>CAKLBY020000052.1:0-432924 GCA_921007115.2 Peronospora matthiolae | reverse complement strand
CCTAAACCCTAAACCCTAAACCCTAAACCCTAAACCCTAAACCCTAAACCCTAAACCCTAAACCCTAAACCCTAAACCCTAAACCCTAAACCCTAAACCCTAAACCCTAAACCCTAAACCCTAAACCCTAAACCCTAAACCCTAAACCCTAAACCCTAAACCCTAAACCCTAAACCCTAAACCCTAAACCCTAAACCCTAAACCCTAAACCCTAAACCCTAAACCCTAAACCCTAAACCCTAAACCCTAAACCCTAAACCCTAAACCCTAAACCCTAAACCCTAAACCCTAAACCCTAAACCCTAAACCCTAAACCCTAAACCCTAAACCCTAAACCCTAAACCCTAAACCCTAAACCCTAAACCCTAAACCCTAACTTCATTCACGTAAACTCAGTGTGCAGATCGAGATCAAGGACGGATATCACAAGGAACAGAAAAAAACAATTCAAGCACTACATTGAGGCTTTACATGACCAGAGGCTGCCGGACTAGTTCACGATATTGCGTCGGACGAATGTAAAGGAATCGGAAGACATGCAGATAGCTAGGCAGAGGACTTAAGTTGTAACTGGGCACCCTGAAGCTTGTACTAATGACAGTGCAAGCTACTTATTCTGATGACAGAATAAGGCGGTGCCTCGTAACTTCACGTAAACTCGTACGTGCAGAGGAAGACGGTAAGAAGAAGCGAGTACTTGGTTAAAGTAAAAAGTGGAACTGTAGTTAGTATAGTTAATGTCTGCAATAAATCGCTATTTATTCTCATCTATCTATGTCTGAATACAAATGCGTAAATCAACTATCTGCTCACCACTCATTGCGTGCGTCTGTCGTGGCGCGTCTTCGTTGGTTAATATAATGGCCTATATCTACCAATTAGGAACTACTCGTAAGTGCTACAGAATATTTGTCCTTATGACAATATTCTGAGAATATAACTCTTATAGTTATATTCTATTAACAATTTCTTATAAATTGTTATGTAACGATTCACCACGTTACATCACCCCCTCTTAACCATCAGTCACTTTAGTGACTGATTGACTAAATGGATACTCGTCCCAAATCATTTGGGACAGGGTTTGCACTTGTTGGTCCGAGTCCACTCCCCAACATTTCATCGCATGGTTAACAAGCCCATGCGATGCGCGAGCAAGGCCGCCGAGAGCGCGTCCGCACGTCTCTGATCGGACGCCGAAGCAGAAACTACAGCAACTGATGTCTCATCGGTTGCTGAATCGACTCAGCCTGTGTTACCTGGTGATGCAGGCGCTCGTCATGAAGACACTCATGTCTTCACAGAGTATGAGCTCGGTGTCCCGTACAGTCCTGATACGGAAGATGGATCTGTATCGACGGCGATTGAATCTAAGCCGCCTGCCAAGCGTGGCATGGACGATGCTTTTAGTCGCAGCATCTATGGTTCATCTGATGAATCAGATGAACCATCGCCGAAGCGAGGGCGCTCGAGGTCGCGAGACTCGGGCGCTAACAGTGGTGTCGGTTCTCCTATGGACACCACTTCACAGCGAGGTGCCAGTACTTCTGTCGGCACGTCGCAGGAAGAGCGGGACCGCAATGTCTTACGTCTCGCTCCCAAGAAGAAGGCTAGGATGCCTCCCAAATCCGTCATGGATCACTTGTCGGCGACGACGAGTGATCGTTATCGAACACGATTGTTCGATTTGTCGAGGATCCATCACCTTGACCCCAGCGCGAAAAACTATCGCGCTGAGAATGAATTCTTCATCGATGCTTTCTTTAGACACCGATGGTACAGTGGGAATCACAAACGTGATGGTCCCTCACTGCTTCAGGCGTGGAACGCCTACATCCATAACCTTGAGGATGTAGGTCGTGACGCTTGGAACGACAAACTTAGCAAAGATCGTGATAAGTTTGAAAAGCGGACCCCGACAGGTGCACGCTACAAGCTGCATCGTCTATCAAGGGAGAAAGGATTACCCTGCCTCTCATGGGGAGACTCGTGCCCGTGTTGTGTGAACAACTCTGCACGAGCACCTAAGGAGGCTTACCTCCTTACCAGCCCGTGGTGGCGCGTACGTGTCTCTACTGAGATGTACGAAGGGATTGACAACCTGAAATCCCTTTACGACCGTGCCGGGAAGACTTTCTCTGGCGGTCCTTCTGCGGAACAGGATGTGCCGCGTCGTACTGCTCAACCAGACCCAGTACGTCGATCATCAGTTGGGAGCGGGGCTCCCAAGAATCCCAGGACGGGGGATAGCCGCGCCACCGGACGAGATAACTCGTCCGACGTCCGTTCACGTCGCAATGGTTCAACAGCTGCTCAACTAGATAGCGCTGGCCACCACGAGAGTCCTCTAATGGAGGTGGAGGAGGAGGAAAGACGCTCTCCACACAATCGTGTGGATCGATGTGTTCCCGAGAGCTTCTTTAACCGCGTAACGCAAGGGTTACGCGGCGATCTCGAACATGAGCGGAATAGGCGTCTCCAAATGGCGGACACTGCCTCGAAGCATCGAGCTGAGTTTGCCTTTGCTCAGCTTGAGAACAAGAGATCTCTGACATCTCTTCGTGACGAGCTAAGGGTAGCTCGTGGGATTGTTGATCGGTCTCGGGATGAGATAGCTGCTCTTCAGACCCTTGTTGATGCCCATCATCGGGAGCACAAGGCTCCCTGCGAGATGCTTGAGCGCAAGGGCGTTCTTCATCGGAAGAAGCAGCGTACTGATGGTACGGCTTAAGCCACCAACGTAAAACGTGGGATGCGTTCGCATCTTACGTGGTAACTCGATCGTGTATGCATTGCCTAGGCGGTGCAATACACGAAATAGGCCGATGTACTTGGGCAGTAGTTTACTGCTACCCAAGTTAGTCACTACATGCTTTGGTAGATTAACCGTAGAAAGTAGGACTAAGTCACCTTTATTAAATAAAGACTGTTTGCCCTTCCATTCTTATCAGCGTTTTGCTTTTGCTTATCCACCGCTTCGGCGTTGGAGTCTTGCACAAAACGTATTACCGTTTCACGAGCCAGTATGAACTCATCTGATGACTCGTTAGCTTCAGTGCGCTGTGAGCGCACTGCAGCAACATCAATCTTTTCTTCAGTGAGGGCTTCCGCACTCTCACTGGCATCATCTTCTTCGATATCGATGTTATCGATATCGGCATCAAACGCAATGACTTCTTCGTCAGAGCGTGATGAGCGTGAACCAAATCGTTTTTTGCTCGCGCTAGTCCCTCCCCCCCCTTAAACCATAGTTACACTCTAGTAAGGTGGGTACACGCGGATGGCGTAAGCCATTCACGTAAAACGGTGTATGTGTCGTGGACGCATGCGCCGAGTTGTTGATGGCAAACTCTACCATTGGCAAAAACTCACCCCCAACTCTTAAAGGAGTGTACGTATCCCCGAAGTATCTCTTTGAGGACACGATTGGCTCGTTCCGTCTGACCATCTGACTCTGGATGATCAGATGTCGACATCTTCAAGCGCGTTCCGAATGATTTGAACACGGAGCGCCAGAAATCAGCAGTGAATCGTGGATCTCTGTCTGATACGAGTTCACGGGGCAACCCATGAAGTCGGAAGATGGTTTCAGTAAAGACACAAACACAGCCACTTGCCGTGATTGTCTCTGGTACAGCCACAAGGTGTACCATTTTGCTGAATCTGTCAAGAAATACGAGAATACCCGTATTCCCGCGTGCGTCTTTGGGTAACCCGAAGACAAAATCCATTGAGATGGATTCCCAGCACTCTGCCGGAACTGGTAGAAGCTGTAAAGGTGCACGCAGTGAAGGACTTGACTTCACTCGTTGACAGACTTCGCATGCGCGAACATACTTTCGAACAAACTGATACTGGCGGGGCCAGTAAAAGTCTCGACTCACTGTGCGATATGTTTTCTCACGGCCACGATGTCCTCCTATAGGAGCATCGTGATGCTCGAACATGACACGCAAACGCAGATCAGCATCATCTGAAATGACAACACGTGGTGTGTCACCAGAAACGGCTGTATAGTACAGTAAACCGTTACGAGTAGTGTATCGATCTGCATCAGATCGATACGCAGACGATAATCGTTTCAGCGATTCTCGAGATGGCTGTGAGAGATTTGTCGACAACCTCACAATCTCACCATCTTGGGCATACGCTCGCCTCACATCATCATGTAACGTTGAAGATGGTATTGAGGACGTCATAACCGCAACAGTGGCTGTCTCATTGTTGGGTTTCACGACTGGTTCAAAGTCGGGTCGACGTGAGAGTGCATCAGCGACGACATTCAGTCGTCCTGGTTTGTACTCTACCTAAAGTTGTATTCTGCAAAGAATGACAACCACCGCGCCATTCGTTGTGAAAGGTGCGGGCTGTTCACTGCCGTGCGTAACGACGCATGGTCTGTGTAAACAATGAAGGGTCTATATCCTAATAGATAGACTCTGAACTTCGCGAGTGCATACTTCATGGCAAGGAGTTCCTTGTCATGCACTGGATAGTTCCGCTCAGCTGGTTGCAGCTGACGCGACTGATAGCAGACGACGCGTTCAACGCCTTCAAGATCGTACTGCATTAATGCACAGCCGATTGCGAAATCGCTGGCATCACAGACCACATGAAATGGCCTGTCCTGATCTGCTATTGCTAGGACTGGGGATTGTATCAAGCTCTGCTTGATACCCTCAAAGGAGCGCTGACATTCAGCGTTCCATAAAACCACCTCTCGTTCTTTTTCAACAAACGAGAGAGGTGCACAGTCATCTCGGCGTAATTGCGTGAATACTTATGCAAATACGCCGGTAGCCCAAGGAATTTTCGAAGACCTTTGACATCAACCGGCACAGGCCAGTCGTTGATCGCCTTGATCTTTTCGGAATCAGGACGTACACCGTTCTTACCAACGATGCACCCAAGAAGTGGTATTTCGCTTGCTGCAAATATACACTTCTTGAGGTTAGCATACAATTGATGCTTTCGCATGATTGTAATAACCTGTCGGACGTGGTACCTGTGAACCTCAACGTCCGACTTTCCATCCATAGCTCGACTATGGATGAATACGTCATCAAAATAACTCGGCGCGAATTCGCGTACTGGTCTCAACAGATGTGTATCACATCTGTTGAATGTGGCAGGGGCATTACTAAGCCCTTGTGGCATTACTAGCCATTCCCAGAGCATGCCGCTAGGCGTGCTAACTGCGGTATAGGGTATATCCCGTTCCCGCAAAAGGATTTGATAGAAGCCATCCATCAAATCCATGGACGAAAAGATGGTACTCTTTGACATACCATCAATGATTACGTCCTTCCTTGGTATCGGCGTCTGAGCCGGTACCGTTGCAGCGTTCAATTTGTTGAACGCGTGCACTATCCGCCACCCTCCTGTTACTTTTCGCACACAGAAGGTCGGAGAGCTATGTGGGGAAGCTGATTCCCTCACATGGCCCGCAGCTAAACGATCGGCAAAGAACTTGTCGATCGCAAGTACTTGTTCACGAGGCAGTGGCCACTGCTTCATGACACAGTACTTCGAGCCTGGTTTAAGCTCGACCTCGTGTCGAATACCTTTATCCTTGGTAATTGGCACGGAACAGTTTCAGGGAATACATCCTTGAATTCAACCAAATCTTCATAGAGAGGATTTATCTTGAGCGATTCCCACGATTGGGAGTCATATCGCTCAATTCGTGTCTTTTCATCTAGGACACTCTCGTCCATAGATGAACTACTGAGAACTCTCTCGTTCTCAGTGAACACTGTTGCTGACCTTATGTCGGTTACACACTCGTCGTCAGCGACGAGTATGCAGATCTGCTTGACTTTGCCACTACGCAGATCACGCAATAATCTTTTATGTTCGAGCGTTGGCAACTGAGTGATCTCCGAAGTCAACTTCGGAGGCGCAATCAGATCAAGTGTATAGCGCCTACACTTGATCCGTTATTGACTATGACATTCAATGTCTCTGTCATTTCCTGGGGACTTATTCCCTCAGGCCTCGAAGGACTTATTCCTTCGGCTTCCCGGGGACTTATTCCCTCGGGTTTCGGGGAACTTATTTCCGCCGTATTTAAAATATTGGGACTTATTCCCTTTACTTCCTCTAGCTGTGGTTGCGCAACCACAGCGAGATCCTCTACGAAAGACTCTCCAGTCGATCTAGGATTATCGTTTCGCTTAACCTGAGCGATCGATTGTTTCTCTTCAAGATGTTCCCCGCTAGGGATACATCTTTGTCCCAGTCCACCCGACTTATTCGAGTGGTGGACCTTCGGCGCAGCCTGTGTTTCCTCACAGCCGCCGGAACTTTGCTCCGAAGTGTAACCGTTTGTTACACTAAGGTTTTGTGCAGTCGTACTAACGACCGTACCACAAGTGAGGCCATCGCACTCACTCGTAGTACATCCACACGCTTGTGGACGCTCCAAAACGTTCATCAGATGGCCATCTGATGAACAAGCGGCAGGCATCGTTACTGTTCGATGTTGCCAGTTTACCCATGATTCGTACCTTCTGAGCCACGGTATTCCAAGGATGACATCAAATTTGTCATCCAAATCCAATACGATAAAGTCATCGTCATATTGGGTATCTTCTAGCGTATAGTGGATCTTCACTATACGGTTCATGACGGTTACGGATGCGCCTGTCGCAAGAAGTACCGTCATCCTCGTAGGAGGTGTGTCACGTTCACTGAATTTAAAGTGACCATCTTCTAGCGATTGGCGTCGCACAAAATTGTTGGACGCCCCACAATCGACTAGAGCTCGAAGGGACAACTTATTCGTCACTTCGAGTTTCAAGGTAATGAGTGAGACCTCATTACCTGGAGCAGCAACGCACAACGTTTGTGTGTTGGGAGAAACCTTCATCAAGAGGCCTACAAATTCTCTTGACGTTGCTGGATCAGTAGGGTGCTCCGCACCTACTGATCCTGTTCGTTTTTTGACGGTCCATCCCGTTGTTGCGTCTTTGCACCAACTGCGGACCCTCGTCCCTGCCCCTTTCTCATGGGTGGACGGTCACTACGCCCAGTGTCGCGAGACACTGGATGAGGGGAACTACACTCGTAAGCGTAGTGTCCTGTCTTTTGACATCTGTTGCATCTCTGCAACTTCTTGTAGCCTGTAGAGCGAGCCTTCTCGCTCTCTACATAACAGAGTTCCACCGGCTCTGGACCTCCGCTGTTATATCGTCTCTGTGTACGCTATGATGTCGAGCTGCGCGACCCTGTCTCAGACTGAAGTCTTCCTGTTCCGCAATGGAAATGGCTTGTTCTAGTAAATCTAGTTCAAGTCGGAACAGGTGAGTCTTGACGGGACCATCCGCAAGACCCTGCATGAACACCGAAACCAACGTGTGTTCATCCACCGGAATGGAACTTATACAACTCGTGAGATGTCGTATATGTTGCGCGTAAGCGTGCACATCACGCTTACCCTGCTTGAGCTTCAAGAGTTCGGTTCGAGCTCTGAACTCAGCTCTAGGCGGTTCAAACGTTTGTCTGAGCCGCGACTTGAAGACTTCCAACGACCCAAACGCATATGGGTCGTGCAACTTGAGCCCCAGTGCCCAAGTCTTGGCACGTCCTGCCAGATTTGACTGGGCAAATGCAACTTGAATATCCCCGTCGTCGATGCGACGCACCCTTATGGCGTCATCCAATTCGACGAACCATCTCAAGAGGGAGTCCTCTTCGACTCCCCTATACTTGGAGATGTCAATCTTCAAGGTTTCAGGTCGACGCGAGTGCATCGACCCACCAGCAGCAGCCTGCTGCTGTCTCGACAGTTCGAACTGTTGAGCACCCTGTTCTCTCAACAACTCTGCTTGTTGAGAACCTTGTTGGTGAAGCAAGGCTACTTTCTCGCGTTCAGCGTCAAGTTCATTTTGAATGAACTTGGCGATAGTAGCATGTTGGGCATCTCTGTTGAGAGCCTCTAGCATGACGCTAACAGCATGGATGCCCATGGTTGAACCCATTCGTTCAACCGCATCCCATTCGACATCGCTCAAATGGGAGTAGCCGTCACGCGTAGCGTGAAAGCTTTGGTCATCTTCATCATCCAACATATTTATGTTGGATGTGAACGCGGTCCTTGGACGGACTACGAAGTGCTACCAGGTGTAACGGGGCACCCTGAAGCTTGTACTGATGATAGTGCAAGCTACTTATTCTGTTGACAGAATAAGGCGGTGCCTCGTAACTTCACGTACACTCGTACGTGCAGAGGAAGACGGTAAGAAGAAGCGAGTACTTGGTTAAAGTAAAAAGTAGAACTGTATTTATAATAGTTAATGTCTGCAATAAATCACTATTTATCTTCATCTAACTATGTCGAAATACAAATGCGTGAATCAGTTATCTGCTCACCACTCATTGCGTGCGTCTGTCGTGGCGCGTCTTCGTTGGTTGATATAATGGCCTATATCTACCAATTAGGAACTACTCGTAAGTGCTACAGAATATTTGTCCTTATGACAATATTCTGAGAATATAACTCTTATAGTTATATTCTATTAACAATTTCTTATAAATTGTTATGTAACGATTCACCCCGTTACAAAAGTGTGGTAAAACAAGGTACTCTTTAGATCAAGCAGATATCGACAAAAAGCAACCGTTCCCCTACCCTCCCCGACCGACTTTGAGTAAACCGGCCATCTGTACATGCAGTTCGGGCGATCGTGGATGAGTCGAGCTCTAATTATTTGAGCTCAGAGGGCTTATGCAAAGAAGGTGACTTGAGGCGCATTCACTTGACGGTAATGGAAACACAGAAGGAATCAGTGTCCGAAGACCCCAAGAGGTAGACCCATCGGGAGACCAAACATTACCGTCACCATGAAGGTGAAAAGGACCTAGGCCGCCGTCGTCCGGTCAATACCAAAATTGAATCTACTGTGGATCTCGAAAGCATAGAAAAAATTAGATTGCTGGAAACGACTCACGTGTGACCGTTGTTCGAGGAAACGTGACCCAACAGATCGTTGCTTGTTTGTGTATAAGGGGTGTGGAGAGGCCCAAGAGGCTGAAAAGTGCCTGAAGGAAGAGTTTTATTACTTAAACCGTCAATGGTACAACCCGACCATTCACCCTGGGATGTTGCCGGATAAGGCGGAGAAGATGATAATTTAGAACGCTCGTCAGATTGGAATCTGGTACGAGTCGAGAGTTCTGATTTGCACGTTTTCCACATATGTGGAGGAGAGCTTCGAAAAAACAAATTACAATAGAAAAGAGTTTTAATGGAAATACTTCAATTAAGAAAAATTGGGAATATATTGTAGGTTGGAAGCTACCCTGTTATTTATGTTGCTTGCATTTATGACCCTAACGACTTTGCTCGAGGAGATGCAGTGATGGAATAAGACCTACTTCCAGGCGAATCCATGGTCCATTGGAAAAACTATGCTCCCGAAAAAAAATTAATGGAAAAAAGTGATAATTCATGTAAATTAACTGTTCTTCGAAATGGTATAAGCAGGCCAAGGCCTCTGGAATAATCGACAACGATCGCGCAATTTTGTTGTTTGATACTGGTGCCGAGATATCCATTTAGGAAATTGCCTTTGCTCGTAAGGTAGGTTGCCAGATTGACAAAATTGAAAGGCAAGAGTGTGTCGGTATCAGGGATTCAATATATACCACAGAAGAGCGCACCTTTATCAATATCACCCTGAACGGAAACTTTGTGTTCATCTTCAAGGTATGGGTCAGTTTTACGCTAGGCCAAGATGCAATTTTGGGTATGGAATTCATGGTCTCCGCTGGTATCTGCTTAGACCTGAAAGGTGGAGCAATCTGTATTTCGGATGAAATTCGTATACAACTGGCCGGCTGAAGAATGCGTTACGGTGGTAGACTGACCGCCGTCGTGCTAGGTTAATATTCACAATTACCTGTTGGGGTATGTGAAAGCACCTCTAAAAGATCGACCTCGGAGCAGAGTGTGATATGATTAAAAGGGGAGAACCGTGGGTCACTACGGTGATTCGAGGGATAAGCCAACGTCAATTTGTGAAGGTGGTCAATGTCAGCACGCAGTTTTCGACGCTACTGATGACACCAGGATTGGCACGTAATTTATTAAGGATAAAATACCGAGGACACTAGTATTCGTCATTGTGGGCTCTCGAAGATACGATGAGTGGTGGAATTTGGCATACGAAGCTGCCACCGACCAGAACAGTCATCATTTGAACCGAATGAAGGAAGATGGGGCCATTAGTGGACAAACCACAGTATGACACCCCATTACATATTCTGCAACAACCGAAACAGATCACCTTGGTGATGAACGTTTCTCCCCAGCAGATTCCAGTGGAGCCATTACCAACATGCGAAGAGAACCTTCCGTCACTCGGCCTCTAGAAGCCGCCGGCCCTCAGCCTATGGAAGCCACAGTCACTCAGTCTATGGAGACCAGTGTACCTGAAACACGAGCGGGACACGAGGACCTAGCACAAGCCGATGATTGTGCGTGCACTATTTAGAGCAGAGAAGTCTGAGCCGAGAAAATAAGCCAAGTATGGGCAGTATTACCAGAAGTAGACCCCTCACCCGAAGGCATCGACTTGAAGGGCATACAGATCCCTGATTCGTATGGGAACACTCCTGAAGAAGCGGATCGATCAAGGCAAATCATATGGAACAAGCGACATCTGTTAATGGGAAAAGGCAACGCCTTACCACCAGCCGCTCGTGGTGCAACATGCGATATTGACGTGGGAATTGCGAGACCGATCGCATAACGCGTGCGGAAAAGGTAGCTACTTAGTTCAAAGAAAAGTTGGCGGACCTTATCAAGGGTCTTTCTTCTGGGAAGGTTGTTCAACCATCTGCCTCGCCGTGGGTCAGCCTAATAGTGATCGTCGTAAATGAATAATGGGGTAGACACCGAGTTTGGCATTGATTACCGGTTGGTGTACAACATGACTCGACTCATAATCTACCTCACTTACGCATTAACGAGCTCCTTGAAGACTTGGATAGTGCGTTGTGGTACTTCTCTCTCGACATGGCAAGTAGACTTGGGCGGCAAGCATAAAGGAGAGGTCGAGGTTGATCTCAGCGCTTGTAACACCGCTTAGACTGATAAAATGGCTGCGGATGCCATTCGGACTCACGAATGCACCACAGATCTACCAGTGACTTTTGGACAACGCGTCATAGGGGTTGTTACGTATATCTTAAGGAACAAGTTGGATGAACCAGAAGACTTTTTGGCGTCGGGGGGACCAGACACAGATTCAAACTCCTGGATATAGGTGCTTTGGTCGTACAAAGACGACATGCTTATACCCACTGAATCTTAAGACGCTCAAAGCTACGAGGTGGAACGGTTGTTGGGCGTATGCGACTACAGTAATTTGTCGATTAGAGCAGCCAACGGTTCGTTGGAATGTCTTAGGGCCGACTACCTCGGCCACAGAGTACTCAGAGAAGCTCACCCCAAGGATCTCCAAGCACTGGTCGACCTACCTCTGTCAACAATTCTCAAGACCCTGTAGTCGTTTCTCAGAAGCAAATATTGCTACAGAAGGTTTCTCGAGGATTATGCAAAATTTGCGTAGATCTTACACGAGCTGAGATAGTTGGACTTCCACGCGTGGCGATGCAAGTTAAAAGATGTTCACCACTCGGTGACCACGTGTGAATACAACGAAAAATGGTTTCGAGTGCAAGTGGTTTTTGTTATGCTCAAGAAAAAGATTGCTACAGCGCCTATTTTGCGGCATTTCGACCCATCGAAAGAAGCGGTGATTATTGTCGACGTGAGCGAATGAGCTATCTCTGCATCGTTGGTGCAGGACCATAAATGTCTATTTATGCCTGTTACCTTTACGAGCCGTACCCTCAATTCCAACGAGTTGAACTACAGTACCGTGAATAGTTAGTGTTGGGGCTGTTACGAATACTGGAAACTTGCTTTAGGATGTTGGTCATCCGACCTCTCGAAACATTCACGAGACACTCTACGTTGGCATGATTGGTCAGATCCTCTGGAGTTTAGGGGCGATTTTGGAATTGGGCCGCTCTCTTGTCTTAGTGGGCATTAGAGATTGTGCAGTGCAAGAAAGGCGAAGACCAGGTGCTGGGGGCGTTGGTGGCCGGTGTTACCCTTCTTGAGACAGTTTAGACTCGATCTCATCGGCTGTCGCACTTAAAAGCAGGAGAATCAGAAGATTGTCTACCTACGGACACAATAAAAATAGACGAGTATCTATATGTACTGTTCTTTGAAGGATAGACTCATGTAAAACAACGAGGAGAAGCTCGTAGCGCTGTCGCATGAAAATTGCCTACGGGGTCCGAAGTAAGCGCCGCCTCAAAATATCTCGAGGTATCCACGTTAAATGAAGCCGAATAAGAAATCACGTTGCTGGGTTTAAAGATGCTAAAACTTTTGGAAAGACGGCGACTAATCATCTGTGGAAACTCCAAACGGGTTGTCTATTAGACGCGCGGAGAATTAAACTGCAAGGCTTCAAAGCTGTCTTCGTTGCGAGCTAGAGCTCTGAGCAAGCTTTCGGTCGTGGACTTCCCACGAGATAATCCACGTATAGCGCGATTGGGACCAGATTGTCGACCAGCTGGCCCGTGAAGCATTACACAGACAAGGAGGGGTTAAGTTAGGGCCGAGGAAAGAGTGGTCAAGGTTAAAAATGATCAACCGTCTTCTAGATCTATAGTCCCCAAAGAGGGGGATCGGATAGTTAAAGTATTCGCGCTGACCCGATCAAGGCCACCCATCAAATTATATGGAGAAAAGATGCAAAGAAAGATGGTACAACAGCTGCGAGTGGACGTATCCAGAACGCTAAAGAGGAGGAGAGCTGGATAATAGATCTAAAGGCATACTCGAAAGGAAAACTAGGCGGTCAATCGGTAGAATCGGCACCGTCATGCAGCATATTGGCCAGAGATGACGAAGTCAGTACCATCTTATGCTGCATCTTCTTACGAAGCTGCGACACGATAGCGCTGGATTCTCTCAACTCTCGTTCCAAGCTCTCGCATCTAAGCGACCAGTTATGCGGTGATGGAGACATCAGGGCCAAACTACCCTCATAGGCCTCGACACGGCGAAACAACGCCACCACATCAACGGGTGGTGTGCTCATGGGAGTACGTCCATCGGCAGGGTTCTTTGTTATAGCCGAGTCAACATCAGCGGGAGCGGTACTGACAGCAGTCACAACTGGAGGAAACCTCACACCATATGTGACCGGAGCCAAATCCACCGGTGGCGAAGTCGACCGCGCGCTCACGACGGCCTCACCAGCGTTCATGAACGATAAAGATTTTAGAGAGCCGGGGGGACAGGTGACGCTGCAACTGGTTCTACTTGAGCAGAGACCTATGCCGAGGGTGCAAGTGTTGGCGAAGCAGGAAAAATAGCAGGACCCTCAGACGGTGAATCGGACGCAGGTGAGGACATTGTGACCAAGCGGTCACAAGGAATTTTGAATAAAACTTGGATCGGCGATCACACGGATCGCACGCTTCAGTTAAGCCAATAATGCTATGATTGGTGGATACAGGCCGGGAGGGGTAGCTAGCAATAGCGTACCCACACCCACAAGTGGACAGGATCGTGCAGCCTGGGACGAGGCTATAGGGTGGTCACACCCGTTTTGATTACGCAATCCGTCATGATACATGGCAAGGCAGGACCCTCGATCTCACTAGAAGACCGCGATCCTAACCCAGGATCGCTAGTCCGATCTCAGCTGAGATCCGCTAGTAGGATCACGATCCGCTAGAACGATCACGATCCACTAATAGGATCACGATCCGCTAGAAGGATCACCACCCGCTAGTAGGATCACGATCCGCTAGTAGGATCACGATCCACTAGTAGGATCACGATCCACCGTCAGGATCACGATCCGCTAGTAAGATCACGATCCGCTAGTAGGATCACGTTTCGCTAGTAGGATCACGTTTCGCTAGTAGGATCACGATCCGCTAGTAAGATCACGATCCGCTAGTAGGATCACGATCCACTAGTAAGATCACGATCCGCTAGCAGGATCATTGGGATATCTTGGGTGGACCACAAGAAGATACATCTGCTGGTATACTGGGTGTGGACCACACAAATGTGTGGTGGAGTGGGGTTCGCTCATTTTTTGAGGGGTCCCGATTCTCCACTGGCGCCCAGACGACCGACTAATGGCGGGGGTACTCTGATTCCGCTTGCACTTGTTTCCTCTTCACCTTGTGTACCCGTCGGCAGGGCGGGTTGCACTCTTCTAGGTGGACTCGACGAGCTGCTAAACTTGACCGTTGTAGAGATTGGTGCTGATCGGGTGGAAAATCCTCACCCGATCGCGTGTTCTGGGTTGGCGCTCTCCTAGAGCCGCCGCGATCTGCCCTGATCACCTTGTGCCAAACTGTGTACTTGAGTCGCGAGCCTTTCTGGCCAGTTGAGCCGTCTCGCGATCTTGTACTTCAACCGATACGGTTGGCTGCGTCCGATTGCAGTAGGGTTGTGTTGAGATTCCTAGCACTCCTGGCCAAATAGCTCCAGGAGTGATCGTTCTATCCTTGATGTCGAGATTCTCAGATGTCGGAGGCCAAAATATCCAACCCGGGAGAAGATCGACACGAACGTGTTTAGAAGCAAATTGACCACTGTTTAATGTTAACCAATCAGACCCTCACACCTTACCGCTACAACTCAAAAAAGTCAGATGCCACGCGTCGCCTCTAAAGATCGCTCCTTGTACCTATGTGGCACAGACCTGACACACCAACCGTCTGATCGCATCAGGGCATGGTCCACGCCAGATTGCGGTCCCCTGATCGCGGTCCCACGATCGCAGTCCCTTTCGCCGCTCGGAACCGTTCTGACTGGATGAGATACTTCCGTGAATAATCCCAACGGTGCCATCCATATGATCGGTCCTCGTCCCACGATCGTTCCGCCGGTTCCCACTCCATACTTAGGCATACGTTTGAGGTTTTACGACACCGATCTTGATCGACTTTATCACAATCGCCCCCTGCACAAATAGCCGATCAGCAAAATCTGGCTCGGCTCGTGTCAAACGCCCCAGTACTTCCGCTCTAACTCCTCCTCCGCGGACCAACAGAGCCAGAATTGAGGCTACCTCGCAGTCGGTCGTCAAGATGACGCCCAAGACTCATTCTCCGATTGCGTCCGGTATCGTCGCCGAGCCTTTTCCGCCGTGTAAAAACCCGAAGAACAACCCTTCCCGATCACCCTACCATTCCACACGATCTCAAGCAAAACTTACGCCCAAGACTCCCGCTCTTCCCGGAACTGGTGTTCGAAAAGACAAAGGCAGAGCGCGCAATCAGACGCCTGCTCCAGATAGCTCGGATGATGACAATTCATCGGATGCTGGTCCTTGAAACTTGGCTGCACTCTCCCGATCACGCTCTTCTTCACGGCGTAAAGTTTCGTTGGGTAATCCGACGACTCCGTCTTCTACGCTACCAAAGTTGATCGTAGTGGAGACCTCCAGCCCGGATGTGGATTCCCCAGCCTCCCCAGTTGCCGCTTCCCTTGGGCCAAAACCCAAGGTTTCCAAGGTCGACTTGTTTGGCGAAGCTTCTAGCAGTTCGGAGGGTCTGATCAGCGTTACGGAAGGCGTCCGAGCCCCAGCCATTAATCTGTAGTCTTCGGCCGCGTAAAAAGATCTTCCCGAGACTAAGGTGCCCCGCGATCAGTGGATACCCGGGTATCACTGTCGCGTACCAAAATCTTCTGTTCAAGTTTCACCTTGGTCTGCGCGCCGGGTGAGCTGGATTAGCGTGTTGGAATTGGATTTGGAGTTCTTCTATCGCCATCTCGCCAGGCCCAAGCATTACCCTTTCCAGCCTCTCCTGATGTATCGGAAGCACCTCCCATGTCCGAGTGGTCTCCCCACTTGATATCTTCGGCACAGGTTGCCGCGCTTTATCGCCAGGAGCCCTGGAAATCTTTGCGCGTGAAGATTGCGCCCATATCTTTCCAGCCTGTTAGGTGGTTCGAGCAGTTTCTGGACCTATACCACTCTTTCGAAGAGCGCTATATCTAGACGTTGTGGGAATCAACCCATAACTTGCCCATATTTTCCGCCGATCGGGTTACAGATTCTGGGCTGGCGTTTTTCTGCGATCAGCGCAAACAGCGGCGCTCGTGATCTGGACCTCCTTGGATAGCCGTACTCAAGTTCAAACTCCAAGGAATGGTAGAAGGCCATTGCGACTTGGACATTCTGCTGGACCCAGTTTTCTTGCACCTACCTCGCTTACATGAGAAGCAGTTCTGGTACCTCGGGTTGGGGACTGGGGAGACTAACATTCCCAACCTGGCTTCCGCTTTGTCTTTGACGAACTCTGCTGAGCCATGGTGTAATCAGTACCGGACTTCGATCGCGAATCACCCGGCATGTAATTCCCCCGCCTATCCGGTAAGTTCTTCGCCCCTTAGTCTATCGAGTTCAACACATTTCTTGTTTCAATTTCATTTATTCATACTGTCTTTATTCTTGATTTCTCCGGAAATGTCTTCTACTTTTTTTCGTGCCTCTTGGGCCGCGATCGTGCTTCGATCGCTACACATACTTACAAACATACCTTCCTCCTTCATACACCGCCTCCTGGTGTAACTTTTCCCACCGTACGACCATGCGCAACCTCCTTGCACACGTACACACCCCATCCACCTCGATCTGGTCTAGACTCCTAGCTCTTCTTCGTGTGTTTGCATCACTTCGAACCTATTTCGACTTACCCTATCGCGATCGAATTCTTGTAACAGGGCGCCACAATTCAAGTCTGCTTCATCCACCCATGATGTATCGCTATTACCTTTCCATTGAACCAGAAATTGACGGTGAACTCGTCCGTAACGCGTCTTTCGACCCGATCGGACGTCCACAATCTTTGTCACCTCGAATTCACCATCATCCAACTCGCCTTCCCAGCTATCTTCTGGTAGTAAGGCTTCGTCAAAATCGACCCGATCGGACTCATCTACCTTGAGTTGACTTTGAGGCCGCTCTGGGAACATCTTCACTGGCTTTAGCTTGGACACATGTACAATCGGGAACAACCTATAAGGTGTGCCTGCGATATGAAATTTTACTGCATGATCTCCGCATTTTTCCATTACTCGAAAGGGTCCGTGCCACATATGGGCTAACTTCCGAGCATATCCATTCTTCACGCGATCCAAATACAACTACTCTTGTGCCCCTTGATCGATCTCTAGCGGATTTCGGTCGTCAATGTGACGATCCGATCGGTCCTGGATAGCGATCGTTCACGATTGCTCTTGCCTGTTGATACTGACGCTGTATGTTATATCTCCATCTTCTTGGATCTCGATCGCGAGGTTTGATACTTCCCATTGGTAATGCCACTTCCAGCGTCGATCGGGGTTCCCAGCCATGGATCAGATAAAATGGGGTCTCTCCGCCGACTCGATCTTGTGCGGTATTAATCGCATAGTTTAATCTTTCTGCATATTCATCCCAATCTCTCCGGCTTTCTTCAGCGACATGCATCTTAATCGATCACGTTAGAGTTTGAACCATACGTTCTGGGGTTCCGTTCGCTTGACGTCGATACGCCATTGTGGCTCGTTGCTTCTGCCCCGCGATTTTGTTGAAAGCTCGAAAGAATTCAGACATAAAAACTGGATCCCGATCATGACATATGATTTCACTCGCACCAAATCTTTGAAATACGCTTTCTTCGTAGTTCTCTGCAATCGTCTGTGCAGTTCGGGACGAACTCGCTTTTGCGATCACGTAACCCGAGAACAGATCGACCTACAACAGCAACTTAGTATTCCCCTTAAACGATCGCGGTAAAGATGGGATATGATCCATTGCCAGATTTTGGAATGGTTACGTCGCTTGCAAGTTGCCTGGAGATCCACCCGATCTTGCGGGCGACCTTTGTCAGTTTCCCAATCGATACATTCGCCAGCATAGCGTTGCACGCTCCGTTACAATCATCGCCAATGGAAATTCGCCCTGATCCGATGGTACGTACAGCCTACCCCATGATGCCCACCCTCTAGACTAGTATGGTAGTGGTGTAGGACGTCTTGTTGCAGCAACTCTGGAATTACCAGACGAATCGACTCTCCACGATCTTCGCTCATTGATGCCACCCTGGGGCAGAAAAGTAGCAGTCCACTTTGGTCGACTTCGTAGTCTGGTGAGATTAGTGCGCAAATCTTTGCGTTTCCAGCACTCAGCGTGGATATATCCCCGATCAGATATGTCTTTAAGTCCGACATCCAACTCTCCTCATCTTGCATCTGGTTTATGCGTTCGATCAGGACTTGTTGTACAATTTCTTCTTGTAAAACTGTCTGGGGGCATCGTCTTCGCGTCGTTGATCGCGTGATCGCGGCTACCTTAACTGGGTGTTTAGTCTGTTTTGGTATCAGTAGTTCATTCAACTGATTAAGAGTCACGAGATCGTCTCGTTCTTGGTCTGATACTGCGACATTTCCTTTTCCCGACGTAACGGCTCGCTCGCTAGTCGATCAGCACTCTGGTTCCAGTCCCGTTTCACATGTAGCAACTCGTGTTTTGGCCACGATCGGAGTTTATTTATTGCCTTATGTTTCAAAAGTTGTAGACCTGGTGCTTAACAGTCGTTTTCACGTCGCATCTGTCTTATATCCAAGTTCGAGTCACCACAAAAGATCACCCAACCTCTGATCTGATCGGACAGACCAAGATATTCAGCCTCGTTTATCGTCAATACCTACAAATTCTAAAGTAGCCACCACGATCGTCCATTCATGCAACTTCCATATTATTGTGCTGTAAACGCCACCTTTCTTCTTTACCCTAGCCGATCCATCGAAACTGACCACCAGGACACTTTCGTCTATTTCGACTGTGGGTGGTGGCATACTAATGTTTTTCCGTGATTTTTTCCTTGGAGCGATCGCGATCAGCACTTCATCTACATCCTTTCGAGGTGTTATGCTTGCAGCCAGCATACCTAGCACTTCGTCTTCGCCTTTTTCGCACCGTCTAATATCTAACGTCCAGTTCGATAGTAACGCCGCCCATCTCCCGAGTCTTCCGTTAAGACCCGACGACTGCAATAGCCAAGCCAAAGTCGAGTATCTCGTAAGCACCATAATCTCCCGCGAAACCAACATCGTATAACAAATGTCTAACATTCGGAGGAGGGCTAGCACTTCTTTCTTAACAATTCCGTAATTGACTTCGTTGGATTTCAGCGTGCGACTAGAAAAATGACAAGCCAATATGTGCCGTCATACTCTTGAAGCAATGCGGCTGAAACCGCCCACTTACTGGCGTACACGTCTATCACCGGTGCTCAATCTGGATCAAACTGTCTTAAGATCGGTGTTTCAGCAATTTTGCCCTATAGCAAGTTAAAAGCCATCACCGCTTCCTTCCATCGACTTCCATTTCCAGAAGCTAGATCGCCCCCTGTTTTCCGGTCCAGATCGCCCCCTGTTTTTTGGTACAGATCGTCGCCGGACTCATTTCGCAAATCGTGATCACGATCGGGTTCACTGTTGGATACCATTTTTTGAACTTCTTTATCTTGGCTGATCTCGTGTAAATCTGCTTCCCGTAGCTCGTAGAGCACGGACGCATATATAGCGAAGTCTTCGATAAAACGACCATAGTAATTTAGGCTTCCCAAGAATGATTGCATTGATCGCAGAGTTCGAGGGAAGGGAATATCCGCAATTGAGTTTGGATCCTTGGAGTGGGCTTCCAACCCTTTGTGTGAAACTTGGTGGCCTAGATAGTCGACCTTACAGCGCCACCAGAAACTCTTTGCCACACTGATCGATAGGTTCCATCGGTCACACACCTCTAGCAATCGTTCCACTTTTCATACAGGGATGGCCAGGATTCAGCAGGTATCAAGATATCATCGATATAAAACCTTTCGGCCTAAAACTGATGGTCTTGGATATGTGTCCGGCACTCCGTCAGTGAACACATCGGTTGGTGTCGACGATGGTAATGCATGCGAGTAAGTTGTTGGGTCGATCTTGAGATGACCATATAGTGCATTGTCGATAAGTTGTTGGTATATCTGGGGAGCGTTTTTAGCCCAAAAGGCATTCGCAACCATTCAAACAAACCCGACGGCGTGATGAATGCAGAAATAGCTCTTGCTCGTTCCGTCATTTCTACTACCCAAAAACCACTCGCTTTGTCTAGCGAACAATACCACATCGCTATATCCAAGTCTTGTAATAATTTGCTGATTAGTGGCATGGGGTAAATCATCAATCTTGTCAACTGATTCACCCTCCTGTAATCGATGCACAGCCGTATGCCCTCCCCATTTTTCTTGATAATTACCACAATCGGAGAAGCCCAAGGTGAAATGGACGGTTAAATGATCTTGGCTGAAAATTATCCTTTGATCAGGTCCGCCAACTATTCTCGACACTTAGGTGCCACCGGCTGTACTCTTTGCGCGATCGGTTTGGCACCTCCAACATCAGTGTCACATACTGCTCCACGCGCAGCTGGAGGCAAGGAGTTACCTTTGCCTATGCGTAAATGTCGATTCTATTAAATCAGTCGCCTCAGCTTCTCCTGATCGTCTGTCAGCGGGACACCTGGATCGCCAACCTGGATGTCATCTATAGCTACTTTTTTTGTGGGCGCAATTATTTCTGGCAAGAGTGCCATATGTTGGTCCACATCTTCCGCACATAAATCACCACTATTGTGGCGATAAGCCACCGATTTTGTTTGAGTCTCGTCTGTCACGTATCCCTAGCGATTCAGTACTGTAGCATTCTGTATCTTTTGATCTGACAATTCGAGCACTTTATCGTCTCCGACCGGGTGATCATCGCCAATCGCGATATCTTGTGCTTGTCGGATTACGTCGTCTGAGTGTTCCTGTGACCGATATCCCTCTTCTGCCTTCACTGCGGTATTGACCGCGGCAGATGCCTCTATTGATCGCTGCTCGTCGCTGTCGGGGCGATCCTCTTTCACGATCTGGCGTTCTGTGACATCCGTCATCTTTGCTTGTGGAGCTAGCAGATCTGATCGGCTTCCCTCCATGTTCCTTCCTTGTTTATCTCTGTGGGTCCGAATCTTCTTTAGGATGGGGTATGACGGGTGATTACTAGGTGCCTCGAATACTCGATCGGATCTTCCTTGTTGATTCCGTTGTAGCCTTAAACGCCAGAGTCTGCCATTGATTATACCGGCGTGATCCAACTGATGCATAGCCCGGCGATCGGGGTATCATGTCCGTCATCATCCACCACCCTAAAGGGATATCGTGTTTACGAATCACCTGCTGATCGACGATATTGGTCAGCATCAAGTACTTGATCTGGCCCGGTCCAGTATTCACCGTCGGCATCCATTTTTTATCCCATCTCACCCTTAGTTTGGACTTAGGGAAACCTGCTCCGATCCTCATCTCCGTGGATTCTCCAGCAGGAATTACTATATGTTGGTCTGGGATATCGATCAGTTGTCTGTTTACCCCATACGGAGGCCTGCGCCCTGCCAAGTGAATTTTCACCTCATCTGGCAAACAAAGCGTACCGTCCGCCAGATCTAACCGTATTCCTGCTGGCACCATAAAGTCCATACCTAAAATCGCTTCTTGGCCCACTTGATCGCCCACCCAAACGTCAAAGTAATACACCAGCGTTTACTTTAATGAGATCTTGATTTTGGTGCGTCCTTCCGTCATGTAGGCACTCTCCCCGATTACCACACACTCCTGTCTCTGGCTGTCATCAATCACACACCCCACCTTACGAGCAAAGGTGGCGTCTATGATTGAGACTTCGGCTCCAGAATCGAATAGCATGGTGGCCTTCTCGTTATTGATTTTACCCACCGCTTTAGCCTGTTTAAACCATTTTCCTGGCGTGTGATATTTCCAATATCCTCTCGATTCCCCCCAATTGACTCGGTTATTCTCGCCACACATAATTAGTTTAATCTATTTTCTCTAAGTTCAATTTATGTATATCCGAGTCCCGATTTAATGAAGCTCTAAAAATGCATTAATAGAATTTTACAACGCTACGGCCGCTGATGTAACATGTTGTTTTCTGAACCGCTAAATGAATAGCAATGATCGAAAGTTAACAATCTATTGTGAAACATTAGATATACCCCAAAAACACGCAATAACAGATAATAATTATCGACAAAAGCACTACGCTATTCAGATTACTCACATAAGTCTTGATTTAAAGACGTCTAATATTCTGTTTACTTGCAATGATATGTACATCCAGACACTGCGCTATTCATGTTTCACCTTTATGCAATGGCTACATGGTCATTAAAGCAATCACACGGCGTGTTATCTTTTGGAAAATATGTAATATGTTATTAAAAAACTATTTCGTTTTGCTTATAAAGTGATATTGCAAATATAGAGTGAAGGAGTAACGTTATGTACAGAGTAGCCTGCACAAGGCTATGATGCATTAAGGTGTGAGGCTACGTAAAACTGACGAGTACGATAAAAAGGGCATCTTAATTATTACGACATGACTATATTATATTCGCGCAAGGTGCTCTTGGCTCATGTCTCAGTTTTTATATACTATGTTGTCTGTCGATGTAAATAATAATAAACTTGTAGCTCTATTGACATAACCTTTATGAGGGTTAAGAAAGTACGATTTGAATAAAAATTCGATTGGTAGAAACTCAAGAAAAACCGACTACAATCCTTATGAATAATGAATTAATTGGGGATCCCAAATTCGAGTGTAGATTGGCATGTTAATGCTTTACCTGATCGGAAACATTTGCCTAGGTTTTTTTAAAAGGATGCAGAAGTCAATTTGTGAGCGACAGCGCTTTCTAAAAAATAATGAATCCTGAGTGCGACGCCTAAGACGCTTTGTTTCCATCGTAATACTGATTATGCAATTATAGAAGAGTATAAATTAATCACCATAGGGTTATGCGTCGGATTGATACAATTGGGAATGTCAGATGAGCCCATGCACGTGTAAAAATTATTTCTCGCAAAAAAGCATACCCTGCCTGTCTTTGTTGGCGCAAGCATGGTGAGCAAGAGCTCAGCAAACATTTTATTAGATGACAACAGTGTTGAATACATATACTTTCTACTTCTATCGATCGCTTTATTCATCAGCTAGCCTTCCTCTGCACGTACGGTGTACATGAAATGACGTCCGGCACTAACTTGCACTTGTTCAGTAAAGTTAGCTAGCACTGTTTCAGTGAAGTTAGCTTGTACTGTTTCAGTGAAGTTAGCTTGTACTGTTTCAGTGAAGTTAGCTTGTACTATTTCAAAATTAATCACTTCAGCACTGTCACGCTAGGCTTCTCTACATTCGGCATCTTAATAGAAGAGGCTGATTTTTACATTCTCAGTAATAATTGGTGACGATGATAAGGGTAGCCTAAATATGTATCATACCTATTTTCTGAATTACTTCTTACATCACTACGAAAGAAATTTATCCAACTCCCAGGAAGCGAATCCACAACCCAAATGCCTCTATCGTCGTGGATCCACCTTTAATTTTCCTCCTGATTCACTTCTGTTCGACTGTGCTGTAGACACCCTCCTTTTCTTCCCTATTAGTTGACTCTTCCGAATTCGCCCCCCTTTCACATTAGTACGGGACGTCGGCGCACAAAACACTATTATAAATAGTGGACATCGTCAATTTTGGATAGTCGGTTGCCGCTAGTCCGCGTCTAAAATTTAGAATCGACGTGCTGATAGCGGAAGACATTATCGGTAGTCTTTCTTGACTTCCTTCAAAAAAACAAAGAAGAAAAAACAAACTGTTGAATGAGGCTAAACGCGCTTAAATTGTATAAAAAGGAATAAAGCTGGTCGTATTAATGAAAATTCAAAAATCCGTAATATTTAATCCCGTCGCTTAAGCTCACTTTAATGAGCTTATCTTCGCCAGATGGCAGCCTTCATCAATTAACAATAAAACGCGTCAAACATCTAGTACTGAATGATCTGAACGACTACTTTGTCGCTTAATTTGTGCGTGTGCTTGGTGGCATCAACTTGCAGCATAAAAATATGGCACCCGGTTGCTAAATCATTTGCATTGGCTTGCGACATTGTCACGCAAAAAAAGGGTCCTGGTTTTCGACGTTCGAGTTTAATTTTTTTGTATCAAAAGCTATCAATTTAATTTTCATCTAGTTCTCGTGCCGTTTTTTTCGGCCCGCCGCCTACAACACGCTGTAACTCATATAGCCGTTTTTGGATAACATGTGTGAATCACGGTGGGCCAGGGTGATAGCAACTACTATTGGCGGCAACATTTTGAACATGGATGCCGAGACAAAAATTAATAGTCTATACCGAATGACGACGCATGAGATAACACGGATGTCGTGCGCACCTCACCAGGAAGATATTGTGTGTCGGTGTAACGGTTTTAATATGTTGCATAAAAATCTACATGAATGTATCAGTTTTTAGATTTAATTTTTAAGCTATACGTAGTCAGCATCACTAGCAAAGAGGTGATGCTGGCAGAAAACCATCCCCGAGGGTAAGATTATGGGGTGCTTTGCTTTTAGTTGATGTCTACACTACATCAACAAATGTAATTACCAATTGATGTTGGACACGTGCAATGGGGAATGAGCAAGCAACCTACCTAGGAGATTGAAGTTTGATGTAGTAAGATCAAGACAAAGATGGTTTACAAAGAAACTCAACAATTTTAAAAAAACCTTCTACTCTATTCGTATACAGAGCTTCCAAGTTCAATTTACTTTGCTGCGCTTCCTCACGCCACTTGTAAGTGACATCGGGAGAACTCTTTACTGTGCTCAGTCAACACAAGTGTGTGCCCCCGTAACAGTCTGGCCGCTATAAACGAAATGGACAAAAGCGCATTTTTAAGACCGCCTACGCTTTTTCCAAGCACTTAGGGCAGAAAAAGTACCTTTTAGAGACGCAGATCCAATTCCCGAAAACTATAAATTTCAAGGCGTATATCTTGGGTATATAAATTCGTGCTTAAATATCGTTTGCAAGGCGTATATGTTGGGTATATTAATTCGTGCTTAAATATCGTTTGCAAGGCGTATATCTTGGGTATATTAATTCGTGCTAAAATATCGTCGACGTCTAGAGCAGTGAGTTTAGAAAAAGACGCGCGTCTTGGGACCTTTGGCAGTCTAATAAAATATACTTGCCGCAATGCAGCCGTTGGTATCTCACTGCTAACCCAGGATATTTTTCCAGCTCGCGATATGATCGTTGGCACAGGTGAACAAAATCAAGCACCCGATTAACGATCATTTGGTTGATAAAGACGATAAATAATCATACAATTTTAGGCCACCGAAGCGTTTAAAGGCTTATTGGCAACCCATTTTCAGGCCATGGAAAAATACGGGATTCTGCTGCGGAGAATTAAAAAAATGTTTGATCAGATCTGGTAATCACGCGATTTGCTCCCAATGCATTTTCGCTGACGATCAAATGTGCGTTTTGCCTAAGACTGCGCAATACGCTTTGCAAAGGTTGGAAGCTGGTCATCCGTCTAGGCCATGCAGGATGGACAGAACAATGCGTAAGGCATCGCTCCACCTGTCTTGCCGCAGCAGCTGGTGACATTGCGGACAGGCGACTTCATCACCGACGTACTTGATGTGTACCGTGTTCATGTTGGCTTTTATTGAAATACAGACGGCGTCGATTTAATCGAAACAGACCACCACGATTTACACAAGGCCTACCACCACAAGTCAGGTTCGAAAGCAGTGAGTGATGGTCACTACCTCAAAATAAACTTTTACGAAACCTTAAAAATAATCGGTAAACGATACGTATAAGGGTGGTCTTGTCTCATGAATCAACCTTGATACCTTTTGGTAATAATATCATCTTAAAGGCTGATAATGTTCTTGAACACTGCTACAAGGGGTTATATTTAGAAACACATATCAATTGTCGAAGATGGATCATCATGCTAGCCATTTGCAGCGGCTCAACGATGGAGGCGCGCTGTGAGTGTTGAGCGAGACTTTAGCGTACACTTATGTAATTTATAATTAAGTTAGGACTAAATCATTGATACATGTATTCAAGACTTAGTTATGTTAAAACGGTTTACTTTAACTCCAATTGAACGCGTTGTTCACTACTTAGCCTTCCTCTACACATAAAGTGTACGTGACGTGACGCGCGGCGCCACCTACACAGTTGTCAGTGTAGTGCACTAGTACAAGATTTGTACAAGTGCCCAATGCTCCGTTACATAGTTGATGTTCCTGCGGAACTTTTCGGGCGGCACAGCTGCTGCGTTTTTAACTCTCGTCTAGCGAAAGCCAATTTCTATAATTGAAGCGGGGGAACGACGACTTTTGTCAGTCAATGAAAAATCTAAAGCTGGAAGGTATTTTAAAGGTCAAGCAGCGCATCCTGCCTTAATCTTAATGTACTTAAATCTAGAGTGGGAAGTACGGTTCCCGATTTAAAGCTGGCCAACGCGCCAAAATAAGCTTAATTTTTGTAAAATTGGCAGATGCCCAAATTTATGAGACCTGTTGTATTTTTATGAGAGTGGACACAAACTAGATCGTACTTGATACGACATGTTAGGTAAACCTGGAGTTTTTTTAGTACACCATGACACACCAAGACAAATGGTGTAACCTACAAGTTTTGGCAATTGCCTTGTTGCACAATCAGTTATCGCTTATCTGTCTTGCAACGAACATCGTGAAAGACTCATAATTTAACATACAAATTTTATGGAAGCATGATGTTATCACACTGTAAGAAACATCCATTAACTGGGTATCGAGAGGAATTTAGTAGCCGTAAGGAAGGTATTCATCACATTTCAGCCGACAGGATAGAAAAGCTGCTTTGCGGCATTATAGTAGTCTAATATTCTCTCGACAGCATGATACAACGTAGCTTTTCCTCTGTCGTATCAAACATATACCAGAGTGCTCTATTTTCATGTGCTCGCGTAAGCCTCTCTCAAGCTTATCGTATTTGCATCAAACCGGCAGCCTAGCTTTACGTGGAATTGGAGCATACAATTTGGAGCTTGTGCGGTGCACACGTGACTGCTGCACTGATCGAAACGGCAGGTTGAATATCGGCTGATTTCTGTGTAAATTAAATGCCACAAGGGCTATAAAAACGAGCATTTCGGTACGCTCTATCTTTTCGAGTACTTACGCTGGTATTGATGATATCGCCTCTGATGTCATTGGGACGAGTGGTCATCTAATTGGAATGATAATACCAGTGAACCAGCACGACTAAATCATTCATAATTAGAACGCATGCAAATTAATGGATCGCGAAATGAATTTCTTTTGTCAGCGCAATAAACATACACCGTCAAGGCCGACGTAGGTCTCTTATGACGGAGACTAGTTTGTGTGGCTCGCTAAATCAGGGTCTCATGACTGATGTAGCTTACATACGCTGCGTTCCAGCTATTGGGGGCGTACTTTACAGTAGGGATGATTCAACGTTAGCTGATATACGGGTAAAAATCTGTCTAGCATGGTGGCCGGAGCTGCTTTACTTCTGTCTAGCCCTCGTGTGCAACTGTGTAGTTGAAGCACACAGTAGCTTCAAACTCTGGCGCACAGAATGGGAAGGCTACGTCGTCGTGGCTGGGAATAAACAGGTTTTTGCCTGATGCGTAGGTCACGTAGCATCCCAGGCTGAAACATGCTATGACCACGACTAACGCTGGGATCCTCTCACACATTGGCAAAACGTTCCATTTCTTTTTCAGCAAAAAACGATGGGCAGGACGACAGAGTTGACTGTGATGCAAGACGCTCCGGTAAATCGGCCACGTCGTGGAAGTGGTCCTTTAGGAGCACCGACGCGACCACAAGGCTCGTAATTATTGCAAGGCGTAGTGCAATGTACTTCGCGACATTTGCTCCACTGTAATCGGAGGTCTCAGCCGCCGGGTCATCGAACTGGATGTTTTCATTGTCAGCCACCGAAAGGATCGAGCGGCGTTTTGAGACGCAGGACGTGGGTGAGTGTTTCTCGGAGCGCTCGCCAACGTCAGGTGTCGACACTTCAACGTAGCTGAGCAAGTTGTTTTCGACATTCGAGGCGACAGGTATGTGCATGCCGAGTACAATGCGCTCGACAATGTAAAGGCTGGGTTAAGGATCACAGAAAAGGCGATCGTGATGTGCAGCTGCATGAAAAGGTAAGCAAGGACGACCATGCGCCAGTCTGACGCAGAGCGAGCGTCGTCAAGCCCGTCTCGTCAGGGTAGATCGCGTACAGGAGGTTGCCTGAGATCTGGCAGCCAGCAGCCGAGTACGCCGAGGTGGCCAGAATGAGAAAGAGGACCGAGATGAACAACATCGTGATCCCGACGACCCAAGGCATGCGCGAGGGGTCGCTGTGCTGACGCTGGAGCGACGGAATGACGATCCCAGCACCATAGGCCAGAGCCAAATTGCCGAAAGCACTAGCTACTTGCTTGAAGTTGAGGTCGGGCTTGGGAATACTTGGGTGACCTCGCATGCCGTGCAGCACGATGCCGACGCCAATCACGTCAGCGATGATGGTGCCCATACAACCTGCAAAAGCAGCTGCTGCTCCTTCCTTCAGCGTTGGAACGAGACACACAGGAGCACACGAGAGAGCCATGAGGATAATCCACGTCGTCGCGCTAAAGGCTTTCGGAAAAAGTCCATCCAAGAATGTTCCACCCAAGACGAGGAACACGCACGGCACTAGAAGACAATTAGCCATCTGCGAGATGACAGACAAGTAGCGACCAGGTGTACCCATACACCATTCGCCAAGATCACCGTACGTCTTGACTGAGCGAGGAGCCATCGGCATCACACGACAGATCGCCACTGCCCCATACACGTTGGCAAAAGCCATGAAGACCATGGCGACTGCAGCAAGTAGAGGACCGGCACGTGGGAAGTTACCAGGCATCCCGAGCGTTCCGATGCCATACACACAGCAGAAGGGGTTGAAAGCCACTTTAAAGTCTTCTGCGGTCACAATAACTTTGTGCGGCATGGTGTGGACAGCGAGTGCTAAGCTGCAGTGACAAGGATGAATGCGGAAGAGATGGTAATTTCGAGACTGAGGAGAAGACAGAGCAACCGTTGCGTGGTGAGCGCCGACGGGAGTTTCGCCTTTGTGACGCCGCCGATACATTAGTTGCAATCAGTTACACTTCCGAGGTATGTGATGGACGTTGAAGTTGTGTGCGATGTTGCACTCTCGATAATTGTCCACGACAATGCATCCGTCTCAAATATAGTGTTGATTCTTGTGCACTGAACAGAATGGACTCATCAGAAGCCCCACAATTAGCTTATGAAACTAAATACACTAAAAATATCGTTGAAACTTCAAAGAAACCATTCATTTGCTTGCGAGTCTAGAACGCATCGCATGATTGCTGTTCAGTAAGAACCGGACTTTTACGGGCGTACGCGGCATATAAATTTTATACTAACCGCACTGGGAATAGGTGCTTTCTTTAAGTCTTGACTGCTGTGAAGAGGTCGATAACTACAATGATAAGCCGAGGGTAACCTGATAATTGCTCTGATCAGCACAATTCGCTACGCTACGAAAGACAAGTGGTTGAGTATGTCATTTTATGATAATAGGGCCTTGTAAACTGCAAATCTGTCGAAGCGACCTATATTACAAAGATGTTTGAATTTGCGAGTCACGGCGAGTGACTTTAGCTGATATAGCATCACTTAAGCAGTACAACGTGTCATGTGTGCTTTCTTTCGAAGTTGCCATTTAACTTGAAGTACCACATCAGCATCAAAACAAAGAAAGCGATGAGATACACGTGGCACAATGATGTATGATTTCGGAGACGGACACCATCGAGGTGAATTGAGAAATTTGAGATTGAAAACAAGTGATTCTGAAAAGGGGGCATCTGAGCTGGCGATAGGCCGGTCGATGAGTGCGGAATTGTCGCCATATAACTTTTCGTTAACTATGAGGTCCATTTCCACCCTATTTAAAAATACGACGAGGGACAAGTGGCGAACGGACCAGTGCCAATGCTTGGAGAATGCGATTCTGTTTGAAGTCAAGTATTTAGCCAGCAGTCATTTTCCCGTGAGCCATTTATACCGCATTGGCATTGTTTTTACGTTTAACGCTTTTTGAGTCGACCACCAGCATGGGTGTCCGCGTAATCATTGATTTTTTTTATAGATAAGACACGATATCGCTGACAGTCGGCGACTGCTCATGATGCGTGACCAGCGCGTCTTATATCAAAAAGACACTGAAATTGGTTCTTGTGGACGTTGCATTGTGCCTGCCTTGATTACTACTCTTCTAGAACGCACAGCTCGTAAAAAATGTCAAGAGCCATGCCAAATATGTGATTGTTTGGTTTAAAAGGGGTTCGCGTTCAGCCTTGGTGAACTTTACTCGGATCTGTTTTGCTCAGTTCTAAACCCATTCAAGTTATTTTAATTACATTAGAGATCAGTATGAGCAGCCTTGATCTTTCTGAACTAAAGACTCAGTAGCTGGATAAGTTGCGTTCATGTACGAATAAGAACAAAGAGAAACGAACGCTCAGCAGCCAGTACACAATGATGACAAAGTAGGCAGATCGCGACGATGGCAGTAAAGAGCGTATGCGTAGTTGTCCTTAGTTTGTCCTTTACTGACATTTAGGTTTAGCCAAACAAAATAGGCTTCTGACAAAAGCACTCGTACTCGAAAGAATTGTGGCGAGACATGGTGACATCGAACTTTTGACGAAGTAAATTTGCTTGGTACTCCCAAGTAAATTTTTGATGCTATTTGCGCAGATATATCACCTTTCTAGGCGATTCGTTCCGTCGCTTGACCAATAAATTTAGGGAATTGATATAATCACACCTCTTTTCCTAAAATTAACACCCTTTGTTAAACCTGACATTCACACCCTCCCGATTGAGCCTAATATTTGTCCTTTTTTGCCGTCCCCAGTTACTACACTCCTATTCATCGTACTGTTTCTATACGTATAACAGTCGGAATAGTTTCTAGACTATTTTTCGTACCTTCATTTCACACACTTTTCCGATTTTGTAGTTCTCTTGACAAAACTGCACCTTTCAGGGTCATTAGAGATGAAAGTGAATACTTGTCTGTGTCATACTGAAAGGGATGGTCATGCAAACGTTAAACACGTCATCATCGAGGCCGTCGCCTTGCAGTCTACATAAATATAGTACACACCATGTAGAGTTCTCGTACAGTTTTGATGTTCTGTAACATGACAACAGAATAAGCCTATATTCAAAACTGTTATGGATACTCTCCGCGGCTTCTGTAATGCACGTCCGGTACTTTTCCATACTGGTTAAGTCAGTCTGGACTATAAATTTGTAATAGTAGTCATTGAAATACAATGTCTGGAGGCACAAGGTAGCTGAAACGTCATTGCTGCACTCATTACACTATGTACGTCACGGGTATCAGCTTGATCAGCTCTTGAGGTGGGAACGTGGAACAAACGTATGCTTGAGGTCTATATTTACTTTTTAAAGATGCCAGAAAGCCGCAGGTATATTTATAAAATTACACAAGCTCATGCGTATTTTCCGACGGTTGCAACATTAATTTGTGGTCGGAAGCGTGAACTATTATGGGTGCGGGCAGCTTGCAAGATGCTACCATATGACGAGTATGCTGTCGATCTCTCATTTTAAGCAGACACTTCTATAGATTTCGGAATGGTCTATCACTAGAAGGAGCATCGTATATTTAATGAACCGGAGCCAGTAAGAATTTACGATTTTAGATAGACACCGTAAACTATATTCGGCTAGATGTAAAACAAATTTGTAGGTACAAAGTGACATTGTGATGCCCATTATTATTCGCGTGGTGAGTTATCAATTTATAAATTGAATTTTAAACCTAAGAAAACCTATGTTATGTATTAGGGTGCCATTATCGACCTATTAAATAAGGGTGTGAATTTAAGGAAAAGGGATGTGTATATATCAATTCCCTAAATTCATAATAGTCTTGATGATCAAAATTACACGAGCTTCATCACCAAACGAAGCAGATGCCCCCGTCCGGTGCAAAATGTATCGGACTTAAGGCGAGGTCGAAACCGGTAATTGGTGACGGGTGAACAGCTGAATAACCATGCCTTCCACCGACAAATCATATGGGAGATGCCGTAAAAGTATAATGTGACGAATTCAACCAAACAAAGCAGATGTCCCAGACTAGTACAAAAAGCGCAACCCCTTTCAATAGGAAAAAGAATATGCCCCAGATAATTAAAAATGAAAAGTGTTCCAGATAATTGAAATATATAAGAAACGCCCTACATCTTAGTATACTCTAGATAATGTAGTACACACATGCATATATTGTTGCTAATATGAAGGGCTTATCCTGATGCAAATATCACTCATACTTTGTACGCTGATACGTCTGAGTATGTAAAACCAGATGAACCCTTGATTACAGTCACGCAGATGTTCACCATAAAAGAGCAGACTTATGCAATGCTCACATTTCAGCGCTACATAATGTCAATACCTATTTGCAACAGGCAAAAAGCTGCAAGCTAGGTGCCGTAGAAAACATTTGTCGAATCTAGTGATTTGTAGGTCCTTAATCAATCCTAAGCGCCACTAGTTACTACCAATATTCGATATAAGTATACGAAATGTAGGTTGCACAATACCGAATCAACGCATCAGGTGGTGTGGCACCACACAATGGTAAGAGGCCGCATAGCAAGTGCTGTCGGATACAATACGACATAATCTTGTTATGTCCGTATTGTAAGTTTAATGTAGAGTGTCTTCGTTTACTATAACCTTGACAGGTATGCTGGAGTGTGTAAACAGGGCGACTCTATCGAAAGCATTGTGTGTTTTTATTGAAGGCTAAGGCAGTCGAGCACTGGATGGTAAAATGCAAATGAATATATTTAGGTCCTTAGTTCACAAACTCTGTCGCTAATCTAAGCCGACAGGATTCTTCGACTGTACGTTCCTCATCGCTATATCGCACAGTACTAATCGTCTAATCGCGCATTAGTAATCGCCACATCGCACATTACTGATCGTCTAGTCGCGCATTACTAATCGTCTAGTCGTACGTTTCTAATTCTGGTCGTGCGTTTCTGAACACCCAAACGTACCGAAAGTGGGGACGTCACTGTCTGGCAGTACAGTGCTGGTGAACCCCAAACACCAGATCCCGAAGGCTTACCTTCACTGTCTGCACGCCCCACCGGTATCGAACCAGTGACCTTTGGGATGATACTGCCATACCAGACCGGCTGAGCTATAGAACACTTTTCTGAAACGTCATGCCGAGACGTCTCTTTTACAACACTACCACTCGCCTCGGAAGATCGTGGCGCCTTGATGCCCAACATGGTCCGAAGTTTCTGGAACTGTACGACGGTGATCGGCTTGGTCATTATATCGGCCTTCATGTCCTTGGTTGGGCAGTATTCTAGCACCACTTGTCCTTCAGCAATCTTTTCACGAACAAAATGGTAGCGAATGTCGATGTGCTTGGTGCGTTTGTGAAATTCTGGGTTCTTGGCCTATGCAATCGATCCTTGGTTGTCCTCGAAGATCTTGACCGCTTGGTTACTTTTCATCTCACCAAGTTCGCACAGAAACACCCTCAACCAAACAGCTTCTTGTGTAGCCTCCAATAGTGCCATATACTCTGCTTCCATTGATGATAGTGCCACCGTTCGTTGCTTCTTGCTCCTTAGCTAATGTATCTGTTATTCATCATGCAGGCGTAGCCACTTGTACTGCGCTCTGACTCTATGTCGCCGGACCAGTCTGCATCCGAGTAGCCTTGAAGGCTGTCGTCTTCACTTGCTTTAAACTCAATTCCGTGTGTCCTGGTACCATTTCCATACCAAATAACCCTCTTGAGTGCTTGCCAGTGTGTTGGACACGGATCGGAGGCAAACTGACTGAGCACTCCCACTGCGGCTGCAAGGTCGGGACGGGTGCCCATCATAAGGTACATGAGGCATCCTACGGCGTTCCGGTAAATGAAATTTGCCATCGTTTCTTCATGCTTGCTACCTCCTTCGCACATGGCCTTGGCCAACTTTAGGCCTGGGTCTTTAGGCGACCTAACCGAATTGCTATTCGGCATTTCGAATTTCTCTAAAATGTCTTTCGCGAACGTGCTCTGCCGCAATGACAGTGTCTCTCCTGATTCGTCCCGCTCAATCTCGATTCCAAGAAAGAACTTGAGCTTCCCCATGTCTGTCATCTCGAACCTCTCACTTAGTTAGCTTTTAGCTTCACGAAGGCTCTTGTTGCTGCTGCTTGCGATGATAAAATCATCGACGTTGAGCGCCACGAAGATCATGCGCTACTCATCTCGCTTAATATAAATGCAGTGATCGGACTCGCATTTTTTGAATCCGATCTTGATCATGAACTCGTCGATGGTCTTGTTCCACTTTCGCGGTGATAGTTTTAGCCCGTACAGTGACCGCTGCAGTTTGCAAACGATATGCTCGTGATCTTCGTCGGTGTAGCCGTCCGGTTGCGCCATGTAGATGTCTTCATCCGGGTCGCCGTTCAAAAACGTGGTCCTGACATCCATCTGGTTTACATCAAGGTGGTACTTGGCTGCCAGACTGAGAATGACTCTAATCGAAGTGAACTTGGCAACCAAAGCAAATGTCTCCCCGTAGTCAATGCCAAACTTCTGTGAGAACCCCTTCGCAACAAGGCGCAACTTAAAACGCTCGATCCCACCATCTTGATTCTCTTTGACACGGAACACCCATCTGCATCCGATATTTTTCCGACCATTAGGTAAAGCACCAACTGCCATGTCTTCTTCTTGCGGAGGGAGTCGATTTCGGAGTCGCACGCTTCCTTCCACTTGACCACGTTTTTGGATTACATCGCTGACTTAAACGTTGTCGGCATATCTCTCACTGAATCCACAACGTAGGCTGTCTCAAAGTCGTCCTCGACTTGTGCCATCGCCGACATTTTTCTGAGCAAAATTCTTTGACTCTGCCGCTTGGGAACCGGAATCTCCACAGCTTGTTCCAACGAAGGGGTTCGCGCGTAGCGCTTACTGCCAGGCTCCGTATCTTGGTCTTGCGCAGCGTCTTCTTTGTCAGGCTAGATTGGTACGAAAGAACATTCATGACGTGTACTCTCATCTTCTTGACTTTCAAAGACATCTACTGCTTATCTTTCGGTGCGTCTCCCACTGTCGAAGACGTCTTCCATGAATTTTGCGTCGCGACTCACTAGAACACGACGTCTCTTGATCTCTTCAAAGCGATAAGCTTTCTTGTGTTCAGAGTATCCTATGAAGCGGCAATAGACTGACTGCGCATCAAACTTGGTGCGCTTTTGCTTCGGGACCGTCACGTATGCGTGACAACCGAACACCTTCAGATTTGAAAACAGCGGATTCTTGCCGGTCCAGATTTGATGTGGCGACTTGTCTTGACTTGTGGCACGTGTTGGACATCGATTTCGAAGAAATTTAGCGGTTACAATCGCTTCACCCCAATATTCCTTGGACAGTCCGACCTTCTCCAACATGCAGCGAGTGCATTCCACCTATGTCCTGTTCATCCGTTCTGCCACTCCGTTGAGTTGAGGTGTGTAGGGAGGCGTGAACTTTTGTACAATGCCACGACTGCTGCACAGCTTGGTCATCTCATGCGACTTGTACTCTCTGCCGTTGTCACTGCGAAGTAGCTTGACGCGGTTGCCTGTCTGAGTCTCTGCAAATGCGACGAATTTGTCAACTTAGAAGCCACTTCAGACTTGTTCTTAAGCAAGAACACCACACTTAAGTGTGAATACTCGTCAATGAACGTGACAATGTATCTGCTTCCACCGAGCGAAGATGAATGCTTAAGACCACAGACATCGTTGTGGATGACTTCTAGCATCTTTTTTGCACTCTCTGGGGACTTTAGCATAAAGCTCGCTCGAGTTTTTTTGCCAAGACCACACTCTTGACACATCTCCCACTGCTGCACAGACGTGATGTTGATGCCGATGCCGTAGCCCTTCTTGACAATGGAGTCTAGACCGTTATGGCCAATTTGCCAAGTCGAAGATGCCAGAGGTACGACCAGTTGGTTCCATTTAAACCGGTTAAAATTGACACATTTGCCTCATCTGGCATGAGTGGGGTCATGCATAACTTTAATAAGCCCTTTCCCTTGCGCGTAGCCAGCTGCCACTTCACACCGATCGACTGAGCAAAGCACCCGTCACTTTCAAATGTGACGGGGCCAATTTCCTTCGTAAAACGCCCCACAGAGAACAGGTTGGGCGTCAACTTGGGGATGTGTCACACACCAGTAAGCACAAATTTCTTGACGCCGTGTTTTGTCCTCATTGACATGATGATGTCTCCCTTTCCCACTGCTTGTATTACGCGATCGTCCGCCAAACGCACATCCACTGGCGAGATCTTCTGGTAGTTCTTCACGTACTCTGTTGAGTATGTCATGTGCTGAGTCGCACCTGAGTCGACCAGCCACTCTTCACTCAGCTTGATGTTATCTCCGTCAACGGAAAACAGAAAGACGCCAGAGTCTTCATCAACCTGCGCGACGCTTGCTCTTTGCGACCTCTGCCGTTCCGCATTCTCGCGGATACTCACTGGACACTTGGCAATCCAATGTCCTTGCTCGCCACAGTAGTGACATGCACTGGCCTTATGCACAGGCCGTCCTCCTTTTCGCTAGCTGTGATTGCTTGTCATGAACGCTTGACCTTTACCGTGCGCGGATCCGTCGACGCCGCCACCTTGTTCCTTGCTCTTCATGTCTTCATGCATCAGACGAGACGTCACTAAATCCAATGTTAGCGAGTCAGCACGAGACTCTAACGCCGTGATCAGAAACTGGTACGACTCTCTTAGACTACCAATAAGCGTGATCACCAAGTCGTCCTCGCTGACCGGAGCGCCAACCGCATCGAGCTGCTCCGCCACAGTCTTGAGCATGTTGATGTGCTCCAGCACATCATCACCTTCATCCATCATCGTTGTGAAGAAGCGTCGACGAAGAAAGAGCTTGTTCGCCAGACTCTTCTTCTCGTAATGCCCTTCTTGTACTGACCATGCATCGTACGCTCCAATCGCTGAACGGACCAGCGGCAGTTGCGAATCTTCCATCGCGAGACAGATGATCGCCAGCGCCTTGCGTAACTTTCTCTTGAACGTCGATTGAGCCATCACGTTGGTGCAGTGATCCAGCTTGACTTCTCCACATGTGACCTCACACAGGTCGCGCTCTTCCAGGACCATCTGCATCTTGAACTTCCATGTGTAATAGTTGGTCCCTTGAAACTTGTTGATGCGGGCGGTCGGCGTTGCGGCAGCGTCCATGGCGAAGGCGTAGTCGGAGTCTTCGTTGGAGGAAACGGGGCTTGGGCTCATAAGCTATAGGCTTAGGCAGTCGAGCACTAGATGGTAAAATGCAAATGAATATATTTAGGTCCTTAGTTCACAAACTCTGTCGCTACTTTAAGCCGACAGGATTCTTCGACTATACGTTCCTCATCGCTATATCGCACAGTACTTATCGTCTAGTCGCGCAATAATAATCACCACATCGCGCATTACTAATAGTGTAGTCGTACGTTTCTAATTATGGTCATGCGTTTCTAAACACCCAAACATACCGAAAGTGGGGACGTCACTGTCTGGCAGGACAGTGCTGGTGAACCCCAAACACCAGATCCCGAAGGCTTACCTTCACTGTCTGCACGCCCCACCGGTATCGAACCATTGACCTTTGGGATAGTACTGCCATACCAAACCGGCTGAGCTACAGAACACTTTTCTGAAACGTCATGCCGAGGCGTATCTTTTACAACACTCCCACTCGACTCGGTAGACCTTAGTGTCCTGATCCCCTGCATGCCCCGAAGATATTCGAACTGAGCAGCGGGGATCGGCTTCATCATGAGGGCTGCTATCGTGTTCTTCGTAGCGCAGTTCTGTAGCAACGCTTGGCCGTCTGCAACCTTCTCGCGCACGAAGTGATACCGGATGTCGATATGCTTCGTTCTTTTATGGAACCCGGGGTTCTTGGCCAACGCAATGGAACCTTAATAATCTTCATAGATCTTGACTGCTTCGTCGTTCTTCATCTCACACAAAAATGCCTTGAGCCATACTGCTCTTGTGTGGCTTCTGTCAACGCCATGTACTCGGCTTCCGTAGACGATAGAGCCACTGTACGCTGTTTCTTGCTTTTCCAGCTGATACACCCGTTGTTCAACAAGAACGCGTATCCACTTGTGCTTCGTCGAGTTTCCACGTCACCAGCCCAGTCTGCATCTGAGTAGCCTTGAAGCTTGTCATTGCTTGTGGCTTAAATTCAATTCCATGGGTTTGTGTGCCTTGGACGTACCTGAACACGCGCTTAAGTGCTTGCCAACGTGTCGGACAAGGGCCCGCTACGAACTGGCTGAGCACTCCCACTGCAGCTGCGAGATCCGGGCGAGTCCCTTCCATGAGGTACATCAGGCATCCAACAGCATTGCGATATGGAATGCTTGCCATCGGGTCTTCGTGCTTGCATCGTCCTTCGCACATAGACCTTGTCATATTTAGCCCGGGTTCTTTTGGAGTCTTTACTGGATTGCTATGTTCCATGCCAAATTTCTCGAGGATGTCCTTCGCGAATTTGGACTGACGAATCGAGATTGTGCCAACCGTGAAATCTTGATCAACTTCCATACCGAAAAAAAAATTCCTGAGATTTCCCAGATCCGTCATGTCAAAACGATCACCCAGCGCCTTCTTTGTAGACTTGAGCAGCTCGTTGTTGTTGCTCGCGATAACCAAATCGTCGACGTAAAGTGCCACGAAGATCATGTCGTTGTCCCGCACGTTTTCTTCTTCTTCTTTGTTGGAGCACGATGAGTCTTCATCCGTTGAACCTTCTTCATCTTCTAGAGCTACTTCGGCTTGAACGTAGTCGCGTCTTCCACTGTCGAAGACGTCTTCCATAAAATGTGCGTCGCGGCTGACCAGCACACGACCACTCTTGATCTCTTAGAATCGATAATCTTTCTCGTTAGACGCTTCTGGCGTCATGCAGAGTTCGAAAAGCCATTTGTCTTCGCGAGCGCCGAGATTCCACTTGACACCTTTCGTCTCCGCGAAGCATCCGTTGGTTTCGAAGGTGACTGGCCCGACGTCCTTGGTGAATCTACCCACGGAGAACAGATTACGCGATAATATCGGGATATTCTACACGTCCGTGAGCACACCTGTCTTGGTACCGCGTGGCGTCTTCATTGACATCACGATGTCGCCTTTTCCGATCGCTTGAACGACACCATCGTCTGCCAAGTGCACATCGACCGGATTAAAGACCTTGTAGTTCTTCATGAACTTCTTAGAGGTTGTCATGTGCTGCGTCGCACCCAAGTCGACCAGCCACACGTTACTCGACTTGGCGACTTCACCACCAACCGAGAACAGATAATCGCCAAGATCTTCATCTTGCGCCACGTTCGCACGCTGAAATCGATGTCGTTCCGCGTCTTCTTGGATCTGCGAGGGGCACTCCGCGATCCGATGTCCTTGTTTTCCACACTTGTGGCGCGCACCAGTCTTCTTACCTGGTCGTCCGTTTCGCTTGTTGTCTCGTGCCATGAACGCTTGAGCTTGCCCATGCACGGATCCATCGACTCCGCCACCTTGCTCCTTGCGCTTCAAGTCTTCATGCATCAGACGAGACGTCACTAAATCCAATGTTAGCGAGTCGGACCTTGACTCCAGCGCCGTGATCAGGAACTGATAGGACTCGCTGAGACTGGCCAAAAGAGTGATGACCAAGTCGTCTTCGCTGACCGGAGCACTAGCCGCGTCGAGTTGCTCCGCCAGGGTCTTGAGCTTGTTGATGTGCTCTAGCACGTCATCACCTTCTCCCATCATTGTCGTGAAGAAAAGGCGACGAAAAAGAGCTTATTAGCCGAGCTCTTCTTCTCGTAATGTCCCTCCAGAAGCGACCATGCATCGTACGCATTTTCCGCCGAGCGCACCAGTGGCAACTGCGAGTCCTCCATTGCGAGGCAGATGATCGCCAGTGCCTTACGCGACTTCCTCTTGAACGTTGCTTGGTCCAATATCGACACGCAGTGCTCAAGCTTCACCTCCCCACTCACGCTATCCCACAGGTCTCGCTCCTCCAGCACCATCTGCATCTTGAACTTCCACGAATGGAAGTTTACTCCGGCGAACCTGTTGATGCGGGCGCTGGTGATCGGCATGGCGTCCATGGAGAAAGCGTGGTCGAGGTCTTGGGCAGAGTCTGCAGGGTGTGAGCTCATAACCTAAAGTCGTTGGACAAAGCTGGTTAAATGCAAAGTGAATATATTTAGGTCCTTAGTTCGCAAAGTCTGTTGCTACTATAAGCCGACAGGATTCTTCGACTGTACGTTCCTAATCGCTATATCGCACATTACTAATCGTCTAATCGCGCTTTAGTAATCGCCACATCGCACATTACTTATCGTCTAGTCGCGCAATAATAATCACCACATCGCGCATTACTAATAGTGTAGTCGTACGTTTCTAATTATGGTCATGCGTTTCTAAACACCCAAACATACCGAAAGTGGGGACGTCACTGTCTGGCAGTACAGTGCTGGTGAACCCCAAACACCAGATCCCGAAGGCTTACCTTCACTGTCTGCACGCCCCACCGGTATCGAACCAGTGACCTTTGGGATGATACTGCCATACCAGACCGGCTGAGCTATAGAACACTTTTCTGAAACGTCATGCCGAGGCGTATTTTTTGCAACATAAGTTGCACCGAAACACGTTATTTATAGACGCAAACAGACAGATTAGTACGATTTAAACGTTTGGCATTTCAACCTTGCGCACACTCACTAGCTTCACCCCACGGCACACAATAATCACAGAAGGCAGTGTATCGCCAAGGAAGGACGGAGTTGCATGAATCGAAGAATACGATGCTTCGTATGCCATAACGGCAGCAAGTGTACTAATTGTGTAATGATAACTACAAGCATCGATTCTAAAACTAAGAGAAGTAGGCACAGCATCACATAGTGTAACGGGCACTTGTCACTAGTACTGCTTGAGTACTAGTGCACCTATACCGACAACGGTGTGGGTAGTGCCGCGCGTTACGTCACGTACTTTGTACGTACAGATGAAGGCTAGCTAGTAAACGACACGTTCAAATGGTGTACAAGTTAAAATTGCATTTACTATAATTGAGATTCGATTGCATGTACCTATGTTTTTTTTAGTCCTAACTCATGATGTTTGTGTACGAAAATGTACGCTAAAGTCTTGCTCACCACGCATTGCGCGCGTCCATCGTTGATTGGACCGCTAGAGCTGGCTGACGTGATGACCCATATCAGCCAATCGATAGGTGAGTGTTTCTGAATATTACCCCTTATGGTAATATTCACGAACATTATCAACCGTTTACGGAAGCTTGAATTATATGCGAGCGTCGGTGCAACACAGGAGCACGAGTACGTTCGCTCACATAACAAGAATCGCGTAGTGTAAAAGAACATAGTATTTAAGGTTGTGAATCTGTAGCGATGCAGCGGGAGAATAACTGTACCGATGAGACCATTATAGGTGTGCGCTTTAGAGGTCTGTGCAATAAAGCACGTTTATGGCACTCAGCGATATCATCAATACCTTCCAGGACATCTTTTATGTAGCGTAACCCGTGCAGAAAGCGGTGCGTCGCATGCTTGTCCTGTGAAAAAGGTATCACATTAGATGAAGGGACTTTCTTTGACGTAGAAGTCAAAAATCCTGTGTCCGAGACACGAGCTGGACTGATCGATCTCGATTGGATGAAAAGCAGGAGTTTTCTTGGACACGTTTCGCTGGTGTATCTCACCCCCTGTTTACTTCGTTGCCAGATCGCTCGCTCGCCGCCCGCCACGCGTATCACTCGTAAACCATCTATCAAAAGAAAAGGACGTCTTAAGCGCGTAGTCAAAAATGGCGCGACAGGGCGTGATGGCGTTTTTATCGACGCTCCTACTTTGCTTTGTCATCTGCACTGCCGACGAAGCGGTTGTTCCAGTCGCAGTCGAAGCGCACGCGAGCCACATTCTCGTGCAATCCGAAGTCCTAGCTGACGATCTCAATGCACAGCTGGGCGAGGCCTCCAACCTCTTTCTTAAGTTCGCCCAGCTCGCCAAAGAGCACAGTCAATGCCCGTCAAGTCGCAAAGGGGGAGACTTGGGCGCGTTCCGTCGTGGCCAAATGGTGCCCGAGTTCGACCGAATTGCGTTCGAGGGCGAAATTGGGATCGTGCACAAGGTCAAGACCCAATTTGGCTGGCATCTCGTGCTCATTTCCCGACGATCGGACGGAATAGAAGAGCCAGACACGTTCCGCGGACTGTATGAAACGCTTCTCAAGGTCATGCCGTATCTCGGTCCAGTCATTCTTATAGCCATTATGGTCATGGGCGCTCGAGGCGAAAAAACGGGTCCTCGAGCTCGTGCGTACCACATCCTCGTCAAGTCGGAAGTCGAGGCGGACAAGCTGTTCGAGGAAATCGACGCGGCGGACGATAAGAAGACAAAGTTGTCGGAACTCGCCGGCAAACACAGTACTTGTCCATCCGGCAAGAAACGAGGAGACTTGGGCATGTTTGGACGTGGAGAGATGGTGCCTCAGTTCGACAAGGTCGTTTTTGAGGAAAAAGTTGGGACGCTCACAAAGGTGCAGACTCAGTTTGGATGGCACGTGCTGCTCTGCACGGAGCGCCTTGGAGACAAGAAGTCTAAGTGACCGCACACGCCAAAGTCGGTGGGCGAACTTTTGGGTCACTTTTTTTCATCGATTAATGTGTTACTCTGGTGAATTTATCGTTGCTTTTCTTTAATCTTAGCATATACCTCAGGTAAAAGAAGGATGAGTAACTGCGTCGCTTACGACACTATCTGAATTTGTTAGTGTCGTGACATAAAAATCTACAGGGCTTTTGTGATGACAAACGAAGAATGGATATTGTTACGGGTTGTTCATCTCCTATGGCCGACACAAATTTCCCAATGACTGGAATGGGTCTGTTACAATCATTGCTAGCTTGCTATTTTAGTAAGTAGAGCAAATACTTTAAAAAGTAGCGAGTAACAATGTCTTGCAAAGTCATCAAAATTGGTGTTTTTGTTGCCGCCGTGCATGGGCGAAGTGTACGTATTTTTAACATGAAGAACAGGCAATGATAGATAGCGATGGTGTCCATGTTCATAACTTACAATTATTGATCCTAGCTTGATAAAGACCGTTGCATTGTAGCACAATTGTAAAATGCACGCTCACTTACTTCGAAAGCTTCCGCTGCATCATTTCGTCAATTTACTGCAGGCAAGCTGATTTGCACGTCAATTTTGAAGTAAGCCACTTCCTATATACAAAAGAACGCATCCACGATATTAATTCAGTGGCATGCATCTTGACGAGTCTGACGGTTGTAGGGACTGCCTGTAATCTCTGACATCTGCAAGACTACTTGTTGTAGACATATACAGCTGGCTCACTGTTTATCAACACATCACATCTTCCGTATTCATTTCTGACTGAAACGTTGCTGCAGCGCGACACGTTGGTGCGATGCGGCATGCCAGAAATGACTGAATCAAAGATAATGTAGAGGAGCAGTCTCTGGAGTCTGCTCTTAAACAATATAGGGGAGCAAGCTCTAGAGCAAGCCCTTTAATATTAGCGATCCAGTTCGGTGAACTGAAACAAGTGGCAAAACACTACCCAGCAGCAGCTAATGAAGAAGAGCATTGTGCTGTAAATTTTGCACCAACCTAGTCTGAATACTTGGGCAACGGGATTGTCCTTTGCTTTTTATCGTCCAGCATTTGCTTTGAGCGTAAGCTTGTGCTTTTGTGATTTTATTCACCTTTGACCGATTTCATGCCAATTACGTTCGTGCTTTAACACAGTGACTAGCCAAATGGTGACTTCGGAAATGCCTATATGCCTATGTGGGGGGCAGGCTAGATCGCACTTGAAACGTGTAGGGTACTCCTAATCGCGTCATAACGAACATACATTAAGGTACACAACCACAGACACACACAGACACGCACATGGATAAGAACGGTTTAAGTTCGGCTAACCACCTTCACTACATTAGATTCTCCGTAAATTAATATATATTCTAAGGTAATAATCTCCCTTACATAATAAAAAGGTCGAGTACCTTGTTGGGCCCGTGCCAATTTAAGAAACTCCATTAAATTTTTATTTTCAAAGCCAGAGGCATTTTCCGTCACGCAAATATCAAATATTAAGCTACTGCCGGGGGACTACTACATAAACATGATCCTGAGTTTGTTGCTTGAGAAATTTTAGTGGCAGATTTCCCACCTGATCGTGCATCTTCTATATCATTCCTGAGAACTCCTCTCCAGGCTCCTATGGGTGATATGTTCCCAACTTGAAGCCGTTGGAACATCTCAAGTTCGGTACTTCTTGGTGGAAATCAAGGACATGGGCACAGCGGGTATCAAAACAGGACGACTTGAAGAAAGGACGAGCCATGTAACGGGGTGAATCGTTACATAACAATTTATAAGAAATTGTTAATAGAATATAACTATAAGAGTTATATTCTCAGAATATTGTCATAAGGACAATATTCTGTAGCACTTCCAAGTAGTTCCTAATTGGTTGATATAGGCCATTATATCAACCAACGAAGACGCGCCACGACAGACGCACGCAATGAGTGGTGAGCAGATAACTGATTTACACATTTGTATTTAGACATAGTTAGATGAAGATAAATAGTGATTTATTGCAGACATTAACTATTATAAATACAGTTCTACTTTTTACTCTAACCGAGTACTCGCTTCTTCTTACCGTCTTCCTCTGCACGTACGAGTGTACGTGAAGTTACGAGGCACCGCCTTATTCTGTTATCAGAATAAGTAGCTTGTACTGTCACCAGTACAAGCTTCAGGGTGCCCCGTTACACCTGGTAGCACTTCGTAGTCCGTCCAAGGACCGCGTTCACATCCAACATGAATATGTTGGATGATGAAGATGACCAAAGCTTTCACGCTACGCGTGACGGCTACTCCCATTTGAGCGATGTCGAATGGGATGCGGTTGAACGAATGGGTTCGACCATGGGCATCCATGCTGTTAGCGTCATGCTAGAGGCTCTCAATAGAGATGCCCAACATGCTACTATCGCCAAGTTCATTCAAAATGAACTTGACGCAGAACGCGAGAAAGTAGCCTTGCTTCACCAACAAGGTTCTCAACAAGCAGAGTTGTTGAGAGAACAAGGTGCTCAACAGTTTGAACTGTTGAGACAGCAGCAGGCTGCTGCTGGCGGGTCGATGCACTCGCGTCGGCCTGAGACTTTGAAGATTGACATCTCAAAGTATAGGGAGTCGAAGAGGACTCCCTCTTGAGATGGTTCGTCGAATTGGATGACGCCATAAGGGCGCGTCGCATCGACGACGGGGATATGCAAGTTGCATTTGCCCAGTCAAATCTGGCAGGACGTGCCAAGACTTGGGCACTGGGGCTCAAGCTGCACGACCCATATGCGTTTGGGTCGTTGGAAGTCTTCAAGTCGCGGCTCAGACAAACGTTTGAACCGCCTAGAGCTGAGTTCAGAGCTCGAACCGAACTCTTGAAGCTCAAGCAGGGTAAGCGTGATGTGCACGCTTACGCTCAACATATACGACATCTCACGAGTTGTATAAGTTCCAATCCGGTGGATGAACACACGTTGGTTTCGGTGTTCATGCAGGGTCTTGCGGATGGTCCCGTCAAGACTCACCTGTTCCGGCTTGAACTAGATTCACTAGAACAAGCCATTTCAATTGCGGAGCAGGAAGACTTCAGTCTGAGACAGGGTCGCGCAGCTCGACATCATAGCGTACACAGAGACGATATAACAGCGGAGGTCCAGAGCCGATGGAACTCTGTTATGTAGAGAGCGAGAAGGATCGCTCTACAGGCTACAAGAAGTTGCAGAGATGCAACAGATGTCAAAAGACAGGACACTACGCTTACGAGTGTAGTGCCCCTCATCCAGTGTCTCGCGACACTGGGCGTAGTGACCGTCCACCCATGAGAAAGGGGCAGGGACGAGGGTCCGCAGTTGGTGCAAAGACGCAACAACGGGATGGACCGTCAAAAAACGGACAGGATCAGTAGGTGCGGAGCACCCTACTGATCCAGCAACGTCAAGAGAATTTGTAGGCCTCTTGATGAAGGTTGCTCCCAACACACAGACGTTGTGCGTTGCTGCTCTAGGTAATGAGATCTCACTCATTACCTTGAAACTCGAAGTGACGAATAAGTTGTCCCTTCGAGCTCTAGTCGATTGTGGGGCGTCTAACAATTTTGTGCGACGCCAATCGCTAGAAGATGGTCACTTTAAATTCAGTGAATGTGACACACCTCCTACGAGGATGACGGTTCGTCTTGCGACAGGCGCATCCGTAACCGTCATGAAGCGTATAGTGAAGATTCGCTATACGCTAGAAGATACCCAATATGACGATGACTTTATCGTATTGGATTTGGATGACAAATTTGATGTCATCCTTGGAATACCGTGGCTCAGAAGGTACGAACCACGGGTAAACTGGCAACATCGGACAGTAACGATGCCTGCCGCTTGTTCATCAGATGGCCATCTGATGAACGTTTTGGAGCGTCCACAAGCGTGTGGATGTACTACGAGTGAGTGCGATGGCCTCACTTGTGGTACGGTCGTTAGTACGACTGCACAAAACCTTAGTGTACCAAACGGTTACACTTCGGAGCAAAGTTCCGGCGGCTGTGAGGAAACACAGGCTGCGCCGAAGGTCCACCACTCGAATAAGTCGGGTGGACTGGGACAAAGATGTATCCCTAGAGGGGAACATCTAGAAGAGAAACAATCGATCGCTCAGGTTAAGCGAAACGATAATCCTAGATCGACTGGAGAGTCTTTCGTAGAGGATCTCGCTGTGGTTGCGCAACCCCAGCTAGAGGAAGTAAAGGGAATAAGTCCCAAGATTACAAATACGGCGGAAATAAGTTCCCCGAAACCCGCGGGAATAAGTCCCCGGGAAGACGAAGGAATAAGTCCTTCGAAGCCTGAGGGAATAAGTCCCCAGGAAATGACAGAGACATTGAATGTCATAGTCAATAACGGATCATGTGTAGGCGCTTATACACTTGATCTGATTGCGCCTCCGAAGTTAACTTCGGAGATCACTCAGTTGCCAACGCTCGAACATAAAAGGTTCTTGCGTGATCTGCGTAGTGGCAAAGTCAAGCAGATCTGCATACTCGTCGCTGACGACGAGTATGTAACCGACATAAGGTCAGCAACAGTGTTTACTGAGAACGAGAGAGTTCTCAGTAGTTCATCTATGGACGAGAGTGTCCTAGATGAAAAGACACGAATTGAGCGATATGAGTCCCAATCATGGGAATCGCTCAAGGAAAATCCTCTCTATGAAGATTTGGTTGAATTCAAGGATGTATTCCCTGAAACTGTTCCGTGCGAATTACCGAAGGATAAAGGTATTCGACACGAAGTCGAGCTTAAACCAGGCTCGAAGTACTGTGTCATGAAGCAGTGGCCACTGCCTCGTGAACAAGTACTTGCGATCGACAAGTTCTTTGCCGATCGTTTAGCAGCGGGCCATGTGAGGGAATCAACTTCCCCACATAGCTCTCCGACCTTCTGTGTGCGAAAAGCAACAGGAGGGTGGCGGATAGTGCACGCGTTTAACAAATTGAACGCTGCAACGGTACCGGCTCAGACGCCGATACCGAGGAAGGACGTAATCATTGATGGTATGTCAAAGAGTACCATCTTTTCGTCCATGGATTTGATGGATGGCTTCTATCAAATCCTAATGCGGGAACGGGATATACCCTATACCGCAGTTAGCACGCCTAGCGGCATGCTCTGGGAATGGCTAGTAATGCCACAAGGGCTCAGTAATGCCCCTGCCACGTTCAACAGATGTGTATCACATCTGTTGAGGCCAGTACGAGAATTCGCGCCGAGTTATTTCGATGACGTATTCATCCATAGTCGAGCTATGGATGGAAAGTCGGACGTTGAGGTTCACAAGTACCACGTCCGACAAGTTCTTACAATCATGCGAAAGCATCAATTGTATGCAAACCTCAAGAAGTGTATATTTGCAGCAAGCGAAATACCACTTCTTGGGTGCATCGTTGGTAAGAACGGTGTACGTCCTGATCCCGAAAAGATCAAGGCGATCACCGACTGGCCTGTGCCGGTCGATGTCAAAGGTCTTCGAAAATTCCTTGGGCTAGCGGCGTATTTGCATAAGTATTCACGCAATTACGCCGAGATGACTGTGCACCTCTCTCGTTTGTTGAAAAAGAACGAGAGGTGGTTATGGAACGCTGAATGTCAACGCTCCTTTGAGGGTATCAAGCAGAGCTTGATACAATCCCCAGTCCTAGCAATAGCCGATCAGGACAGGCCATTTCATGTGGTCTGTGATGCCAGCGATTTCGCAATCGGCTGTGCATTAATGCAGTACGACCTTGAAGGCGTTGAACGCGTCGTCTGCTATCAGTCGCGTCAGCTGCAACCAGCTGAGCGGAACTATCCAGTGCATGACAAGGAACTCCTTGCCATGAAGTATGCACTCGCGAAGTTCAGAGTCTATCTATTAGGAGATAGACCCTTCGTTGTTTACACTGACCATGCGTCCTTACGCACGGCAGTGAACAGCCCGCACCTTTCACAACGAATGGCGCGGTGGTTGTCATTCTTTGCAGAATACAACTTTACGGTCGAGTACAAACCAGGACGACTTAATGTCGTCGCTGATGCACTCTCACGTCGTCCCGACTTTGAAACAGTCGCGAAACCCAACAGTGAGACAGTCACTGTTGCGGTTATGACGTCCTCAGTTCCATCTACAACGTTGTATGATGATGTGAGGCGGGCATACGCCCAAGATGGTGAGATAGTGAAGTTGTTGTCACATCTCTCCCAACCATCTCGAGAATCGTTGAAACGATTGTCGTCTGCGTATCGATCTGCATCAGATCGATACACTACTCGTAACGGTTTACTGTACTATACAGCCGTTTCTGGTGACACACCACGTGTTGTCATTCCAGATGATACTGATCTGCGTTTGCGGATCATGTTCGAGTATCACGATGCTCCTATAGGAGGACATCGTGGCCGAGAGAAAACATATCTCACGGTAAGTCGAGACTTTTACTGGCCCCGCCAGTATCAGTTTGTGCGAAAGTATGTTCGCGCATGCGAAGTCTGCCAACGAGTGAAGTCAAGTCCTTCACTGCGTGCACCTTTACAGCCTCTACCGGTTCCGGCTGAGTGCTGGGAATCCATCTCAATGGATTTCGTCTTCGGGTTACCCAAAGACGCACGCGGGAATACGGGTATTCTCGTATTTGTTGACAGATTCAGCAAAATGGTACACCTTGTGGCTGTACCAGAGACAATCACGGCAAGTGGCTGTGCTTGTGTCTTTATTGACACCATCTTCCGACTTCATGGGTTGCCCCGTGAACTCGTATCAGACAGAGATCCCCGATTCACTGCTGATTTCTGGCGTTCCGTGTTCAAATCACTCGGAACGCGCTTGAAGATGTCAACATCTGATCATCCAGAGTCAGATGGTCAGACGGAACGTGCCAATCGTGTCCTTGAAGAGATACTTCGAGGATACGTACACTCCTTTAAGAGTTGGAGTGAGTTTTTGCCAATGGTAGAGTTTGCCATCAACAACTCGGTGCATGCGTCCACGACACATACACCGTTTTACGTGAATGGCTTGCGCCATCCGCGTGTACCCACCTTACTAGAGTGTAACTCTGGTTTAAGGGGGGAGGGACTCGCGCGAGCAAAAACCGATTTGGTTCACGCTCATCACGCTCTGACGAAGAAGTCATTGCGTTTGATGCCGATATCGATAACATCGATATCGAAGAAGATGATGCCAGTGAGAGTGCGGAAGCCCTCGCTGAAGACAATGATCCCAGTGAGAGTGCGGAAGCCCTCACTGAAGAAAAGGTTGTTGTCGCTGCAGTGCGCTCACAGCACACTGAAGCTAACGAGTCATCAGATGAGTTCATACTGGCTCGTGAAACGGTAGTCCGTTTTGTGCAAGACTCCATCGCCGAAGCGGTGGATAAGCAAAAAGCAAAACGCTGACAAGAATGGAAGGGCAAACACTCTTTTATTTAATAAAGGTGACTTAGTCCTACTGTCTACGGTTAATCTACCAAAACATGTAGTGACTAACTTGGGTAGCAGTAAACTACTACCCAAGTACATTGGCCCATTTCGTGTATTGCACCGCCTAGGCAATGCATACACGATCGAGTTACCACGTAAGATGCGAACGCATCCCACGTTTTACGTTGGTCGGCTTAAGCCGTACCATCAGTACGCTGCTTCTTCCGATGAAGAACGCCCTTGCGCTCAAGCATCTCGCAGAGAGCCTTGTGCTCCCGATGGTGGGCATCAACAAGGGTCTGAAGAGCAGTTATCTCAGCCCGAGACCGATCAACAATCCCACGAGCTACCCTTAGCTCGTCACGAAGAGATGTCAGAGATCTCTCGTTCTCAAGCTGAGCAAAGGCAAACTCAGCTCGATGCTTCGAGGCAGTGTCCACCATCTGGAGACGCCTATTCCGCTCATGCTCGAGATCGTCGCGTAACCCTTGCGTTACGCGATCAAAGAAGCTCTCGGGAACACACCGATCCACATGATCGTGTGGAGAGCGTCTTTCCTCCTCCTCCACCTCCATTAGAGGACTCTCGCGGTGGCCAGCGCTATCTAGTTGAGCAGCTGTTGAACCACCGCGACGTGAACGGACGTCGGACGAGTTACCTCGTCCGGTGGCGCGGCTATCCCCCGTCCTGGGATTCTTGGGAGCCCCGCTCCCAATTGATGGTTGACGTACTGGGTCTGGTCGAGCAGTACGACGCGACACATCCTGTGCCGCAGAAGGACCGCCGGAGAAAGTCTTCCCGGCACGGTCGTAAAGGGATTTCAGGTTGTCAATCCCTTCGTACATCTCAGTAGAGACACGTACGCGCCACCACGGGCTGGTAAGGAGGTAAGCCTCCTTAGGTGCTCGTGCAGAGTTGTTCACACAACATGGGCACGAGTCTCCCCAAGAGAGGCAGGGTAATCCTTTCTCCCTTGACAGACGATGCAGCTTATAGCGTGCACCTGTCGGGGTTCGCTTTTCAAACTTATCACGAGCTTTGATAAGTTTGTCGTTCCAAGCGTCACGACCTACATCCTCGAGATTATGGATGTAGGCGTTCCACGCCTGAAGTAGTGAGGGACCATCACGTTTGTGATTCCCACTGTACCATCGATGTCTGAAGAAAGCATCGATGAAGAATTCATGTTCAGCGCGATAGTCTTTCGCGCTGGGGTCAAGGTGATGGATCCTTGACGAATCGAACAATCGTGTTCGATAACGATCACTCGTCGTCGCCGACAAGTGATCCATGACAGATTTAGGAGGCATCCATGCCTTCTTTTCTGGAGCGAGGCGCAACACATTGCGGTCCCGCTCTTCCTGCGACGTGCCGACAGAAGTACTGGCACCTCGCTGTGAAGTGGTGTCCATTGGAGAAACGACACCACTATTAGCGCCCGAGTCTCGCGACCTCGAGCGCCTTCGCTTCGGCGATGGTTCATCTGACTCATCAGATGAACCAAAGATGCTGCGACGCAAAGCATCGTCCATGCCACGCTTGGCAGGCGGCTTGGATTCAATTGCCGTCGATACGGATCCGTCATCCGTATCAGGAGAGTACGAGACACCGAGCTCGTACTCTGTGAAGACACGAGTGTCTTCATGACCAGCGCCTGCATCACCAGGTGATACAGGCTGAGTCGATTCAGCAACCGATGGGATATCAGTTGCTGTAGTTTCTGCTTCGGCGTCCGCACAGAGACGTGCAGACGCGCTCTCGGCGGCCTTGCTCGCGCATCGCATGGGCTTGTTTACCATGCGATGAGATGTTGGAAAGTGGACGCGGACCAACAAGTGCAAACCCCGTCCCAAATGATTTGGGACGAGTATCCATTTAGTCAATCAGTCACTAAAGTGACTGATGGTTAAGGGGGGTGATGTAACGGGGTGAATCGTTACATAACAATTTATAAGAAATTGTTAATAGAATATAACTATAAGAGTTATATTCTCAGAATATTGTCATAAGGACAATATTCTGTAGCACTTCCAAGTAGTTCCTAATTGGTTGATATAGGCCATTATATCAACCAACGAAGACGCGCCACGACAGACGCACGCAATGAGTGGTGAGCAGATAACTGATTTACACATTTGTATTTAGACATAGTTAGATGAAGATAAATAGTGATTTATTGCAGACATTAACTATTATAAATACAGTTCTACTTTTTACTCTAACCGAGTACTCGCTTCTTCTTACCGTCTTCCTCTGCACGTACGAGTGTACGTGAAGTTACGAGGCACCGCCTTATTCTGTTATCAGAATAAGTAGCTTGTACTGTCACCAGTACAAGCTTCAGGGTGCCCCGTTACAAGCCAGCAAATGAAGATGGCGGCTCGCGATTTAGCTGAAAATGCATGCATGAAAAGCTCAGTCGAATAAGTGCGAAGTGCAAGACGAGTTCATATACACAGAGAGAGCTAAGCTAGGTAATATATATCTTTGTGAGTCTTGACAAATAATGTGGTATGTCATCCTTTTGGTCATGACCACTGTGCTAGCTAGAAGTGCGACCCAACTCCAACAATCCTGTTGCAACCAAAAAGTCTTGATCTCTACAAGCATCGATGCAGCATCTCTAAGAGGACCGGGCAGTGCGGCCACGCTATCGTCCTCCTTGCTTACAAATGTAGCAAACTTCGCCGAAATTCTATTTCTCTTATTCTGCCGTTCAATAATTCCCTTATTCGATCAAAATTAGGCGGTCCCAGCCATATTAAATAATGGAGACTATTGTGTAATAGCTTTATCCTACGGGTTCGCGATAAAAATTATCTGCCAAGGAGAAGGTAGCATACTACATGGCACTTAGTACGACGTGTAAGGTACAACGTGTTACTAAGTGACAAAAAGGCAGATGCATGCTCATACAGACAAAAAGTAGGTCTTAAGAATGCGGCATGTGCTTTGCATACGGTCACTAATAGCTTCCCGCTCGTTTTCATAGGAAGTACTATGTTGTTGTTCATGTTGATGTTGCAAAAGTGCATACGGGGGTAATGCGATGTCGGGTACTGCAGCTTGAAATCCTACGAGAGTAGGTGTAATCAAACTTTCAGTATCATTCTTTGGATGACTGAGTATATCAAATGGTTCATGCGCACTCACCGCTTCCATTCTTGCACGGTGCAAATGAACAACACTGCAACTCCATTTGCGTGGGCGTGCAGGTTTACACAAGCATGCAGCATACAAATTTTGTGACTTAGTTTATAAGAATAAAAGATCTTAAGAGCGACTGTTGTAAAGACTTACAACGCGATGCTGGGTAAAACAAAAGAGACTATTATTAATGGTCTATAGTGCCAAATAAACGAATGTGCATGCGAAAAGCTGTTTTGGTGTCACTTCGTTAAAGTATTCACGCAACGAAAGAGATGGGTGACTTCACCTTCATTCCTCGTATGCCCTTATAAATGTCACAGTACAATTACATCTGTTTTAACGGATTTCTCGGGACGTGGCTATCTTCTCGCTGACAAAGGCCACTTCTAGCTGAGATTATTTTTGAAGGATGCGCAGTAGCAAATTGGGCCTTGATAAAATGGACCTACAAATTCGAAAAATTAGATGGAAACCACTTGAATATTGCTACTAAAGACAGGTTCGACTGCATCGGCAACAGAGCAAGTGTGAGATCCATATCGGTGTGCACAATACCGTAATACACATAGAGGTAATTCCTTGCACCTTTACGAGATCAGACGAACCTATGAAAACCCTATCATACAGCTGTATCCTCATAGTTGTAGCACTACCTACTAACCATTTTCGGAAAGGTTCAGGGCCGTTAGCTCGGCCTAAACTCGATCGGCATGATGAACTTGTGAAGCATGAAGTGATACAAAACCTTCGTTTCAGTTAGCGCAAGCCGATATGGAAGCAGCCGGAAAAAGCGTGTTCTTAATGGATATTGCAGTATCGTATAGCTTAATAATGAGACACAACGTAAATACCAGAGTGTGACTGATGCACTATCCGCTATCATGTGTTGCTAGAGCAGGATCTGACAGACTTGCATCGGCAAGAAGCAGCGCTGCTGTTTACACCCTTATTCCGTTCCAATAATTGTGTCATTAACACTTATAATTTATACCTGGTCCTCGTAAATTTTGGTTGGTCTGGAGTACGAACGCAGAATTTAGAGTAATCGATATAGTGAAAAAGAAATACCTTCACAAATAGAGCGTATTGACACATCTATACGAGGTTATTGAGATGACCGAATTTTGTGCTGGTAAGCTCAATTTATTGTATAGTATACGATGTGGACAGCAACTGTAGAGTGTCAGCCAACAGTGAAGAGATGAACACATTTCATCAGCATGTTGTAAGGCTATAACATCATAGTCGGCTAAGAGGCAGTATTGCACTGGTGATTGCCACGCACTCATGTGTCTAGGGCCTCTTTTTTAGCTACTAAAGCCACCGATGCTTATTGCTGACGCTTAAGTATCTGTAAATAAGTGAAGAATATCCATATAGAGTCTACGAACAGACAGGACAATTGCTCTAAAGAGCTTCATAATATCTTAGTGGATGCCGGTTTTCACAGCTACCGAAAGCGTAACGGGGCACCCTTTGTTTGGGGTGACGCGAAACTTCACGTACACTAGTACGTGCAGAGGAAGCTTATCTACTTAAACGACTCGTTTAAGTAAGGGTAAAAAGAGAACCGTATTTAATATAGTAAAGCTATCAATATAACTTTAATCTTTATTTTACTATACTAATCTACATTGTCGTTACGACGACAACCTGCTCATCACTTATTGCGCGCGTCTAGCAGCGATTGGTGGCACTCTATGGTTGATATGTCTTCTATCAACCAATCTTCGAGCAGCACGTGAATACTATCCACAGGGGATAATATTCCTTCAATAATTTCCATCTCGGATAATTTCGGTAGAAAATTGTCATGCTAGACAATATTCCAATTGACACCGTTTGGTGTCAATTTCATGTAAAAAGCTACCCCGTTACATCAACCCCCCAACCATCAATCACCCGTTGATTGAATTAGAATTGTTTAGGACAGGGTTACCACCGTTGGATCACTCTGGGAAAGGGAGCGCTTGTTGGTCAAATCCCATCCATTTGCCAATCCAACGCATGGTTTCGAAACCCACGCTAGTTGCTACTGCAGCAGCAAGAAAGGCGGCTACACGCATGCGTGCAGCCGGAAAGAGTACTTCCCATACCTCAGCAGCAGGCGGTTTGTCGTCTGCTGCTGTGAACTGTCCATGTGTTGATTCACTACGTGCGACAGGTACATCAACTGCGTCTGCAACGAGTACTTCGATTCGTAACTAAGACGATTCTGAGATATGGCTCATCTATTTTGGTGAGTCGGATGCATCTTCCGACTTGAAGGCGACTCCTCACGCCTCCAAATCACCCGAGGCGGACACTGCAAGAGCCAGGTTGACTGGCTCTGGTCAACGCGGCGGTGTCATGGTCGAGATCTTCGGATCGAGTAATTATTCCGATGATTCTCCGCTTCACGCAAGTACATCCAACGATAGGATGAGTGGGGATGGTTGTGATGCACCTGTATATCACCACGAGCGAAGTAACTCGAGGGACCGGGGTAACCCTGGTGCCAGTGCTCATGCTGGCACCAACCAAGAGGCCCGGGTACCGAAATGTCCAACGCCACGCTCCTCAAGTAGAGTTTCCATGGATGCCGCCACCAGAGAGTTGGATCGGTTGGCCGGCATGACCACCGAACGGGATCGAATCCCGTTGTTCGATTGCAAAAAGATTCTCTCACCTGATTCCAGCACGGAAACTATCCGTTCTGAGGAAGAGTTCTTTACCGATGCGTTCTTTAAACATCGGTGGTACAATGGTAGCCGTGTTCAAGACGGCAAAGCCTTTATGTAGAGATGGAATGCCCTCATCTACAACATCGAGTGCATCGGCCGTGAGGCCTGGCTCGCCAAACTTGATTCAGCTCGCATCAGGTTTGAGAAACGCAACCCAGTCGGGGCGAGATACAAGTTGCACTGGCTTTCAAGAGGAGCAGGATTACCTTGTCTCTCGTAGGGTGATTCGTGTCCAGGTTGCCTGGAAAACTCGAACCGTGCCCCTAGGGAGGCCTTCTTCCCTAATGATCCCTACTGGAGGGCGCGCATCTCTTCCGAGATGGCCGAAGGGATTGACGCCTTGCAATCCCTGTACTCGCGTTCGGGGAGGTCGTTTTACGATGGCCCTTCTTCGAACGCAGCGGGTGGGTCTCGTCGTACTGCTCGACGAGACCAAGGACATCAGCATTTAGCTGGTCACGAGGCTCCCAGCTGTCCCACGCCGGTGAATAGCCTCTACAGCGGACGAGGCAACTCGTCCGGACGCTATTCACATCGCGGTGGTTCAAAATAAGCTCCACTAGGAAGCGCTGACCACCAATTGAGTCCACCAAAGGATGTGGTGGCAACGGGAAAACATGATACAGCCCGAGGGTCGGATCAGCTTGATTTTCAAGAGCTGGACCGTCTAACGGAACAGTTGCAAGGGGACCTATGTCACGAACGGACTCGTGCTTATGGGCCTCATGACATTGTCCAAAGCAACAACACTTGCCTAACGAACGATCGTTCGGACGATCGAGCCGCTTTTGCGTTCGCGCAACATGAAGACGAACATTAGACTCGTTCTCTTCGTGACGAGCTGGCTGTAGCTCGTCGAGACATCGGTCAACTGCGTGAAAAGATCGCTTCGCTAGTCGACCCGACTGGCTCGTTGAAACGGGACTACTCGAAGGTGGTCTCGGCTCTCGACCGCGGAGGTGTTCTTCGCATCTTGAAACGGGCTCTTACTGAAAGTACGGGCGGAGACGACCGACGTAAAATGTAGGATGCGTATGCATCTAACGGGGCAGTTTAATCGTGTATGCATTGCCCATTCGGCGCAATACACGAAATGGGCCGATGTACCTGGGCAGTAATTTACTGCTGCCCACGGTTGTCACTGCGTGCTTTGGTAAGTTTACTGTTGACAGTAAAACTAGGTCTCCTTCATTGAATGAAAGAGCATTTGTTCTTCCATGTTTGTCTGCGTTTCTTTTCTGCTTGTCTATTGCATCTGTAATAGGGTCTTGAGCGAAGCAGACAACCGCTTAGCGAGTCAGCTGAAATTCCTTTCGATGATGTATCCTTGTCAGCAGCAGTGCCGTGAAGAGAACTGATGAAAGAACGTTGTCTTCACCAGTGAGGGTGTCATCGTACTCCCTTTGGCGGTCATTAGCGATGATGAAGATACCAGCATCGTCGTCATCATCATTGTCGATTTCGATCGCATCGACATCGGCATCTTTCACGTCGACACCATTGTCGACGTGTGATGAGCAAGAACCAGATAAGTTATTGTTCGAGAGAGCCCCCCCCTCGTTAAATTAGATTACACTCTAAGGAGGCGGGTAAACGTGGATGGCGTAGCCCATGCATGAAGAACGGTGTATGCGTTGTAGACGCATGCAACGAGTTGTTGATGGCGAATTCCGCCATCGGCAAGAACCCACTCCAGCTAGTAAACGAGTGAACATACCCTCGAAGTATCTCTTCGAGGACGCGGTTGAGGCGTTCGTCTGACCATCTATTTCTGGATGGTCAGAAGTTGACATCGTCAAACGTGTTCCAAGTGAATGGAACACGGATTTCCAGAACTTCGCATTAAAACGGGGGTCCCTTTACCCCGTGAGCTCGGACACGAGATCACGGGTTAATCCGTGAAGTCGGAAGATTGTATCGATGAAGACACGCGCACAGCCCTGGGCTGTGATTGACTCCGGTACAGCAACAAGATGTACCATCTCGCTGAAACGATCAACAAACACAAGAATACCCGTATTCTTGTGAACGTCTTTGGGAAACCCGAAGACAAGGTCTATAGATACAGACTGCCAACACTCTGCTGAAATCGGAAGAGGCTGTAAGGGTGCGCGGGATGAAGGACTAGGCTTCACCCGTTGACAAACTTCGCAAGTGCGAATGTATGACCGCACAAACTCATACTGGCGGGTCCAGTAGAAGTCACGACTTACCATGAGGTAGGTCTTTTCTCTACCGCGATGCCCATTTGTTGGGACATCGTGACACTCATACATGATGCGCAATCGCAAATAATTGTGAGCCGGAACGACGACACGAGGTGTGTCGCCGTTGGCTGCTGTATAGTACAGCAGTCCATCACGAACAGAATACCGTTTGGTTGAAAAGCGTGATAGGGACAAAAAGCTTTTTAAAGCTTGATTACACGGATTGGATACGTAATTCATCAATCGCAGAAGAGACTCATCTTCTGTGTATGCTTTTCGCACGTATCGAGCAGATTTGACGACGGAACACTCACTGTTAGTGTCGCTTCAGTGGGATCACCCCTCTGTTGGGTTAAGCAGTCAGCTCAGAATCGAGCCGACGCGAAACAGCATCAGCGACGGCATTAAGTCGTCCTGGTTAATACTCGACGGAGAAGTTGTACTCCGCGAAGAAAGACATCCACCCCGCCATTCGTTGCGAGAGGTGTGGATTGTTTACGGCCGTGCGTAACGACGCATGATCGGTATAAACGATAAAGGGCCTATCCCCTAAGAGATATACCCGATATTTGGCCAGCGCATATCCCATGGCAAGGTGCTCCTTGTCATCATGCACCGGGTAATTTTGCTCAGCTGCTTGCAGCCGAAGCGATTGATAACAGACGACGCGCTCTACGCCGTCTGAGTCGAACTCCATTAACACGCAGCCGATTGCGAAATCGTTGGCATCACAGACCACATGGATTGGTCTGTCCTGGTCTGTAATTGCCAACACAAGCGATTGCACCAAGCTTTTCTTGATGCCCTCAAAAGAGTGCTGACACTCAGCGCTCCATGACCATCTCTCGTTTTTCTTTAACAGACGTGAGAGATGTACGGTCATCTCGGCGCAGTTGCGCGAGTGTTTGTGTAAGTACGTCGCCAAGCCGAGGAACCTTTGAAGTCCCTTGACGTCGACTGGCAAAGGCCAGTCGCTAATTGCCTTGATCTTTTCCGGATCAGGGCGTACACCGTTTTTACCCACGATGCAGCCAAGAAGTGGTATTTCGTTCGCTGCAAATGTACACTTCTTGAGGTTCGCGAACAACTTGTGCTCTCGCATGATTGTAAGAACGTTTCGGACGTAAATTCTATGAACCTCCACGTCCGTCTTTTAATCCATAGCCCGGATGTGGACGAAGGCATCGTCGAAGTAACTTGGTGCGAAGTCGCGCACCGATCGCAACAGGTTCGTAACACATCTGTTGAGCGTTGCGGGGGCGTCACTTAGCCCCTGTGGCATCACTAGCCACTTCCAGAGCTTACCACTGGGGGTGCTCACTGCTTTGTAAGGGATATCCCGTTCACGCATGAGGATCTGATAGAATCTTTCCATCCGATCCATGGACGAAAAGATGGTACTCTTTGCCATACCATCTATGATGACGTCCTTCCTCGGTAGCGGCGTCTGATTCGATACCGTTGCAGCTTTCAATTTGTTGAACGCGTGCACTACCCGCCACCGTCATGTGGCCTTTCGCACACAGAAGGTCGGAGAGCCGTGTGGGGATGTTGATTTCCTCACATGACCAGCCGCTAAACGTTCGGCAAAATAATTTGTCGATCGCTGTGACCTGTCTACGAGTCAGTGGTCACTGCTTCATGACACAGTATTTCGAACCAGGTTTCAGTTCGTTCTCGTGCCGAGCGCCTTTTTTCTTAGGCAGCTCGCATGGCACGAATTCCGGAAAACATCCCTGAATTCGACCAAATCCTCATACAAAGGATTTGTCGTCAAAGACTCCCAGGATTAAGGCGTGTATCGCTAAATCCGGGTCTTCTCATCAAGGACACTCTCGTCAGTAGATGAACTACTGAGAGCCCGTTCGTTCTCAGCAAACACTTGTGCCGACCGAATATCGGCGAAGTGCTCCTCCTCTGTGACGAGTACGCAGATCTGCTTGATCTTGTCACTACGCAGATCTCGCAAGAATATTTTAGATTCTAGCGTTGGCAACTTGACTACCTCCGAGGCTGACTTCGGAGTTGTAACCAGATCAAGTGTGTAAGCGCCTGCACTTAATACGTCATTCACCAAGACATTCACTGTCTCGGTGATTTCCTGGGAAACACACCCGCACGTGGTTGGAAATTCACACCCTCAACATAACTCTCTCAGGAGTTATCACTCTCAGAAACGCTGCAACTTTGTTCCAATACGTGTTCTGACTGGGTGTACTACCACAGTCGCGTTCTCTAAGATCGACTCTATAATAGTTGATTTCGCTTTAACGTGTTGTACATCCTATACAACACAGATCTCTTTTCTTGGATGCACCCTTCTTGGTGTGCATCCGCGTTCCAGTCCACTCTGTCTCTTTGAGTGGTAAATCTTCGGCGCAGCCTGTGTCTCTACACAGGTGCCGTAAGCTGGTTCCACAGTGTAGTGGCCTTCTACACTGTGATCTTGTGCAGTCATAATAACTACCGTACCACAAGTGATGCCATCGCACTCACTCGTAGTACAGCCACACGCTTGTGGACGCTCCAAGACGTTCATCAGATGGCCATCCGATGAACAAACGGCAGGCATTTTCACGGATCGATGCTGCCAGCTGACCCATGGCCGGTACTTTCTAAGCCATGGCAGACCCAGGATAACATCAAATTTGTCGTCCAGATCCAGTACGATGAAGTCATCATCGTACTGCTTTCCTTCTAGCGTGGAGTGAATGCCCACTACACGTTTGTTCGCTGTTACGGATTCGCCTGTAGCAAGGCACACCGCCATCCTCGTTGGAAGGAACTTTTGCTTAACATAGTTGAGCCTACTATCTTCTAGCGACTGACGTCGAATAAAACCTTTCGACGCCCAACAGTCAACTATGGCGCGAAGTGACATTCCACTTGTCTCTTTGATATTTAAATCGATAAGGTATCTCTCATAAGGGATTCTACATCACTAGGGGCAGTAACACACAGCGACTGTGTGTTGGGAACAACCTTCGTCAAGAGCCCTGCAAATTCTCTTGACGTTGCTGGATCAGCAGGGTGCTCCGCCCCTACTGACCCTGTCCGTTTTTTTTTCACGGTCCGACTTGCTGTCGCGGCTTAGCGACATGGTCAGAACCGCGCCTTGGACCTTATCTTGGCCAACGGTGGTCATCTCGTCCTGTCTTTGGACGTGTCGCGGTGCTTGAGACACTACACTCATGAGCGTAGTGTCCAATCTTCTGACAGCGATGGCATCTTGCCGTTCGCTTGTGGCTCGGACAGCGAGAGTTCTCGCTCTCGATGTAACAGAGGTCCACAGGTTCGGGACCTCCTGTTTCCTGTGTCTCGTCGGACGATAGTTTGACGAGTTAGCCTGAGACTGTCTCAGGCTGAAGTCTTCTTGTTACGTATGCGCTATCGCCCTTTCCAGCGTATGGAAGTCCTCTTGGAACATGAAGGTCTTCACCGGCCCATCCACAAGGTCGTAGATGAACACGTTGATGAGCGTGTGCTTATCAACATGGTTCTCCGTAACGCTACTCGCAAGGTATCGCAGGTGCTGTGCGTAAGCGTGCACGTCACGCTTACCTTGCTTTAGCCTCAAGCGTACAGACCGTGCTTTGAACTCGGCTCTCGGCGGCTCAAACGCCTCTTTTAGCCGAGACTTCAAGATCTTAAACGACTCAAACACGTTTGGGTCGTGAAGCTCGATCGTTAAGGCCCTAAGTCCTTGCTCGTCCCGTCAAATTTTACAGGGAGAAGGTGACTTGCATCTCTTCACCCTCGATATGACGGTCCCTGATGGCATCTTCTAACTCGACGCACCATCTTAAAAGGGAATCTTCATCGGTTACCTTGTACCTTAAGATATCAATCTTTAAGGTTTCGGGTCGACGCGTGTGCTTCGTCCTGGTCATCGACTGATGAGAGCCTTGCTGCTGTAGCAAGTCTATCTTCTGTCGTTCAACGGCAAGTTTACCTTGTAGGAACTTGTTGATAGCAGCACGGTGCTGGTCTCTGCTTAGAGACTACAACATACCGCTTATGGCTGGTTCGCCCATGAGCACACTCATGCGGCCGACTACCTACCATTCTGAGTCACTAAGATGAGAGTAGCCTTCACGTGTAACGTGAAAGCTGTCGTCTTCTACGTCAACATGTTCATATTAAACGGACACTGAGTAGTCGTTGGACGGACTAAGAAGTGCTAACAGGTGTAACGGGGCACCCTTTGTTTGGGGTGACGCGAAACTTCACGTACACTAGTACGTGCAGAGGAAGCTTATCTACTTAAACGACTCGTTTAAGTAAGGGTAAAAAGAGAACCGTATTTAATATAGTAAAGCTATCAATATAACTTTAATCTTTATTTTACTATACTAATCTACATTGTCGTTACGACGACAACCTGCTCATCACTTATTGCGCGCGTCTAGCAGCGATTGGTGGCACTCTATGGTTGATATGTCTTCTATCAACCAATCTTCGAGCAGCACGTGAATACTATCCACAGGGGATAATATTCCTTCAATAATTTCCATCTCGGATAATTTCGGTAGAAAATTGTCATGCTAGACAATATTCCAATTGACACCGTTTGGTGTCAATTTCATGTAACGGGCTACCCCGTTACAAAAAGCGAGTCACATCATTTTTTTTGTAGTTGGCGATGCCGTGAAGGTAGAGAAGACGTCACGTATTCTACTTTTAAAAATATATATATTAAATAGTTGCAGCTATAGACTTCCGACCGTGCCGCCGCGCGAGGAGCGATAGTGCTGGTACCGTTGACCAGCTACTCTGAGGTCACGGTGGAGAACTGAATGACGCTTTTACATAAAGTGTGGACTACGCTCGTTCTGCCACGTCATTTCGAGCGTACAGATGACAACTTAGGTATCGCTTACAAATCCAACATAGAATTCAAGACAAAATGACACCTATGCTGCATAATATCCGCTTGATTCTCATCGACCACTCTCGATGTCATACTTGCAAAATCCAGTCAGTCGCAGTCGCAGCCGCAGACATGACGAATATTACAAGCAAATACGTAGACGATGGCAGGTATGTCTATTCGCAACGACCTTTTCGTCGTGACGAATGTCGACAAATTAAAGCTGATGGTCGACTTCCACACGAGGAGTGCATCTTGATACGTAAAGACACGTTTCATCCCAGTGAGCTTTACAAAGCAACCCATTACGTGCATGAACGGCCAAAACGCCTACAGCTACACTCCGCAGCTTATCAAACCGACCACTCCTCGATTGGCCGTGCAAACCACGCACAGTAGTCATATTTGCACAGCTTAATCATGATGCCGATCTTTGGTTTCCGTTTCAGCAAAAGTAAAAGAGCAATTTTACGTGCAATAATTGCAAGGAAAAGGTGGATAGGCAATTGATTTGGGCAGGCCCATTGTAACGGGGTTACACGGCGTTTATCTGAGCCAGTCATGTTGCGTGTCCACATCAAGTAAAGATCGGTGGATCTGAGCGGTACATGCTTGGTACCATGCGTTTACGGTAATACCGCACCCTATCGTGTAAGGATAAGGAATCAGACTTCTGTCATAGGATCGCAATGTAGAATTCAGTCAGACAAGGCTTTATGGCTTTACTACCGTAGTTAAAAGATAAACAAAGTTCAGCTCCCATTTTGAATCGTTGGATGCTAGTGCCTAGTCAAGGCGTAGTATGTTGTCAAGAGTCATGGCCTTAAAAAGGCGCTAACTCTTGTTTAACTACTATAGACTGGTTAGTGCGTGATTCTGTGAATCGTAATCCTTTTAGAACCGGAATTGTTAAGCTTGCACGCTTGAGACTGTACTTCGTTGTTAGTTTTTATGACTAAGACTCTTCGAGTCAAAAACTTCCTCTGTAAAGGAGCGCTAAGCAGCTCAGCTACACTTGGTAGAACGTGTAGTCAATCAACACCTGAGCCCTCACAGACTAAATCCTCTGCAAGTATGGACACGGCCAGGAACCTTCAAAGCCTAACAGATCACGCTTGAAAAACTCAGGCCGTTGACCGGGCACGAGAAAGTGGCTCTTATACTGTCGCAAGGCCCGTACGCACTTTGTGCACGTCTCGAGGCCTTCTCAAACTTTGAGTCCATGTTGATCGGACAGGCCCATGACCATTTGGCGTCTGCCATGCCCACTCGGTATGTTCCAATACCGGACATTGATTCAAGGACTCGCCCTCTGGTATTAGGTGTCAAAACTTTGGGGTAAAAGAGGGAGAAAAACTCCCTTAGTGGGTTCGAGAGATGGAGGTTGCCATCAGCTCGGCCCTGATGCAGTCAAAGCAGCGAAAGGTGGGTCTGGTCCTTTTATAAATTGGTAGGCGAGCCATGGAGTGGGCCTTCACTTCTGGCAAATCGATAGACTTTTTTTTTTTACCAGGGACAAGCTAAAACAACAGCTAAATCAGGTATTTGCTTCGCCTATTCAAGCAAATCATGTGCGATTACGCTTCCTGTCAATTTGCCAGGGTAAAAAGGACTTAGTCAATTATGTCCAGGAGTTGCCTACTTTCATTGCTGCTATGCAACTAGAACCTTTACCTGAGAAAGTTTTGGTAATAATAATCACGGAGGGTCTCGCACTGGTGTTTACAGAGCAGAAGTGCTTCGTGCACGACCCTCGACATTTGAGAGTTTAGTGGGCATAGCGTTAAACGCACAATTAAACTTGAAAGCTGCCCTCTACTGAACTCGTTTGTTCCAAGCAAACTCATCGAGCAATGCTCATCTCATAAATAGGAAAGAGCCTATTAATTTTAGTCTCTCTAAGAGAGACGAAGAAGCTGAGCTTTACACCGTCGAACAGCGTTCGAACATCTGTAGCTATTTTACGTGCGGTAGCGTCAAACATCTTCGTCTTAACCGTCCTTTGAGAGGGCCAAACAGACTCGTTCGAGCTATTTACTCATCGCTAACCAACGATTCGGTAAAGTGCGAGAACACGTCGGACCCCCAGTAGACGTGGGGCGACCTGCTTGGGAAAATTTAGACTTTGTTGTACCTCTAGGAGGTGACAGAGAACAGGGCCTAGTTTCTAGTGACTTCGAGCTTAATGTAACGATTCATGCACACAATCCAGGCTTCTTAATTGCGGCCACAAAAGTTAAGGGCCTTGGTAAGCCATGGTCGATATTGATCGACTTCGGGGCGTCGAAAAATTACGTACGACGTTGTTCCCTGGAAGTAAGTCAGCAGCATCTGAGGCGCTAAAAGCGCCAAAAAATAGATTTTCAATGTTCGCTTGGCGACAGGTACGTTATTCACTTTGCCCAAAGGTTTCTGTAAACTCAGGCGTGAAGTTTTCGTACTTTGACAGTATTAAACGTTGTCTAGTCCTTGACTTGGAAGAGAGGTATGATCTCATTCTGGATATGGCTTGGACAGAACGCCAGAAGCCATGGATTAATTGCAGGTCAACAACCTTAGGCGCTACCCGCAATGTTCCTAGTGGAGCTTTGGAGAGTCATGAGCCCACCTCTGCTAGGAAACAGAAACGCTGTTGGCGCCAGCCACGGACTGAGATGGTCAGTGTGCTGGACATAGGTATGGCTTTACTCGTTGATTTGGACGATGTTAAAAACTTTGGTTACTAACCAATCTCAATTACTGTTTCTTACACGGCACTAAATCCGATGAGTGATAATCTTTGTGATTTGAATCACTAAATGCTAAAATGCATTGTTAGCCTAGAGTCAAGTCATCATGTTGAACCCATCTGGTCAGCATGGAGTGGCACGGAAGTACCAACTGAGTGATGTTGACCGTAACTGCGACACACTGAATGTCAGTCAATACATTGTTGTTGAAATATCAAGTCATCAAGGACAACGCCCATCAGATGAGCGTGGAGTGGCACGTAATTACCTACTGGGTGGTGATCTCACTGGAAGTGACTCATCACCAGATTTCAGTGGTGACATCGGATCGGAAAAAGATCAAATTAGGGTTGAAGCATTTCGTCACCTTGAGGACAGTGCAGTCCCAGATGTCGGCTATGACATCAGTCCTGCTATTGTGCAAATTAAATTGACGCATTTCGTCCCCTGAGGACAGTGTCGTACCAGATTTCGGTAATGCCATTGTCCCTGGTATTGGGCAAGTTAAGGTTGAAGTACTCCGTCACCTTGGGGGCGATATCGGATGTCAGGCATGATATCCGCTCTGGTGATGAAAAACTTAAGGTTGACGGTGATGTCAATCTTGGGGACATTGATGTCCTCCCGGGTGTCGGCAATGACACCGGCTCTTGTACAGAGCAAGTTAAGGATGGTGATAATATCAATCTTGGTAACAAGAAAGTTCCAGTCTCTTTGAGACATTAAGTCTTGTCACAGAGACTACAGTGACGCCAGAGTGATTGTATCCAATAACAGGCCTCTGTCACTTCACTGAGCGATACTAGCGAGAAAGTCTATACACTCGTTAAGGGTGACTGGTGACGTAGATGGGTCTGTGAGTCTTGAGACTCTACCGTCACTGAATTCTCTGTTAGAGCTAGACAAATGGGTCTGCCGATAAGTTGGGCCTGACCTTAAATTCAGGTGACTAATCTATGTCAATAAGCTTGACCTGACCTTTAATTCAGGTGACTATCTGAAGTGGTGGTTATAAGATCCGATAGTGATATGGACTCGTCGTCACTTCCTGATGAAGCTGTCTTGGAAGACACAAAAGCGGCACTGAGTGCTACAAGTGGGTCATCGATCTTGAAATATCCTAATGACCCTTATACTTTGGTTAAGGCTTTCAAGATGTGGTGTGTTACGATCCACCTTCCACTCTGCCTCCTGATCAAGGCGAACGCATGTTGCGGGAGAACGAGTATCCGCACTCGACACCAAGACTTTGTGTTAGAAAGCCAAATGGCAAGTGGCGTATTTTTCATGTTCACAAAGGCTTAACGCATCCATTGTACCGGCATCAACACCTACTCCTATAAAAAATTTTCTTTAGAACGCTAGGGTAGGTTACCATGCTCAAATCACTCGATTCAGTCGATGAGTCTATTTAATTGCTTACGCTAGCAAATTATATTCCTCTCACAGTGGTTAGTAGTCCAATTGATATGCTTTGTAAGTGGCTTGCCATGCCTCAAGAGCTGTCTAATGCCCCGGCTACATTTAATAGTCTTGTGACGCATTTGTTTCGACCTCACCGAGGATATGCACAAAGCTATATTAATGACGTCTTTGTCCATAGCTGTGCAGAAAATGAAAGATCAGATGTGGATAATCGCATTGACCATTTACGAGCATTGCACGAGTGCATGCGCCAAAACAAGCTATATGCAAATCTAGCAAAATGCATTTTTGGTGCGGCAAAAATTCTCTTTCTAGGGTGCTATTTTAAGAAGCGTGGTCTTCAGGCGGTTCCCGCTAAAAAGTCAATTGTTCACTGGCCGGTTCAGTCGACACCGTGAGTACTTGCATTAATAGCTCGGCCTTGCTAATCGCTCGCACAAGTACAATACAAAATACGCTGATATGGCAAGGCTATTCAGCAACCTCCTCAAGAAGGATGTAGTTTGTTTTTGGGACGCATTTCATGCTCAAACTTTGATGCTGTGATGAACAGTACCCTTCATGCTCCAATGTTAACTTTACCTGACCCTGAGCGGCCTTTCAGTGTCGTCTCTGACGTGTATGATTGTGCTATTGGTTGTGCATTATTGCAGACAGATTTCGATGGACATGAACGCTTCATTGCGTATGATTCTCTTCAGCTTAAGGCTGCAGAGAAGAACTATCTAGTTCACGATAAAGAGCTACTCGCATTGAAATATGCTCTTTTTAAATTATGAGTCCATTTACTTAGATGGAAAATAGCCTTATTTGATCTTAAAAGATCATGCGTCGATACGCCACTGCGACACATTCGACTCACCTCTCCTATCGTATGGCCAGTTGGCTTTTATTTTTTTAATAAATACAACTTCCAGGTGAAGCATAAGCCGGGCTAGCAAAACGCTTTGACGGACGCATTGTAATGCAGACGTGATGATAATTTTGCTCATGTTACAACTCTGTCGTCATCCATTGTAGATCTTAGTTCGTGCGACATATGTACGTGATGATCAATGTGTAGCATTACTACATGTTCTTGGAAGCGAGGACTTAAAAGACTCGAACATCAAATTTTCGGCACGTACGAGCCTACATCGATATGTCGTCGATGGTGGGTTGTTGTGCTATATCACTTGTGTTGAGGATGTTCCTCGCAACGTTGTGTCTTATGATGAAGAATTGAAGTAATGCATTCTCTGTGAGGCACATGCCAATTCTTTGAGCAGTTATATTTGTCGTGAGAAGACCTATAGACCAGTTAGCTGGACGTTTTGGTGGTCCAAGTTGTAAAAATGGGTGATCACATATGTGCGTACGTGCGAAACGGATTAACGGGTCAAATCTCAGCACATGCGGTTGCTTTACTAAACACTTCGCCAGTATCCACTGAGTGTTGAGAGTCCATTAGTATAGATTTTGTGTCTGGCCTACCGAAGGATTCGGACGGCAACACTGGCATTGTCGTCCGAATCCTTCGGTAGGCCAGACACAAAATCCATACTAATTGACTCTCAATTCCATCGATGGTAAAAGTACAGCAAAATTGTTAATCGACCGTGTGTTTCGTCAACAAAGTTTGCTTGTCGCAATTGTCTCTGACCGTAATCCACTGATCCACGTTTCACTGGTAAATTTTGGACTTACATCTTCAAGGTGCTGGACACCAGGTTGCACATGTCCAAAGCGAATCATCCGCAGATCGATGGTCAAATTAAGCGTATATACCGTACGAGTGGTGAAATTTTGTGCAGCATTTGTGCTGGAACGCCTAAGCGTTAAAGAGCTTTGCTCCCGGCGGTCGATTTGCGTTAAGCAACGCTGATCATGCCTCTACGGGATTTACACCATTCTACATGAATCGCTCAGTCACCCTAGCGTTCCGTTAACGCTTCCACTACGACGCTATAGATTTGGTAGGAGATGAATGCCGACCAGCTTGCTGATGTCAGCCCAACTGCTATTCATTAAACACTTGAGCGAGTATCTTGCTACGAAAATGAGTGTCTTACGACATGTGCATCATTGAATGGCTGCTAGTCAGGACGAACAAAAGGAAAAAGCTGATGTCAAAGGCAAAAAGTGTATTGAGGCTTATGAAGTTAAGGACTTAGTCTTACCAAACGCCTGGCATCTACTCTCAAGGCGTTTTCAGCAGTCTATGAGACCAAGTTGCGTCCTTACTTCGTTGGGCCGTTTATAGCTGTGGCCAAGCAAGGCCTAGCCTTTACGCTCAACCTCCCACGCGGCCTGCGAACACACCTAGTGTCTTAAGTTAGCTTGCCTAAGCCTTGCTTTATCCATCGCGGGTGAATAACGGAGCACTTACGCCGAAGTAGTCCTTGATGCCACAAGTCGAGGAATCTTCAAGAAAGTTCCGGCTGATTTCAAGACGCAACACTCGGTAACGTAGACCGTGCACCTCGTGCACCAAGTCGTCAACGTCGAGATTCACCAACTTCCGCCTTATCTCCATGACGATCGAGGCGATCACCGGCATCATGTTTAATGTCTCCTGCAGCAACGTCGTCGCGAGGGTCAGTACCAGTACTTGATACAGTGGCGAGGGTACCCGGAGTCGGAGAACTCATGGTAGTGCGAAGTGCCACTGCGGCAGGATTCTCCGGATGCCGTTGACGTTTTTGAACGTTGTCTTCAGGTTCGGTTGACTCATTCCACTTCCCACTAGTTGATGTGGGAGTGGAGAGGGTTGCAGCGGCAGCAGCTGCGCTGGTGCGCAAGTCCGTAGCTGCTGCAGCATAACGGGTGCGATAAAACGATCGCAGTTTGCCTTTGGCTTTTTTTTGCGAAATCAAAGCGCATTTTTGTTCTAGCCGAACTCCGGCAAGTAAAGCGCTCTCTTGGAGGCTTAAAAGTCATGGCATACGGCAAACTCGGTGAGCTCAACGCGTGACGACGACTTTATTTGTAGCCTGTGTCTCACCAGGAAAGATCAAGACGGGTACTGTTCGCGTGTCGGACACTGATGCACCTTTTGCATGTAGATTCAGCTAGTCAATTTACTCTTGAGCGGTCATACGGTCAGCCTTCTATTATATCTCTTTAAGCGCCCCCTCTTTCCGCTAGTGCTGTGGCTGTGACCGCCTTAAGTCCCGCGATCCAAGTTGGGAGTGACTGCCCGGAGGTCTAAAGAATGCATTCATCCACACTTTATTGTGTGAAGCGGTAACTATTGTGAACACGATCTGTGGCTACATTCTGTGCTTGAAGACTGCGGCGGTTGCGAGTGACTGCCCGGAGGTCTAAAGAATGCATTTATCCAAACTTTATTGTGTGAAGCGGTAACTAGTGTGAACACGATCTGTGGCTACATTCTGTGCTTGAAGACTGCGGTTATCGACCGACAGAAGATATTGAGCTTGATCTTCACCAAAGGTTGTTGCGCAACACACCCAACACAGGGTCGACGGCTGCACGCTGTCCAAGAAGTGAAGGAACCTCCTCGTTTTCCACGAATGGATTAGGTGCGATGCGCGCGGTGTCACGCGCCGGTGGCGTAGCTAAGGGATGGTCGTATACACTTGACGAGGCGGAAAAACTCTCATAGTTCACCCAACTCTCTTAGATGAATTCTTCCAGGGTTTTTGTCGAAGGCTCTGACTCAGCCATATTGAGATGTGTTGTGAACACAATGGTCAAGGACCAAAGCTTTTATAGACCTCAAAGCGCAGCACAGTAGTCATGTTTGCACAGCTTAACCATGCTGTCAAGCTTTGGTTTCCGTTCCAGCAAAAGTAAAAGAGCAATTTTATGTGCAATAATTGCAAGGAAAAGGTGGATAGGCAATTGATTTGGGCAGGCCCATTGTAACGGGGTTACACGGCGTTTATCTGAGCCAGTCATGTTGCGTGTCCACACCAAGTAAAGATCGGTGGATCTGAGCGGTACATGCTTGGTACCATGCGTTTACGGTAATACCGCACCCTATCGTGTAAGGATAAGGAATCAGACTTCTGTCATAGGATCGCAATGTAGAATTCAGTCAGACAAGGCTTTATGGCTTTACTACCGTAGTTAAAAGATAAACAAAGTTCAGCTCATTTTGAATCGTTGGACGCTAGTGCCTAGTCAAGGCGTAGTATGTTGTCAAGAGTCATGGCCTTAAAAAGGCGCTAACTCTTGTTTAACTACTATAGACTGGTTAGTGCGTGAGTCTGTGAATCGTAATCCTTTTAGACCCGGAATTGTTAAGCTTGCACGCTTGAGACTGTACTTCGTTGTTAGTTTTTATGACTAAGACTCTTCGAGTCAAAAACTTCCTCTGTAAAGGAGCGCTAAGTAGCTCCGCTTTACCCACAGACAAAGGCAAAGTCCTCAATGCACTTGTTCGCACAGCATCCTCGGTATCATATAAGCTGATTTGCACCATTTTGACGTAACAAAGCACCATAACATGCTTCACCTCTATTCCACAAATAAAGTCGGTCACACAGGTGCACTCACGTCTCCTGTAACAGGGTAATAAAGCAACATACTGGACAACCAGCGTAGAGCTAATCTCACCGGCAGCAGCTGTAGTCGATGCCTCGCTAGCTCAATTAACTACGCAGAGGAAGGAAAATTAACTAGCAGCTGTCTATTAGGATTTAGTAATAACTTAATTAACTATAATTAAGTCGTAATCATTGACCTATGTTAGTCCTAACTTAATTACGTTTATCTGCAAAAATGTATGCTAAAGTCTTGCTCACATTTCATCGCGCGCGTCCATCGTTGATTAAACCGCTATAATTAGCTGATATGATGACGCACATCAGCCGATCGATGAATGTTTCTGATAATAATGCATCATGGTAATATTCACGAACATTATCAACCTTTATAATAATAGTCTATCTAACAAGTATCGAGGTTTATATTAATAAAACAGGTTCAATGCGATACATCTTCACAAGCCGACAGTCACCCACATTTGCAATAAGTCGGATGCGCCGGCGGGCGCCACCTTATTTGTCACGTAGTTAAGTGTCACAAAACAATTAGTAAATCTAAAAGACAGACTACCAACGAAGAAAGGGAAAACTAATAGCATCAATTAATAAGAACAATAGTGACCGCCATTTACATTGCAGGCACAGAATCCACTATCCCGAGAAAGAGTGAGAGAGCAAGTAAACACGGGTGTGGTCACAGGTGAGCATCCAATGGGACAACGATGCAGGCATTGACTGATCGATGTTCATACTCGTACAGCTCAGAATTGACCTACCAATTGGCGTTCCAACCGACAATTCATGAACAAAAAAAAATATCGCATTAAGTACGGCAGCGTCTCAGCAAATCACAGCAATTGACTGTACAGCAAGGGGCCAAGCATTTGATACGACCGCACTTTACGGAATACGAACCGTTCGGCATAAATCGCTATGGTGCCTAAGATATCAATTTTAATTTTTGCAGGAAAATGCTGAGAAGCAGCTCGACCATTTTAACATATGTAGCCGACAACTTATAGAGCTCGAGTCACGGATAATGGTACAAAAATAATGGGTACAATCAACAAGCATTGTAGCGTCAAATAATACTTAATCCATCAAACGGCCGCATCAGGTCTAGTTTGCATCCAAGAGAGTATGCACATATAGAACCTATGCCTGCTCCATGGACAGAAGACGGTGAATCAGCGTAAATAAGCCGCATTGCTTGACTTGGGTAGTCCTTCATGCACGAGGAAGATTTCTCGACTCGTAGATTCTAGTAACACACCAAACTGAACAGGTAAAAACTGTAAGGATTTCAACTTTTAGATACATAGTCAGACTTAAATTTAAGTGAATTATCAAGCTCGTAAGCTTCCATTCCTGGTTTAGGGGACTTCGACTCCAAGGCATCACGTGGAACCAATGCACAAGAGTACTTAGCCTCAACTCAGGCACTTCAATCTTACGACCATAGATGTCTCGGAAAAACGAGAATCTAAAACTAATTAAAATGGAAAATGAATATATTTACTGATTTATACAATAGTTAACTATACCTACGCCTTTAATCTTAAAACATTGCTACCTAATTGAATGCTCCTCGTAGTAGTTCTTCTTGTGTGCCACACCATAATTAAGGTCCCTTTTAAAGACCCTATTTCAATCGAATCATCTAGCCATAATTGATAGGGTTCGGTACATCGTCAGCGTGTGTGACAAAAAGTATGCCTGACCATTGATTATGATCTCTTCCAGAGTGTGATAAATTGATGCTTCTGGGTATCACAACCTTCTGTGTAGCCCCGTTGCACCCTACATCACCAAACGGTCGATATCCTTGTATCGACATGCTTCACCTTTTTGTCCTTGAGATAGCTTATGGAGAACAAACATTCTCACGGTTGTGACACAACACCTTGTGCATCAGTGGCGAAGTCTTCGCATTCCTTAGAGTTTTGGAATTCCTTATACGAGAAGAGAACATCGTTATTAAAACAGCAACAACGTCTTTGAAGAGGGTGAACCCGTGAATCTGCCACGTTAGCGTCGTGCGAACCTTTGTGCATAGCGCCAAACCCATTTCTGGAACGGAGCACGGCTCAAGTCCTAACATCTTTACGTGCCTCAACCACTCTTGATGATAAATCATTACCAACAAGCTCGATGAGAATTAGTAACGCTTTTCAACGAGAGTTAAGAGGGATAGAATTCCACCTCAGACATTAGCTATTGCCGAAACACACCCAAACAATCGTTTCGAGATTTTGAAAGTCAATGAGCTGTTATAAAAGTTCGCGGGACAGTCCTTGAATACTTTTACCACAGGTACAAGGCTACGAAGTCTGAAGACATTGCCGAATGAAATGCTTTAAGAGAGAAATACTTGACGCTCGAAGAGACCGAAGACGATCTTAAATTTCAAATTAAGTTGACGGATAAAGCACACAACGCCTCTGTACCGACGCAAAGAACAATCCCGGATGCTTTTTACCCAGATGAGAGTGAGGCTGAGGATGACAGCACGTTAACTCATAGGCACAGAGGGCACGTCAATTACCGAGCATGGGTGTCATTTGAGCTAGTGCCTCCAAAGCCGAAGCTCGTCTAGAGCGCAAGTTGCGCAATAAGTTTGCTAATACAAAGGCCCAAACTTTACTACGCTCTCTGTATTGCACGCAGTACGCAAAAATCAGCTGCTGGTTCAACCACCACTATTTGTACTTTGCAGACAGTCGTGGGTCACTCGACGTTAATGATCGAGCCCTACACACCCACACCTATTTGTAGGAAGCGCGTTAAAAAGCAAGCTGGTTCTCAGCGCGACGCTATGAAAATTATAGGTGTAAGCGCAATTTTGCCGAATGGTAACTCAAGCTCCTTGAGTTGTATATCTTATCAAATTTAAGTCACTCCAGCAGATACTAGCATCAACCTTTGTGGCCAAGTCGCTATAAGAGCTTTTCCACTTATAACTTAACGTTCCCTTTCTGGTCGAGCAACGCAGGAAAGGGGTCAATGAGTCAGCACAGGCTCATGAAGATTTAGTGTCAGAAGTGAAGCGACTCCGCGAGTATTTGCTCTTCTACATAAGGCACTATGACGGAGAGGAAGCAACTCGGGGGAACCTTGACCATCCACAATGTGCTTTTAAACAGTCATTGACTGAGTTGGGTCATTAGCTCAGTTGTATAAGCATGTGAACCGTCTCTTTTTGATAAAATTGGTAGGCAAGCGAATGCGGAAGTTGGAGTACAACCTGCTACTACTGGATGACCAGAACTAAATTTCAGCAACGATTCATTTAGTGGGGCAGACGTCCCACCCTCAGGCGCGAGCGCCTTCCAATCCGCGAGATGAGGAACATGATATGCATCAAGCAAGCCGACGTAAGACACATGGCGTGAGCGCAACTTTCGCAAACATTTAAGTTTATGAGGAAGTCCATTTTTGCTATCACCGTAAACGGCCTAATGAAGCGCGAACGCGGTTCTTTTCTTGAAGACAGCAGACACTACATTCTAAATTTAGGTTTTGGTGTGAAGTAATGCTTTGTCTACAACGTCATAAGCATCAGTACATCCGCTGCCTTAGCACCAGCTTGTTTTAACATGTTTCTTGGATACCAGTCACTGCATCACGCACATGTCGTAAGACACTAAATCGCGTCGCGAGAAACTCATTCACTTGTTTCTGCATCGTGGTAGGGCTAATTTCAGCAGAATTGCAGACTCTATCCCATCAAGCCCAGAACCTAGTTGGCAACGTGAGGGGAACGCGGTGGTGCGTTAGGCTCATCAGAACGAAGATAGTTAAAGAGACCGAGGCACGAGTAGCTTTTTTCAGTGCAAACTTCATGACAAGAAACATCGGGCTTAAAGACTTAGGTGAATCAGCAAAAACACTGCGAAGAGCTTCGTTAAGGGTGGGATATAATCGCTCACTCTACCAACGGTCTGCGATCTGCTGTGGACATGTCCCAATCGCGTGCGAAGCATCTTGACGATGGAAGTTCATATTTGCCTGTGAAGCAAGGGTCGTGATTAGAGATGATTGCGAGCGGCAACCCGTGTTGACAAAATACACAATCGGTAAATGTATAGCTGTAACTTTTTCCTTAAGTAAAATTCGGCGCCACCGATACGTAAACCCTCTTACTTTAACGGTTAACAATGACCATAATCCGTTATTGCCTTCATATTTTTTGGGAAGACCAAACACAAATTCCATGCTGATATACTACCAACTTTCGTGGGCGCATGTAAAACATGTAACTGAGGATTGGCGAAGCCGTAATGTCCCGAGAATTTTACTCGCTGGCACGTTGTGCATGTACTCACGCTATTCCCACCCATTTGAAGAGGTTGGGCTATTAGCAATGTCGACTTATAGAGCCTTGAGTTTTTTTTCGGCATAATTTCCCACTGAGGGCAGTATCGTGGGACTCAGCAAGCAATAAGTACTTTGAATACTCACCATGAAGCACAAATATGCAAGCTGTATCCTCTACGTTGGTGCGATAGCACAAGAGGCCATTATCGATGGAAGATGGATGCAGGTTGAACCGCAAGCGTACCGATAACTGACTGTCCTTGTCGTTGTATTCCTCACTTCCAAGGGCGTGAGACAATAAAGTTAAGGATTCCGTGGATAGGTCACACGAATGATCTCCTCAATAGAAGACAACAAATTTCTGACATGAGTAAGCATATAATAAGGTCGACGAGAGAGGGCGTCCGCCAGCACATTTTTTTGTCTGGCTTATACTTTACCCTAATAATTATATTACGCAATGAAGGAAATACGCCGACCCATTTTCTAAGAGAGGTGAGGCGAATGTGTCGCCGTGATTAGTGACGCATGATCTGTGTAAACGTCGAATAACTTGGAGACCAGTAAATTGAACCTGAATTTGACGAGCGCATACTGCGTAGCAAATAGCTCTTTGTCACAAATGAAGAGTTCTTTTCAGCAGCTTTGAGCTGACAAGATTTAAATGCGATAACTCGCTCGCGGCCTGAAGCATGTAATTGAAACAGGGCGCTGCCTTTAGCAAAGTAGACTGCATTGCAGACAGCACTAGAAGAGCAATCAGGATTTGGCAACGCGAAAATAGGAGCATGGTGACGACTCTTCTTTATTGATCGAACTGCGTCAGCATAGGTGATGTATCAGCGCCAATTTGTGTCTTTCGATGTATGATAGTTAATACCTTACACATGTCAGCGCAATTATTGCTCTTATTGTGTAAGTAATTGGCAAGGACAAGCCACTTACGCAAGTGCTTTCAATTCTTAGGAATCGGCCTGTCCACTATAAGCCTTGACCATAGAAGGATCTGCCCTGAAGCCGCGCTGATAAATGAAACGTCCTATTAAAGGGACTTATACGGCATCAGAGATGCATTTATACACGTTGTCGTATAAATTATTTGTGTGGATGAACTCGTGCACGGCTCGCAAATGACCGATGTAATTTTATTAACATCTTACCGACCGTGCACGGCACGACTATGGACAAAAAGTCGCCTGAGTATTTCAGTGCATAATCTCCATGAAGACAAAAAGCTGTCTCACCAAAAGAATAAACATGCCGAAGCATCAGACAGTCATTGTGACAACACCAGCCATTTCAATACATACCACTCGGAGTGCCCATGGCTGTCAAAAAAAAAAACTTGCTCGCAAGAGCGATTGGCAATATCCATCTAATCAGTCGAGTTGACTTTGCATGGTATACACAACCATTTTGTTCAAAAGAAAAAAAATCGAGGTTGTCGTCCGTGCCAGAATAGTTGCCAAATTAAGCTTTATATAGGCCTGGACAATGCGCTACTTGCCGTACGGCTTTTTAACATAACGTGTCGGTGTCGAATTTGGGGTTAATAGCTTTCGTACCATTCCTATCTCGTTCTTAACACGGAAGAAGTCATCCGTGATATAACGTTGCTCCTTAGGCAAGATCCACTACGTCGTGTGACAAAGTATTAAAGCTCAATAACTCAATCAATTTTATACAGGACACTTTTATCAGGATTTAGAACAAAGGATGGGTCGAATCCCGTTACATATTAAAATTCTAAGCAAGAGTAAAAGGAATGAAGAGGGTCTTTCGATATTGATTACACAATACGCGCAATGAGTGCTGCTTTTGTGTCCTCTAATCGGCTTCACTCAAAATTATAGAAGATGCAGCTCTATGATGTCGGGTCGAATCTAAACCTTATTCGGGTCAAATCTATACCTTTTAAAAAGATATCAATTATTCAGTGAATGAGCAAACTTGTAACGGGGCACCCTCAAGCTTGTACAGATGACAGTACAAGCTACTTATTCTGACGACAGAATAAGGCGTTGCCTTGGAATTTCACGAACACTCGTACGTGCAGAGGAAGAAGGTAAGAAGAAGCGAGTACTTGGCTAAAGTAAAAAGTAGAACTGTATTTATAATAGTTAATGCCTGTTAATAAACCACTGTTTATCCTCATCTAACTATGTCTGAATACAAATGTGTATATCAACTATCTGCTCACCACTCATTGCGTGCGTCTGTCGTGGCGCGTCTTCGTTGGTTAATATAATGGCCTATATCAACCAATTAGGAACTACTCGTAACTGCTGCAGAATATTCGTCCTCATGACAATATTCTGTGAATATAACTCTTATAGTTATATTCTATTAACAATTTCTTATAAATTGTTATGTAACGATTCATCCCGTTACATCACCCCCCTTAACCATCAGTCACTCTAGTGACTGAATGACTAAATGGATACTCGTCCCAAATCATTTGGGACAGGGTTTGCACTTGTTGGTACGAGACCACTTTCCAACAGTTCATCGCATGGTTAACAAGCCCATGCGGTGCGCGAGCAAGACCGCCGAGAGCGCGTCCGCACGTCTCTGTGCGGACGCCGAAGCAGAAACCGCAGCAACTGATGTATCATCGGTTGCTGAAGCGACTCAGCCTGTGTCACCTGTTTTTGCAGGCGCTCGTCATGAAGACACTCACGTCTTCACAGAGTATGAGCGCGGTGTCTCATACTGTCCTGATACGGAAGACGGATCCGTATCGACGGCGATCGAATCTAAGCCGCCTGCCAAGCGTGGCATGGATGATGCTATGCGTCGTAGCATCTTTGGTTCATCTGACGAATCAGATGAACCATCGCCAAAGCGTAGGCGCTCGAGATCGCAAGACTCGGGCGCTAACAGTGGTGTCGGTTCTTCTATTGACACCCCTTCGCAGCGAGGTACCAGTACTTCTGTCGGCACGTCGCAGGAAGAGCGGGACCGCAGCGTGTTGCGTCTCGCTCCCGAGAAGAAGGCATGGATGCCTCCAAAATCCGTCATGGATCACTTATCGGCAACGACGAGTGATCGTTATCGAACACGGTTGTTCGATTCGTCAAGGATCCATCACCTTGACCCCAGTGCGAAAAACTATCGCACTGAACATGAGTTCTTCATCGATGCTCTATTTAAACATCGATAATACAGTGGGAATCACAAACATGATGGTCCCTCACTGCTTCAAGCGTGGAACGCTTACATCCATAACCTTGAGGATTTAGGTCGTGACGTTTGGAACGACAAACTTATCAAAGCTCGTGATGAGTTTGAAAACGAACCCCGACAGGTGCACGCTACAAGCTGCATCGTCTGTCAAGGGAGAAAGGATTACCCTGCCTCTCATGGGAGACTCGTGCCCATGTTGTGTGAACAACTCTGCACGAGCACCTAAGGAGGCTTACCTCCTTACCAGCCCGTGGTGGCGCGTACGTATCTCTACTGAGATGTACGAAGGGATTGACAACCTGAAATCCCTTTACGACCGTGCCGGGAAGACTTTCTCCGGCGGTCCTTCTGCGGCACAGGATGTGCCGCGTCGTACTGCTCAACCAGACCCAGTACGTCAATCATCAGTTGGGAGCGGGGCTCCCAAGTATCCCAGGACGGGGGATAGCCGCGCCACCGGACGAGATAGCTCGTCCGACGTCTGTTCACGTCGCGGTGGTTCAACAGCTGCTCAACGAGATAGCACTGGCCACCGCGAGAGTCCTCCAATGGAGGTTGAGGAGGAGGGAAAACGCTCTCCAAACTATCGTGGGGAAGCGTGTGTTCCCAAGAGCTTCTTTGATCGCGTAACGCAAGGGTTACGCGGCGATCTCGAACATGAGCGGAATAGGCGTCTCCAAATGGCGGACACTGTCTCGAAGCATCGAGATGAGTTGCCTTTGCTCAGCTTGAGAACGAGAGAGCTCTGACGTCTCTGCGTGACGAGCTAAGGGTAGCTCGTGGGAATGTTGATCGGTCTCGGGATGAGATAGCTGCTCTTCAGACCCTTGTCGATGCCCACCATCGGGAGCACAAGGCTCTCTGCGAGTTGCTTGAGCGCAAGGACGTTCTTCATCGGAAGAAGCAGCGTACTGATGGTACGGCTTAAGCCGACCAACGTAAAACGTGGGGTGCGTTCGCATCTTACGTGGCAACTCGATCGTGTATGCATTGCCTAGGCGATGCAATACACGAAATGGGCCGATGCACTTGGGTAGAAGTTTACTGCTACCCAAGTTAGTCACTACGTGCTTTGGTAGGTTGACCGTAGACAGTAGGACTAAGTCACCTTTATTAAATGAAAGAGTGTTTGCCCTTCCATTCTTGTCAGCTTTTTGATTTTGCTTATCCACCGCTTCGGCGATGGAGTCTTGCACAAAACGGACTATCGTTTCACGAGCCAGTGTGAACTCATCTGATGACTCGTTAGCTTCAGTGCGCTGTGAATGCACTGCAGCAACATCAATCTTTTCTTTAGTGAGGGCTTCCGCACTCCCACTGGCATCATCTTCTTCGATATCGATGTTATCGATATCGGCATCAAACGCAATGACCTCTTCGTCAGAGCATGATGAGCGTGAACCAAATCGGTTTTTGCTCGCGCGATTCTCCCCCCCCCTTAAACCAGAGTTACACTCGAGTAAGGTGGGTACACGCGGATGGCGCAAGCCATTCACGTAAAACGGTGTATGTGTCGTGGACGCATGCGCCGAGTTGTTAATGGCAAACTCTACCATTGGCAAGAACTCACCCCAACTCTTAAAGGAGTGTACGTATCCCCGAAGTATCTCTTTGAGGACACGATTGGCTCGTTCCGTCTGACCATCTGACTCTGGATGATCAGATGTCGACATCTTCAAGCGCGTTCCGAATGATTTGAACACGGAGCGCCAGAAATCAGCAGTGAAGCGTGGATCTTTGTCTGATACGAGTTCACGGGGTAACCCATGAAGTCGGAAGATGGTGTCGATAAAGACACAAGCACAGCCACTTGCTGTGATTGACTCTGGTACAGCCACAAGGTGTACCATTTTGCTGAATCTGTCAACAAATACAAGAATACCCGTATTCCCGCGTGCGTCTTTGGGTAACCCGAAGACAAAATCCGTTGAAAAGGATTCCCAGCACTCTGTCGGAACTGGAATAGGCTGTAAAGGTGCACGCAGTGAAGGAATTGACTTCGCGCGTTCACAGACTTCGCATGCGCGAACATACTTTCGCACAAACTGATACTGGCGGGGCCAGTAAAAGTCTCGACTCACCGTGAGACATGTTATCACGGCCACGATGTCCTCCTATAGGAGCATCGTGATACTCGAACATGATCCGCAAACGTAGATCAGTATCATCTGGGATGACAACACGTGGTGTGTCACCAGAAACGGCTGTATAATACAGTAAACCGTTGCGAGTAGTGCAACGGCATCAGATCGATACGCAGACGATAATCGTTTCAACGATTCTCGAGATGGCTGTGAGAGATGTGTCAACAACTTCACAATCTCACCATCTTGGCCATACGCCCGCCTCACATCATCATGCAACGTTGAAGATGGTACTGAGGACGTCATAACCGCAACAGTGGCTGTCTCACTGTTGGGTTTCACGACTGGTTCAAAGTCGGTACGACGTGAGAGTGCATCAGCGACGACATTTAGTCGTCCTGGTTTGTACTCTACCGTAGAGTTGTATTCTGCAAAGAATGACAACCACCGCGCCATTCGTTGTGAAAGATGCGGGCTGTTCACTGCCGTGCGTAACGACGCATGGTCAGTGTAAACAATGAAGGGTCTATCTCCTAATTGATAGACTCTGAACTTCGCGAGTGCATACTTCATGACAAGGTGTTCCTTGTCATGCACTGGATAGTTCCGCTCAGCTGGTTGCAGCCGACGCGACTGATAGCAGACGACGCGTTCAACGCCTTCAAGATCGTACTGCATTAATACACAGCCGATTGCGAAATCGCTGGCATCACAGACCACATGAAATGGCCTGTCCTGATCGGCAATTGCTAGGACTGGGGATTGTATCAAGCTCTGCTTGATGCCATCAAAGGAGCGCTGACATTCAGCGTTCCATAACCACCTCTCGTTCTTTTTCAACAAACGAGAGAGGTGTACAGTCATCTAGGCGTAATTGCGTGAGTACTTATGCAAATACGCCGCTAGCCCAAGGAATTTTCGAAGACCTTTGACATCAACCGGCACAGGCCAGTCAGTGATCGCCTTGATCTTTTCGGGATCAGGACGTACTCCGTTCTTACCAACGATGCACCCAAAAAGTGGTATCTCGCTTGCTGCAAATAAACACTTCTTAAGGTTGGCATACAATTGATGCTTTCGCATGATTGTAAGAACCTGTCGGACGTGGTATCTTCGAACCTCTACGTCCGACTTTCCATTCATAGCCCGACTATGGATATACAAGTCATCGAAATAGCTCGGCGCGAATTCTCGTACTGGTCTCAACAGATTTGATACACATCTGTTGAATGTGGCAGGGGAATTACTAAGCCCTTGTGGCATTACTAGCCATTCCCAGAGCATGCCGCTAGGCGTGCTCACTGCTGTATAGGGTATATCCCGTTCTCGCATAACGATTTGATAGAAGCCATCCATCAAATCCATGGACGAAAAGATGGTACCTTTTGACATACCATCAATGATTACGTCCTTACTTGGTATCGGCGTCTGAGCCGGTACCGTTGCAGCATTCAACTTGTTGAATGCATGCACTATCCGCCACCCTCCTGTTGCTTTTCGCATACAGAAAGTTGGAGAGATATGTGGGGAAGTTGACTTCCTCACATGGCCTGCAGCTAAACGATTGGCAAAGAACTTGTCGATCGCAAGTACTTGTTCCCGAGGCAGTGGCCACTGCTTCATGACACAGTACTTCGAGCCTGGTTTAAGCTCGACCTCGTGTCGAATAACTTTATCCTTCGGTAATTCGCACGGAACAGTTCCAGGGAATACATCCTTGAATTCAGCCAAATCTTCATAGAGAGGATTTGTCTTTAGCGATTCCCACGATTGGGAGTCATATCGCTAAACTTGTGTCTTTTCATCGAGGACACTCTCGTCCATCGATGAACTACTGAGAACTCTCTCGTTCTCAGTGAACACTGTTGCTGACCTTATGTCGGCTACACACTCATCGTCAGCGACGAGTACGCAGATCTGCTTGACTTTGACACTACGAAAATCACGCAAGAACCTTTTACATTCGAGCGTTGGCAACTGAGTGATCTCCGAAGTCAACTTCGGAGGCGCAATCAGATCAAGTGTATAAGCGCCTACACTTGATCCGTCATTGACTAGGACATTCAATGTCTCTGTCATTCCTGGGGACTTATTCCCTCAGGCCTCGAAGGACTTATTCCTTCGGCTTCTCGGGGACTTATTACCGCGGGTTTCGGGGAACTTATTTCCCCGCCGTATTTGTAATCTTGGGACTTGTTCCCTTTACTTCCTCTAGCTGGGGTTGCGCAACCACAGCGGGATCCTCTACGAAAGACTCTCCAGTCGATCTAGGATTATCGTTTCGCTTAACCGGAGCGATCGATTGTTTCTCTTCTCGATGTTCCCCGCTAGGGATACATCTTTGTCCCGGTCCACTCTACTTATTCGAGTGGTGGACCTTCGGCGCAGCCTGTCTTTCCTCACAGCCGCCGGAACTTTGCTCCGAAGTGTAACCGTTTGTTACACTAAGGTTTTGTGCAGTCGTACTAACGACCGTACCACAAGTGAGGCCATCGCACTCACTCGTAGTACATCCACACGCTTGTGGACGCTCCAAAACGTTCATCAGATGGCCATCTGATGAACAAGCGGCAGGCATCGTTACTGTTCGATGTTGCCAGTTTACCCATGATTCGTACCTTCTGAGCCACGGTATTCCAAGGATGACATCAAATTTGTCATCCAAATCCAATACGATAAAGTCATCGTCATATTGGGTATCTTCTAGCGTATAGTGGATCTTCACTATACGGTTCATGACGGTTACGGATGCGCCTGTCGCAAGACGTACCGTCATCCTCGTAGGAGGTGTGTCACATTCACTGAACTTAAAATGACCATCTTCTAGCGATTGGCGTTGCACAAAATTGTTGGACGCCCCACAATCGACTAGAGCTCGAAGGGACAACTTATTCGTCACTTCGAGTTTCAAGGTAATGAGTGAGATCTCATTACCTAGAGCAGCAACACAAAATGATTGTGTGTTGGGAGCAACCTTCATCAAGAGGCCTACAAATTCTCTTGACGTTGCTGGACCAGTAGGGTGCTCCGCACCTACTGATCCTGTCCGGTTTTTGACGGTCTATCCCGTTGTTGCGTCTTTGCACCAACAGCGGACCCGCGTCCCTGCCCCTTTCTCATGGGTGGACGGTCACTACGCCCAGTGTTGCGAGACACTGGACGAGGGGCACTACACTCGTAAGCGTAGTGTCCTGTCTTCTGACATCTGTTGCATTTCTGCAACTTCTTGTAGTCTGTAGAGCGATCCTTCTCGCTCTCTACATAACAGAGTTCCACCGGCTCTGGACCTCCGCTGTTATATCGTCTCTGTGTACGCTATGATGTCGAGCTGCGCGAGCCTGTCTCAAACTGAAGTCTTCCTGTTCCGCAATGGAAATTGCTTGTTCTAGTGAATCTAGTTCAAGTCGGAACAGGTGAGTCTTGACGGGACCATCCGCAAGACCCTGCATGAATACCGAAACCAACGTGTGTTCATCAACCGGGTTGGAACTTATAAACTCGTGAGATGTCGTATACGTCGTGCGTAAGCGTGCACATCACGCTTACCCTGTTTGAGCTTCAAGAGTTCAGTTCGAGATCTGAACTCAGCTCTAGGCGGTTCAAACGTTTGTCTGAGCCGCGACTTGAAGACTTCTAACGACCCAAACGCATATGGGTCGTGCAACTTGAGCCCCAGTGCCCAAGTCTTGGCGCGTCCTACCAGATTTGACTGGGCAAATGCAACTTGCATATCCCCGTCGTCGATGCGACGAGACCTTATGGCGTCGTCTAATTCGACGAACCATCTCAAGAGGGAGTCCTCTTCGACTCCCCTATACTTGGAGATGTCAATCTTCAAGGTTTCGGGTCGACGCGAGTGCATCGACCCACCAGCAGCAGCCTGCTGCTGTCTCAACAGTTCAAACTGTTGAGCACCCTGTTCTCTCAACAACTCTGCTTGTTGAGAACCTTGTTGGTGAAGCAAGGATACTTTCTCGCGTTCGGCGTCAAGTTCATTTTGAATGAACTTGGCGATAGTAGCATGTTGGGCATCTCTATTGAGAGCCTCTAGCATGACGCTAACAGCATGGATGCCCATGGTTGAACCCATTCGTTCAACCGCATCCCATTCGACATCGCTCAAATGGGAGTAGCCGTCACGCATAGCGTGAAAGCTTTGGTCATCTTTATCATCTAACATATTCATGTTAGATGTGAACGTGGTCCTTGGACGGACTACGAAGTGCTACCAGGTGTAACGAGACACCCTCAAGCTTGTACAGATGACAGTACAAGCTACTTATTCTGACGACAGAATAAGGCGGTGCCTCGATACTTCACGTACACTGGTACGTGCAGAGGAAGAAGGTAAGAAGAAGCGAGTACTTGGCTAAAGTAAAAGTAGAACTGTATTTATCATAGTTAATGCCTGTTAATAAACCACCGTTTATCCTCATCTAGCTATGTCTGAATACAAATGTGTATATCAACTATCTACTCACCACTCATTGCGTGCGTCTGTCGTGGCGCGTCTTCGTTGGTTGATATAATGGCCTAAATCAACCAATTAGGAACTACTCGTAAGTGCTGCAGAATATTCGTCCTTATGACAATATTCTGTGAATATAACTCTTATAGTTATATTCTATTAACGATTTCTTATAAATTGTTATGTTACGATTCACCCCGTTACAAAACTCGTCGACCGACAAATTTACGAGTTCTAAAATCAAACTAAACGGATGTATAGCCTCAAGGATAACCTTACATTCACAGTAATTAGTCACTCCGTTAAAGATTGTATACAGCTTGTATTCATCACCAATGTGTAACAAAAGATACGCTACATTATCCGATCGATGCCATCATCGAACGCTATATTCTCCAAACTAGAACTGACGTCACTTTGACAAACGATTATTACTCATTTAACATGACGTATTTATCATTTAAGTTAAGCGCCACTTCACGTGCATCCGCTGAGCCGAGCTTATGACAAATTGGTTATTCACCAACATTCTCTCTTTTAACATTCAGCATCCGCTTTCGCAGCTAACGTCACTCAGTGAGTACACTACGTGCTACTTCACGCTTATCTGGTAATTATAAGCACCGATGACTTAACACTTCGCGAACAATACTTTCAGCATTAAGTGTGTCGTTATCACATCGGACATCACTCAGCGGACTACTTAGTGTGTTTCAACACCGAATAACGAGCTTTGCCCGATACTCATGTCTTGACATCGTCAGAATCAACGATTGCTAGCGTTCCGATTTCTAGAACACTGTTTGAAATTCTCATCCTGTGGCTCGCGCCAATAATGCTTTTGAATTTTAGCAGAGGTGATCTCATGACTATACAAAGTTTCGCTAGGGGCAGTGTGCGTTGCGCCTTATTTGTTTGAATTTTAATCGATCCATGGCTCATGGACTCAATCTTGGACATACCAAGAATGAGATGATATCTCGGGTCCATCCCAAGGACGAAACATCTTTCGACACTACCTAAATTGAAAGCTTCACACTAAACTCTACCAGAACTTGGTTTCAGTGACTAGAGCCTCTGTCGCCAAGCGAGCAGTGATCGCATAACCCGCGTGCGCTTCTTGCGCCTCAACAAAACGTTGATTCCCTATAAGGAAACATCATCCAACGTAATTATTGGATGCACTGGACTAAATCAAAATTGAACAAGGCTTTATACAGCCCTCAAGGTTTGCTTTCGCGATCAACAAGCCTGGCTATTATTCTCTTCCCGCATTCGAGTGTTAGAAGCTTTTAAATGCTAAGTTCTGTTTGTAATTACCTACTTTAAGCTCCAGAGATCCTAGTTCTTTCCAATCAGGGCTCCCCGCGCCTAACGGAGTCTACGTTTCCTGCACCTTACCATAATTATGTTCGCGATGAAAGTACGGCTCGAAGAAGATTGACGTACTATACGTAAAGGGTAGTTAATGCGCCAATGTTATGTGCTTCCGTATGTGAATTTTTGTCAAATATTACGAGCTTGTTTTACGGCTCGAAGCTATGCTTCTTCGTCCTTCTCGGCGAGCCAATGGTCCATAGGCTCTGCCTATTGAATGAACTAAAAGAGTTCGCCGATTTCGGATTATTGCCATGGGTACCAAAGCGGGCGGTAGTAACGTTAAACCCAGTGTTTATCGTGACATCTACAGCCACTTCAAGGAGGTAGGTGTACTCGGAATGCTTTCGTTCGAGACGCGACTATACGACGGCCCTTATAACGATGGTAGCCAGATCCATTGCTGGTAGGAATTGAGCTTAATGAGAGAAATTTAAATTCTCATCTCTTGGACATAGTCCGATAGTGCTTTCCTGCCCTGACGGGCGGAAAGGTAACATAAACCCGCGCGATAAGCCTAATCATACGGAGTACACACCCGCAATAATGGGTAGTGAAGATAATTCCATGCGGAAAATTCTAGCCTGCAGAATTACTACAGGTGATAACCCATTTTTTGGAACGACTTCATAATTAAGAGATAGCCACACCAACTCGCTCGTGCTACGATTGGAGCATAGCGGAGTTCATGGCCACATGCACATCTCTAATCCGCAAAAGGATATTTTCCCCTTTTTTTGCTGAAATGTATAGACGCTCAAGACAGAATGACGAGCCTTAGGCTTTTTTCTGGTCTACGAACATACCAAATATGCATAGCCAATCCATAGGTCATGTACTTGCCCAATCAAAGTAGAATCAAGCTGCATAGAAGTGTCAAGACGTGCATAAATTACGTCAGGACCTTGTACAAGATTTAAGTCACTTGTTCGTTCCCGACTCGCACTTTGAGTTTCTCCAGAGCTAGTTGCTGGGCCCAAAAGAGGTTTGGCTATTTTCTTTCCTTGCGGAGAAGCAATTTTGACAATAAAGTACGCATCCATCTTATTTATATGGTAAGCGCAAAACTACTTTGAGAACACCACAATTGTTGGTTCACTAAAATACATTTTAGTACTCAATCACAACAAGACAATACGCAGCAGAATGATGGGTTGTGTACTTTCAAGATCTTCTTTATACGGTAATCCTGAAGAAATTATGATATCTTCGGAACCAGAAATGAAGTGCCGTCGGCAGAGCTTTTCGGGTGGATCTTTGAATAGATACATACCTTATTAAGGGGGGATTGCACCTACCTCAACTAGGCTAGTGCAAGCCTATATATCAAGTACTCTCAGTGCTTTGCTGCTTCATGCAGCAAACGTGTGGCGGGGCGTTGCAATGTCAAAAACTAGCTTTACTGATGGCCGCAAGTACGGCCGATAACAGGATGCAATAAACAACAAATAAACGCGCCGGAGTAGAAAAAGCACCCATCATTCATAGGATTTTCCTGCTTTTTCTTGCAAGACGCACCAACTCAAATTGCGGTTTTCAAATTGAGCACGAAGCGCTGGAGCACTATTTAGCCATAGTATTTTACCATAAACAGCTATCGTACCCTGCAGCTGCGTGAACAGCATCCCAAGTAAAACGCTTTGCTCTCTTTGTGTGGCGCTACGCAGAATATCCGCCAAAAGTGATGCTCGATGTACATATGAGGATAGGATCGGCTTATTCTCGACAGTTAAATTTGGGAATGAACATCATTAAAGATGGAACTTCAATCGACCATTTAACAGTCTATAAATTTTGTCAATTGTTTAATTAGTTGGTGAAGGATTATTAGCGGAAAATGAATCCCCATTATCGGCTGCCACTATACTATGGAATTGACACATGATTACACCTCTTTCCCTTATATTCAAACCCAACCCGGGTAATCCATTTAATTGAGTGCCAATGCATAAAATTCTTCTACCTGATGCATATCATGAACGGAGCCTATAAAGTTTTCTAGATTGTTGCTAATAAGACTTTAACTAAGGCTAATCAAGTCTTTCAATTTGAATCCCTCAATATTGTCTGAAAAATGTTGTACTTTTATGCTTCTAATATCTAACTTTTCACAATTAAGACTGAGCCATTCATACCCGCAGCTCCACATACAAAGCAGCCCCTTCGACGGGTATTCCTGGCAAAAGCCGAAGCGGGTAAAGTAAGTTATGAGTTTGCTGCTGGCAAAGCCGCTTAAGATGACAGCAGAAGACCAGGGGAATATAATTGTAATTGAAGTGGTCACGCCTCGCGATCGTTTCAGGGACTGCTCATAAAGTCGTTGGGACGCGAGAAAGGCTATAAATAAAGATTCGTCGCTGTTAAAATGCTTTTCTTATTAGAGCGTTGTTCATATTCACTTATATACGGTTGAACGGCCGTGCATGCGGTCGTCCTTGCAGCGATGTGCTCACATAGCAAAGCTTATCAACACTTTTACTGCATAGAGCAGCTCAATAATGAGAGCACTTGAAACGTAAGCTAGCACCGGCTTAATTGAGGTGAAGCAACCCCTCCCCACACCACGTCTCCATCTAAACAAGGGTAGCACCCCGAAAAGCATCGATGTCAGCGCTTTGATTATAGTACAAAAGTATTCAGACCATCTTCTACCTGAATCTATAAATATGCTATCGTACAAACTCGGGACTCATGCTACATGCAGATGACCCTCTGGTGAGGCCTGACTGATATTTTTGTATGTTTTTAAAATCTTTTTCACGAATTGCCTGTTGTGGATAGCATTGCACGAGCATTTCAAAATCACATGCATAACCTCACTGTCCTTGCATAACCCACCCTTTTCTCTATCAAATTGTTGTAACATAGCCTTATGGCTGTGTCAGTTCGTCAATCGCGTGGTAAAGTTCGTCAACGGAAACAACAAGCTATCCTGTGATCTAGTTATTGCCTTTCATATTTCTTTTATGAAGGGCGATAAGACGTACGATGAAGAAGATCAAATGAGAGTAATAAGTTATATTTCTAAACTTACAATACAAATTTTTTAAATAATCTAGGGGTTTATAAATCCTATCAAATGTTTAATGTATGAGGTGAAGGCTCGTTCGTTAAATCTACAGGGTCATGGTCCGCTCCCATTTTTAATTCAAAATTTTCTACTTTGCAAAAACTAAAAACTAATATTTATACTTTTAAACGTGTCGATCAACTAGCCGTATGTGATTTAGGGCGTCCATAAAAATATACCAATTAGCATTGTTCCAGTTCAAGAGATATATTACGCCACCTAATGAGTAGAAATTATCGATATTTACATGATGGCCTGCAACAGTTATAAGCCCGACGGGACGCAATTTTGACATGGTTGCATCGTTAAAACTGCCTGCATCTTAACAGGTAACGCCTTCGCCCACAATTAGAATAAACAAACAACGATCAGTATACAGTGAGTTTGTGTGACTATATACGCACTTGTGCACCTTAATCAATTAATTAAGTATGTGGCCAGAAGAGATCTTAAAATTCCATTTGTTCTGCGCTACCCACTAGTATGGATCTCAAGCTAAGCGTGACGTAATAAAGCGTAAAGATTGCAGCAAAAGCTGCACATCCACTTTGTGCATCCAAATCTTGCTTACACGATAGCGTATCATAAATTCATCGGTCTGTAGAATTATAAGTGCGTCCATTACCTATTTACGGTGCTGAGAAGGACCAAATGAACGTCACATGGTCGCGAAAAGGTATATAAATAGTCATTATAGGTGTGGTGAAAAATAATGATAGTTGTAGTTATGCCATAACAGCGTCTGGTTTTAGTGGAATTGTAAATCAACACGTACTAATATCCAGTTAGATGCATAAAGTGACCTCAATAACGACATTATTCCACACTCTCGCGACTACCCATTACCATACATCTTGAACGGGCAATAATTACTCCAGGATAAGCCTTTACGTAAAATAGCTTGGAATAAGAGAGAGATAACATGGCTCCTCGGGGTGAAATATTGTCAAGAGTCACACAAGCTTCGGAGACAAGTGTGCAAATTTACGATGCAGAAAGTTAAAAGAACATGACAAGCGACGTCTGTGTTGATCGCGAGCCAGACGCGTTTTAGACTCGCGCTCGGGCTTCATCAGTGTCTTTATCAATTGAGCCGTAGTCTCGCGCTCGGGCTCGTAGACTCGCGCTCGGGCTTCATCAGTGTCTTTATCAATTGAGCCGTAGTTCTTCTCTATTCAGTGCTAAATCATACTAAGAAGCTTCAAGGACTTAGTGTTAGCATACATCTACCGCACAAACCTGCCACAACTGGCAGCTTGGGCGTTGACCAGGAAATAGGTGTCCGCTATGACAACTCCATTTTTAACGTATGGTACATAACATGTAGAAGCCCCCCCATTATTTAATGCAGAGAGAGCAGAGTTTCAAATTAGCCGCTCACACCCACGCCCGCGACCACCCGCGACCATAATTACGGTCATGCGTGAAACGGACAATATGTGGGTGTGCGTGAGTGGCGTGACGTCGCAAGCTTAAATTAATTAAGCACTCTAATTTATAATAATTTTATTAATTACGGTGCAAATGCTTATCTGTACAATTGTAATCTGGTGAACAACCGGGCGCAGGATTTGGGTGGGCGCGGATGGGTTTGCTGGGTTTTAATAGCGAGTGGATAGGGTGGCCGCGCAGAGTCCACTCAATCACAAAAAATTTTTGCCTATGGAAGGGTGCGGTGGGAACGGATTTCGGAACTTTAATTAGTGTAATTGGGCACACCTTGTTCAGCTAACTGGATATACCCTGCACTATTAAATAGTACAACGGTGAGTGTGTCCGACTAACTCACGTACACGTACGTGCAGGTAAAGATTGATAAACGGAGTAAGATCACTCAGTTGGGGTAAATATAAGAGCTGTATTTAGTATAGTCAACTTTTTTTTAGTAAATCTCTATTTGACTTCATTCAACTATGTCTAAATACAAACATGCATTGTAACTATCTGCCCACCAATCATTGCATGCTTAAGTTGTGGCTGGGCTTTATTAGTTGATATCTTGATCTTATATCATGCAATGAGTAGTGTACTACATCTACGCAGAACTATTATCTATTGGGATCAAATGGTGAGAATATTATGTTTGTCCTAACATACTATTCATACTTGATCAATGCCTGATGCGAACCATCATGTAACGGAGGCACACCATTACATAGAATGCAAGTTGGAAAGCGTGGGTTGTAATTACTCTTATTGCAAATAGGTTGGATCAGGTGTGAAAAAGGAAAAGGGGTGTGGTTATAATAATCTTCTTTAGAGCGTCTCCGTCAGTGAGTATAACTTCACTTTATTGTGCACTAGCTAGATAATAGTATAACTTCCCCTCTATTTTATACGCAAATCTTTTCGGTAGTCAGTATATCCATATCCATAACATTAGTTTTGGTTAAACGTGACTGGTATAATTGTAATCGCCTTTGTTTGTTGTATTTGGCCCCGGGCTAGGTTCAACGGTATAACTTTTCTTGTGTCAGTTAGAACCACGTCGTCGATTTCAAAATCATCGAATCTCTCTATCTATTGCAGCCAATTAATGACATGCAACTAATCTTGGCCGATAATCTGATTGATCTCAAAATCCTGAGCCATAACATGCAGACAAAAAAGTGGTTTCTAGTGTCACAGAAATACAAAACGTAGGCGGGATAACGGAAAAACAACTTTTTCTTGAGTCATCTCCGAGATATTGCGCTGCTGTGGCGCACTTTTGTGAGTATGAATAATTATCAGTTATTGATTGGGCAGAAAGTTCAGTCATATTCACTGCTTGATACGCTCGCACAATACACTGATTAACTCAATTTCTAGTTTCCCGATGTTGTAGCTGGCAGGAATCAGACCCATGCCAACAGCTCGCACCGACTTGTGTTAGCCACTACACCACCGACATCTGGATTACTGCGGAATGAGAAGTGTTTGCTATATCACACGATATACATGTTGCTTGCGTCCTACACTTAAGATTGTCTAAAAGATCTTCTGCATTTTGCTCAACACTTTAACTGGTTCAGAGATTGCTCACTCAATTACTTTGGTCGCTTTTTACCTTCGGGTTATCGTCTGCGTTACCTTCCCACTCGATTCTGTTCGCCTTTTCGATCGAAGTAAGATAGGTAAGCTTTTTGCTGGATAACAGTGGCATCGAACTTTATTTTTCCAACCATCTTCTCTACCTCTTTACCTTTGTATATAGTATTCCTGTGACTTTAGGAAGTCAAAACGGCCACTGACGCTTTCTAAGAGAGGTTCAAACCTCGTTTCCAAACACAAAACTCTTCTAAAATACTCACATTTGATTTTTTGCTGAGCTTATAATTTATGTGCGCACCAATTGATGACTAACTAGATTCGCTCTGACAATTATGAAATCAGTCCAGCCTGAGCGTCGCGTGACTCCTTAAACAGTATTTAGACTCTATCACGCTCCTGCGACGATATCAACTTTGAGAATATTTCATATGGCACGACATTTTTCTATGAGTAACTACGGTTTAGTCCACACGCTTTTTGTGCATGATGCTGTCAGTGGCCACGTCCGGATGGCGCTGGCAATCGCCGACACTGCGATTCCGCCGACGCATTTCGTCGATCTCCGATCCGAATGTTCTGCCTCCGTTTATCGTGCCTTGGAAAACCAGCGGACAGCGAGCTTCTCTACGGCCGCTGACGCTGCGTCGATTCGTAAGTGGATCGCCAGCGGATGATCCGGATCCGAAAACGTGTCGACAGAGCGAGCTGGAAGTCAAGATGGCTACAAAAAGATTCAGAGCGAAGCTAAAAAAGGACTTGGAGACCGCAAAGGGCTTTGTACGACAATGGCTACATCTACTTGCATTGCCGAACGTGTAAATGTCCTAAGCGGTATTCTTCTTATGCTGAACAGGCACTGCACCAAGTCGTGAACGTGCCCAACGTTATCACGGCTGCCAGGATCCTAGCAACACCTTACCTATCGTATCTCATTGTCCAGGGAGACCACACGTCAGCTATTGGCGGTACGGCTGCATGTTGATACCATTTGTCTGCAGTCATATTGGAGCATAAACAGCTTTTATATACGATTTTGACGATCGTTGCTTGGCAGTGCTAGCTTTGGCTGGTGTCTCTGACTGGTTGGATGGCTTTGTCGCAAGAACCTTCCACCAAGAGTCGATCATCGGCTCGTTCTTGGATCCTTTTGCGGACAAATTGCTGATTGGCACGCTGTCTCTCAGTACGATGTGGACGGGGCTGCTTCCGTTGCCTTTAGCTGCACTCATGTTGGGTCGCGACGGGATGTTGATCGGAGGTACATTTTACCACCGACTTAAGACGAAGAACGAGTCTTTGGGGTTCTTTGATATGTCAGACAGTGAAGCCTTCCAAGTTGAGCCAACCATCCTGAGCAAGGTGAACACAGCTTTACAGTTTTCCACCTTCGGACTTGCTTTGACCAACGCGGCGTGGCAGATGCCTCCCGATCTCGCTCTGACTTTCCTCTTGTACGTACTCATTTCGTTGTCGATCTGATAGATACAAGCTATGCTTAATTGTGTCGTGTGATGTGCAGCGGCGTTACTGGTTCGACGACGTTTCTGTCAGGGTGTCAGTACTGGTACGGGTACATGACAAAGACCGGTGCTTTGAGGCCTCTGTCCAAAACGCTTGCGCAGCCACTTCGCAAAGCGGTCGAACGCACAGGAGCAGTCATAGCGCGCACAGAGGCAGTTGTCAAGCACACGAAGGAGGTAATGAGGCGTCCACTGAAGAAGGCGAGTCAGCACAGCACGAAGGAGCAGCCAAAGAAATAGCTATCAGAGGTACGAACGAGCACGGCATCCAAGCAAACTCCCGCTGTTGTGTGTCCATCCATCCATCCATTCTTTTTGCTCGTCACCACTACTGCACTCGCACCACAATGCGGACAACGATCTAGTAACGAAAGTAAAGACCCGTATCCTTGCGCGTGTCCTCCTTCTGCAGCAAGCCGGTCTCCCCCACGTCCCGCAAGATCTTAAAGCGCTCCGTGTCAGCTTCGTACTCCTCAAAGCTCTTTGCGCACTCGACAGCATACTGCTCGGCTAGCTGTGTATACTCGGCCGAGCACTGCTGCATGAAGTGCATCTCCTCGGCCGTGAGGTCGCGCAAGTAGCGAGCAGGGACGCCTGACCAGAGCTGTCCGGACGGCACCTGCTTGTCCTGGGTGACAATAGAGCCAGCCGTGATGACGGACTTGGCTCCAATCACAGACCCGTCCATCACCTGCGCGCCCGTTCCGATGATGCAGTGGTCCTGAACGGTGCAAGCGTGTACGATGGCGGCGGGGCCCACAGTCACATTGTTCCCGATCTTGGTGGGAATGTCACGATGGATCTTCGCCACGTGCACCACCGCTTGGTCCTGGATGTTGGAGTTCTCGCCGATCGTGATGTGATTAACGTCCCCGCGCACTGTGGCGTTGTACCAAATGGAGCTGCCTTTGCCCACCTTCACGTCGCCAACCACGGACGCATTGGGCGCCACAAAAACACCCTCTTCGAACGTGGGTGCGCGTCCCAGATTTTTAACAGCGCGGGTCGAGGGGTTCACTGGGTCGCAAACGCGCAAAATCGACACAAGGATGACGAATGAATTAGTTCATTACAAACTCCCACTCGTTTTTTGTGTGTCGTTAACTTCTCGTTGTCATTCAACTTACAGTGCTCGGTGTAGGTCAAACTGCCTTCGAGCGAGACGCCGACGCGGTCGATCGTTTGCCCTAGCGACCGGATGAACTTGCCCACCTGCTTCGCCAGCATGACTTTGGGTTGAGAGGAGTGCTGCAAGTGCTGGCCCTACGTTCAGGTTTTTGTGGCGTACACTACTGACTTGCGTCTTTGTAGCTTCCAAGGACACGATCTGAAGCTATAAAGCTCAAATCGCTCTTTAAACGATCGATTGCCCCCGTAAGCTTAACACTCCGCTCTATTTCTATAGCGCAATTCATCTCCAGTCCAGTTACATTTCTATCACGACGTCATTCTCTGAGACAAAAGCAGTTGATCTATCGCGTATCTCCGAATCATCCTATGGAGACTGCCAACCTCGAGCATCTGCTCGACTTCGATTACTCGGTGCGCGTGAATTTATCCCATAGCTCGCTCTGCGGAGATCGCCAGCAATCGGTGACTTTGAAGCTCCGCTTGACGGAAGACGATGGATCCGAGCGACAGGTTCAATATCGTGCAACAATCGATTAAGTGCCTATGACGTGGGCTGACGTATTGCTGTTTCCACCTGGTAGGTGGTGCTCGAGCTGGACGACAAACAGCTCACCTCGCTTCTCCACGATATCGACTGCATCCATCAACAGCTAATCAACAACAACAAGTAACTGGAGAACCAAAGCACAAAAATATTGCGCCAATATGCAGTGTCTGCTTTTACTCCACCTACTAGCTTTTAACGTACGAACGATCGAAGCCGTCTTGCCCGCCAGTCAGCGTCTGTTTCTTCACTACTCCAAACTGAGACTCGCTATCCTCATCGGGCTGTCCGTTCCGTATCAGCCATCGTCTAGTTTAATCGTCAATGAAGAAAAAGTTGCCCGAAGTCTTTTGCTCAACGTCCTTCACAGAGTCGTACTTGTTGATACGCGGGCGATAGTTCGTAGGGTCCCGTCGGAACGTGATCTCCAGCTGCTTCAAAAACGCGTTCATTCCTGTTAGCAAACTCTGAGGAGCGTGTGCCGTGCACTCGATACCCGGCTGGCCGTCGTAAACAACCACACGGTCGGCCAAGTACGTGGCCATGATGAAATCGTGCTCCACAACGAATGCCGTCTTTTTTGCATGCAGGATAAAGCGCTTGATCACCTTAGCGGCCAATATACGCTGCTCGGAATCCAGGTAGGCGGACGGTTCATCGATCAAGTACAAATCCGCAGGTTTACCAAGGCACAAAATGATTGCCACACGCTGCAGCTCACCACCAGACAGGTGGGGCACAGCTTGATCGATGATGTTGTCAAGGTTCAGCGGCTTCGTCACATCTGTCGCGAACTGCGGGTGCACAATGGCCTCGCGGATACGGCGGTGCAGTAGTTCACGCACCGTCCCCTGGAACTTCGGCGCAATCTTCTGCGGCTTATAACTGATCGTCGATGTATCGTAACGCAAAGCGCAATTTGTCACAGCTTCGTCATCGCCAGCCTTTTCGGCAGCCTCCATCTCGTCCGATTTCAATAGACCAGCCAGCATTCGAATAAACGTGGTCTTACCCGTACCATTCTCACCAAGCATACAGATAATCTCCGAATTAGTAAAGTCCCCCGCCTCGACGTGCAGCTTGAAGGCAGTGTCTTTCTTGCTATTGTACATCGTCTTGGTCATTGCCGGGTAATTGAACGAGTTGGCATCGCCCTCCCCGGTGCTGAATTCGTCGGCGTTCTGCGAAACCTTGAACGTGAGCTCCTCGGTACGAAAACGCAGGTTCTCCGTGGGCACGAAACCGGCAAGGAAGATGTTGATACCTTCACGCACACTGAATGGCATTGTGACCACACCGTAGGCTGATGGCGTACCGTACAGTACGCAGATAAAGTCGGAAAGGTAGTCCAGCACACTCAAGTCATGCTCAACACAGACCACGTACGAACGAGCGTTGTCGGTCATCATAGAGCGAATGACAAGAGCAGCCTTGAGACGCTGACGCACGTCCAAGTACGACGACGGCTCATCGAACATGTAAATGTCGGCGTTTTGCACCGCCACCACAGCAATTGCAAACCGCTGCAGCTCACCACCCGAAAGGTTTTCAATATCACGGTCTTGCACATGCGACAGATCCAGCTCGTTGAGGAAATGGTCCAGCTTCCCTTCCTTTTCGCAACGAGCGGACAGGATGCCGTGGACCGTTCCCTTGACAGCTTTGGGGATCTTGTCCACATACTGCGGTTTGGTGATGGCCTTCAGATTGTCCTCGAGGATGCGAGTGAAGTAGTTCTGCAGTTCCGACCCGCGAAAGTGAGTCAAGATCTCTTGCCACTCAGGAGGAGCATCGAACTTTCCAAGGTTAGGCTTGAGCTTTCCTGCGAGGATCCGCAACGCTGTGGACTTGCCGATTCCATTCGTGCCGACCAGACCTAATACTTGACCTGGACGGGGCATGGGCAGCCGGTGGAGTTTGAAGGTATTGGCGCCATAGCGGTGCGTCGTGTTGTTCTCCAGGTCTTTGGGGAGGTTGATGATGTTGATCGCCTCAAATGGGCACTTCTTGACGCAAATGCCGCACCCGATACAGAGCTGTTCCGAGATGAAGGCCACGCGGCTCTTCGGATTCACTTCGATGCACAGCTTGCCCATACGCACGACGGGGCAGGACTTTTTACATTCCTGGCGACACTTCTTGGGCTTGCACTTGTCGGTGCTTACGATCGCGATGCGCGTCAGTTTGTCCGGCATGGTGGCGGCTCGTCTTGGTACTGGACTGCGATATCGTGGGTTTGAACCTGGATCGGAGCTGGTGGCTCCCCCCTTTGAGACGAGAAAAAAAGCACTTGGGTTTGATATGCCCTACCAGTGGCTGGCTCAGAAGCGCCTAACCCCGGTGTTGCTGGCTAAGTACGGTTCATGCAAATGTAGACGGAATGCCACAACAGCTTACGTGCAGTATTTAAAGTGTCATACTGATCGAGGAGATCAGCTGGAGTCACCCGACCCTTACCTAGGAATTAACGAGCCACGTATCCTCTGGCTGCAGCCGCCGGTTGTAGTCAAAGGCGTAAAACAAAGCTAAATGCATTATTACTCACGACTCACCCTAGTCCTTATTTACTGATCTAAGACCATAGCAGACGGTGCCTCGGTGGCCGCTGCATCCTTTTGCTTCGAAGCCGACACATTGAGCTGTGCCTGATCCTTGAGCGCTGCTGCTGCTGGCTCAATGAGCGAAATGTTCTGCTCCAGCTCGCGCAAGTCACGCGCTTTGGCCTTGGCCTTGCTATCCTTCATGCGATTCTTGTAGAAAACGGCCTCGCGCTTCTCCTTGATCTGTGTCACGCGCTCAATGGCGTGGATGGTAGCACCCATGAGCTCACGGTCATACTTGACGGCGCGGTGGCGCTGCTTGTCGAAGTCAAAGGTCGTGTCCAGCGCCATTTCCTTGCCCGCTGCCTTACGGAAGGACTTGGTCCATTTCACCTTTCGCGGGTTGCGCTTGCGGTTAAAGTTCTTGTGGCACTTGGAGCGACAGAAGCGGAAAATCTTGCTGTCATTGCGCACGAACGTAATGCCGTGGCCGGGATAAACAGGGCTTGAGCAGAAGTAGCACGTGTGGATACGCATGGCTGCCAATTGCTGTTGTCGCTGTCGCTCTGCTTCTGATGGCAAGTTACGTGAAATTTAGCTGTGATGACGGCAGTTGAATGGTTGGCAACGGAGTATATTCGTGTAGGGTACATAATGAAGAAAGTGAAAAAGCGTAGAGCTACTGCCGTCAATGTTGCATTAAACTCTCAATTTTAAAAAGTACGACAGTATTCAATCGTGGCATGTGCCTACTTTTTGCCGACGTGCATGTACGCGTTGACTCGTACGCGTTCGCTAGTGTAGTCTATATTACCGACTAAATGAGTCCACCGACGAAACGGCTTTCAGCAGCTTCTAGATGCTATGTACAAACGCACCTCGCACAGGTTCGCTGTGCAAATTAACTTACAACCGTTGTCGCACCACGGTGAAGCGCAGTCCACTTGACTCACTTCTTTACTCTTGAAGCAAGGAGGTCGTTAAGCTCCATCGGTCCCTTGGTCTCAGACTCGCGGAGATCGTCCGCTGTTAGTACGTCCTGATTGATTTGAGTTGATGCCTCCTGCTCGGCAATAGCACAGTGCTGCTTTATGCGCTCAGAAACAGCCGTGAGGTTCAGATCCGTCACATCGGACACGTTACTATCGTTGAAGTCCGGTCGAGAGGCAGCGTCTACAACGATACTTGATCGCGAATGAGTAGAGATCACTTCGTCCTCCATAATGTCGTTAAACATAATCTGACCAGGAACAGCGGTGGCTTGGTCAAACGAGAAAGGCTTCAGAGGAGCACCCTTTGGCGTATCATCCATGCCCGTGTAGTTAGCACGCCCAGTAGCAGGCGTTTCAATTGTGATGCTTTGCGGTGTGATGTCTCCAATACCAGAGCTAGCGTTGTCAGCGAGACTAGATTTGCGATCCAGACATTGCACCGGTCCCGCATATTTGATGGGGCTACCCTTCTTGTCAAGCGTAGCATCGCTTCGCCGTCCTCGGCCAAGAGCACTGAGGTACGTGCTACCACGGTCATGATGGATGGTAGCTTCTTCCATGCTAAGCATAGCGAACTCCTCAGCTTCCCCGTCACTAGCCCCAGCAGCTCTAGTACCGCTGTGTATTCCTGTGCTTGAAAACCCGAACATTCCCCGACCCTTTTTCGTATTGCGCTTGTTGATGCATGCCTTAGGGTCTCGGTCGATTTTAGCGCGCAACGTTACAAACCCAATCACGGCCAAGGCAGCGACCACGATGCCGCTAATGATAAGCAGACACATCATTTGTGTTGACATACCTGAGCTGTCCGACCGAGCAGTTGATTCAGAATACGGTGTAGCAACGGTGTCTGCCACTGCGGAGCCCGAGAGGACCTGTATCTTCAAGAAAACCGCATAGTCGTATCTCTTAGTCGCAGGCGCGCTGCTAGACAGGATCAAGTGAGCCACCAACGTATAAGTTCCAGCAGAGGCAAACGAGAGCTCCGACGATTCGAATGTCGCCAGGCCATCCGTAAAGTTTAGCGGGATGTTAGTCGTGTTCTCGGTCAGCTGTGACCCTGTCGTCACCGGGTGACAATTTGAACCGTAAGGGCACGTCCGCAGACGTGATGCGGTAATTTCATAGTACTCTTGCGAAATTCGGTCGAGTCCTGCAGACAGACTGGTCAAGCCAAAGGCATTCTTTTCGAAAGCACCGCTCGACGAAACGCGCTTCGTGGCATTCCACGAGATGGCCACCGGACGGTATACGCGCACGTCACCTGAGGGAATGGCGATCGACAGCTCCAGGGGACAGCCAGCGCCCTCGGCGCTCACGACGTTTACGGAAGAGGCGTCAACCGTGTTGGAGTATATCGACGTACCAACCTCCCAGCAGTACGTGGTAATACCATCCATGACAAAGCTGGGCGAGTGGGACACTGCGGACGTCGCTGTAGCCACGTTGACTAGCATCAGAGCTGTAACGACAATGGACAGCCACACAGTTGCACGTCTGTTTGGTCTCCTGCTCTCGGCCCGGAACCGATACCTGCCCTCTCTTGTCATTCTCCTTCAAAGCTGCTGCAGGAGATTCAGACACCAGGGCGATGGACGACTAATCGGTTCTCCAAAGCACAATCCCCTTTTGCTTGGACGCCTGCTAGTAGTTCGTCGAACAATGGTCGATCGCAAACCTCTGGCCTGCGCTTTGCCTTCGCTTTTTCAAGATGTTTGCTGCGCTTCTTCTGGTCAAATGTCGTCGGTCGGTCGCAGGCCAAAAACCATTAGCTGTTCTGCATGTAGGGCTGGGTTACAACCTGCGAGGGTACGATTGGCTTTCCAGACGCTTTTTCTTCATGATGTGAAATAGAACTGCTCTGATTGGCTGGTGCTCTGCGTGAGATCTGAAGAGATGCCGATTACACACACGTAGCATGAGCACCAGCTGGTGGAAAAGCTGGGCAGCACTGCGAGCATGGTTTTTCTCAAGTCAACTGTATCGCAAAAACACACTCCGCACAAAGCTGTTGACGCGTGTTGTTTCGTTGCGTGTAGTTGATACACTTTCGTCGACAACGGCTCTCGACTTAGACTCGCGCGTAAGGATGCCGAGAACTAACATGAAGTAATTATCTGCGAAGTGAACGATCCCAGCAGCCGCTTGCAAAAACACGTAAGAAATTGAACCTCAATGCACTTGCTGAGATAAATATACGTAGCGGATGGAGCAAATCGGGCGTCAGTGGCGCGGCGCCACCAGCGCGGACAAGCCCACTACTTGTTGGTTTTCAACGACTGGCTCAGTAGAACGCTCACCGTGGTAATTGTTTACACAGTTCTTGATGGATAGGTCTTCATCTCAATCACTGAACTCTCGACAAGCGACAGAACGATTATGTGGAGCTAGGGAGGCAAATTTTTGGTTGATCTCAAAATCATTGCTCGAGCAACACGTGCGACAAGCTTTGACAATATTCTAGATAGGAACGGTCGTGGATAGAACCAGTCTTACGGTTTGCAATATCTGCAATACTGGTTTTGATCCGATCTGCTCATGCCGTGCTGGGACGCCTCCCCGGTTTTACCCGATGTTCACTTACTATGTACCGTGCCGACATTCGACATTAAGCTACCACGTACTCAGTGACGACGTGCGGGGTCTTGCCGAAGCTTTTGCCCAGTTTGACCATTTATCGTGCTTTTGCAAAATGCAAACTTACATTACAAAGCGTTTATTTGGCTATTGGCGAAAGTCATCGTATCCAATAACAAAGTATGACTAGGAGTGGTTGACAGTCCAGTCAGTCAGCTTCGAATCACCATACTGGTAACCCGCCAATATGACTTCTTTCACAAGGCACTTTTGTCTCAATCTCATTGTGTCCGGCAATGGAGTCAATCACGATGAGGAATCTATTTCCAGAATCTTTGCATCAGTTTATGAGTTTAGCTTTGGTTGTATGTTGATGCTTTTCGCAGTCTGTGAGAAGTCAATTTTTTTGGGGAGCAGCTATACAAGTGCAGCAGAATGATCGTATTTCGTGATCGATGATAACTTCCAATGAAATTGCATACATCGGAGCGCTTGACACTATCAATTTCACTGTCACTACATACAGCGATGCGTATGATGACACGTTAGTAGCGGAAGTGGTGTTGCAGTAGCTCACGATGATTCTCGAAGCTGTCAATCACTTCTGTCTGCAACAATCTCGGCCTTTGCCCGTGACTATTCAAAAATTGATCAATCAGTTCTGGAACCGGTTGATCAGTTTTAGAAAACGAGTTTGTTCAAAAAACAGTAGCACCACAGACCAAATCCTTCGGTACCGGTGCTTTTTCTGAATGCTGTGCTAGCATATCCTGATCTCGTGTGTATCTGAACTAAAATACACACTATAGTACGCATGGCTGAAACCTACCCCGCTAGTTTACATAATCAGACTACAGAATAGTCGTTTCGGCAGATTTCGTAAGAATCTGAATCAGAGAGAATGCGATCGACAGCGTCCACATCAAACTGGCTTTGATAGTTGTACTGACTGCACCTATATTTTTGCTGACATCGTTTGCAAGTTATGCGCACAAGATACTTGCACAGTCCTTAATCAATCCAAAATTTGAATTTGATTAAAACATATTTCTTGATAATATGATGATAACATTTGATTCCAGGAAAATTCTTCTTGCGCATTTGAGTTCTTACTTTCATCACTATACTTACCGATTCTAGCCTGCTCTTTATCTTTGTGGCCCTTTCATCCGAAGAAAGCGTACCGCGGTACTTTAACGTCACGTCAAGAAGCTATCATTTTTATCTTTTGATCGCAAGAAGCACATCTTAGATACGCGCAGCTGGTATATGTCGTTCCGGGAATGATGTGGCGAGCCTAGGGTAGTGCTTGGTGCTCGCACAGAAAAACCATTTCGAGGTAGCCCTGAAAGTCAAACACCATAAAAATAAGCAACAGCACGACTTGGGTTGTTGCCATTGGACCATCGTTAGCGTTCCTTTTTAAAAAATGGAAGACCGAAGTTTGCACGCACAGGACTCCGACTCTGGTTATTACTGCCGTGTCTGACCCGGGCCCATGACCCGGGTCGGAGCCTTAGTCGTTCCTAGAGTCAACAGTCCTCTGATTGGTCGCCAACATGTTTTTGTTCCGGGGTATTGTACCGCATCAAAATGTGGCTTCGCGTCACAGATGTGCACATGACAGCCGAGCCGACGGTCTACAAAGCACACGGTATCGCCATTAATCTGTCGCGTAGCTTAAGCTGTAGACCAGACCACAGCAGCACTTTTGCTATAGCAGACGACAGGGACTTGGCGACGCCGCCATCCGAAGTGGTACCAGAGCCTACGGGTAGGGTCGCGTCGGGACTTGAATCTGCATTGTGGCTGAAGAAACCGGACGAAGAAGGGGAGGGAAGTAATAGAAGGAGAAGAAAGTGAGAAAAAGAACGACGAGAGATGACCAGGAGCTGCCGCTGTTATTTTGGGCTGTTTCATGTTCAGACAGCGCCAAGAGAGAGAATTTAGCGTCGAGCAGAACTTGTGATCTCGCCGTATTTTATGGGGCGCTTTTTGGTCCTGGGGACTGTGACATGGGTTGTCTATCGATATGACCTGCGAGACCATCCTTGGATTGCGCCAGACGAAAGAAGATTGCGCCAGACGAAAGAAGATTGCGCCAGACTGGATATGATGACACCAGACTAGCCTACCAAGTTTAACACTCCTCCTCAATATATTCATTCTCCATTTCACTACATTAGACTCGAGCCCCTCTGCAAGCCACGGGCCGGGTTTGTCATTTTGATATATCAAATTTGGCTAACTTAGTCACATCTCATCCCGTGCGAGAATCCCGTCGCCATCATCATGGGACGGAATGAGGATGAAGCACGCGAGATCCTGTTGCGTCTCGCAGGAGCCAAGTATCTGTCAACATTCGATGCTAATATGGGGTATTACGCGCGTCGCCTTGCTGCCTCAAGCCGTGGTCACACAGCTTTCTGTCTTCCGTTCGGGAAGTATCAATACAAACGACTCCCAATGGGCATTTCTACAGCACCGGACGAATACCAAGCCTGCATGGAGAAGATTTTTGGCGATCTGGCTTTTGTCGTAGTCTATTTGGATGATATACTCGTCTACTCCGATAGTGAAGAGACGCACCTAGAGCACCTACACATTGTGTTCAAGCGACTAACCAAGTATGGGGTAACTCTCAACGGAAAGAAGTGCCACATCCTCAGACAGTCCGTCGACTATCTCGGCTTTACGCTGACATCTCAAGGGATCCAGCCCCAACAAAAGAAGATTCAGGCCATCCAACAAATTTCCGTCCCCAAAACCAGGAAGGAACTACGCCGCTTCCTCGGAATGATTAATTACTATAGAGATATGGTACCCAACAAGACGGCATTGTGCCAACCTCTCAACCGATTCACCAGCTCCAAAGTCCCGTTCGACTGGTTGTCTAGCGACACGGAAGCATTTCACGCTATCCAGAAAGCGTTTGCCCAAGCCGTACTGCTCGCGTTTCCTGACTTTGAGCAACCATTTCACGTCTACGCCGATGCCAGCGGAAAGCAAATCGGTGGCATCATTATGCAGAAGAACCAGATTCTCGCCTGCTATTCCCGAAGTCTCAACAAGCATCAAGTGAATTACACAACGATGGAGCTTGAGCTCCTCTCTATCGTTGAAATGCTGCGCGAATACCGCACCATGCTGCTCGGGTTCCCTGTGGTTGTTCACACCGACCATAAGAACCTAATTTATCCGACCGAAACCAGCCTGCGCGTTAAGCGCTGGAAGCTCCTGTTGGCTGAGTACAGGCTATCGATGCATTACATCAAGGGAACCAAGAATGTTGGTGCTGATGCGTTTTCCCGGATGAGATTCGATGCGATGAACACGAAGACTCATTTGCAGCTCGCGGACGAGATATGCGCTACCGCTGATGAACCAGATTGTGTCATGCATGGTCCGGTTCTTCGCGAACATCAAGATAAGGACTTGATGATTCAAAAAATCAAGACAGCTTGCCTCAACGGCAACAACAATCCTGACTATCAGCTTCTACCTCTACTCGGCTGCACGCTGGTCGCGTACCAAAAGCGCGTCATCGTGCCCGATAGCTTGCGAGAAGATCTCATTCGTTGGTATCATTTAACGCTCAGTCACCCTGGCGGTGAACGACAGTACAAGACAATGAGGCAGATTCTCTACTGGCCCGGAATGGAAGCCGCGATCATCAAGAATGCGAAAGATTGTCTAATTTGCAAGAAGGCAAAGGTCCACGGAGGCAAGCAGGACTATGGATTACTACCACCACGAACACTCAAGACGGTGAACCCCTTTGACACCGTTCATGTCGATCTCATTGGTCCCTACGAAGACGGACACTACGGTATTACCATGATTGACCATGCGACGCGTTGGCTGGAAGTGGGTATTCAGCACGACAAAACTTCGCTGACCACAGCCGAAAGCTTCGATCGTGAATGGCTGTGCCGCTACCCGCGTCCTGTAACGGTTATACACGACCTAGGAACGGAATTCACTGGTGATGAGTTTCAAGAATTGCTCCGCAGCTACGGGATACAAGCCAAGCCTATAACAAGCAAGAACCCTCAAGCTAACGCTATTTGTGAACGCGTTCACCTCGAGATTTTAAATGTCATCAGGTGCCACGATGGCACTGACTGGAAGAAAACCATTCACTACGCTGCATTCGCCGTGCGAGCAAGCTACCACAGCATTCTTAATGCTTCCCCAGGTCAACTACTCTTCGGTCAAGATATGATCACTCGTCAGCTTTATAACGCCAACTGGAGCTATCTATCGAAGCGTCGTTTTGATGCAATTCTCGCCGACAATGACCGCGAGAATAGCAAACGCCTCGAGCATTTCTACAATACGGGAGACCACGTGATGTTACGCGTCCCCAAGAAGTTCCGTGCAAAATTGCACGCAGTGGCAACCGGACCTTTTGTTATCCGCCAAGTTCACAGCAACGGCACTGTGACCATCGACAAGGGAGCAATGGCAGAACGTGTGAGCATCCGCCGCATTTTTCCGTGCTAAATCTCACAGATCATGGGGGGAGTATGACATGGGTTGTCTATCGATATGACCTGCGAGACCATCCTTGGATTGCGCCAGACGAAAGAAGATTGCGCCAGACGAAAGAAGATTGCGCCAGACTGGATATGATGACACCAGACTAGCCTACCAAGTTTAACACTCCTCCTCAATATATTCATTCTCCATTTCACTACATTAGACTCGAGCCCCTCTGCAAGCCACGGGCCGGGTTTGTCAACTGCGAGTAGATTGCACTCGAGTATGCGGCGTACTAGTGTCGCTAGGGGTCTACTTTGATGTAGCTCTAGTTGTGCGAAAGCGGGAAACTGTTGGTAGAGCGCGTGCCTGCCGTCATTTGCGATGGCCGTAACTGGCTATTGGGATCCAATGCTGTTTACTTAACCGAGAGCACGCCTCGTCCTCGTTACAGAAGAAGAGCTGCCTACTACGTCCATCGAAGGGCTGACCAGGCTCACGCGTGGAATTTTGGCAAGAAACCGTCTGTCCGTCACCTGGGATTCATCACTTTGCAGATTGTTACCGGTTGGGCGCTTGACTTCGTCCACCCACAATTCGATCGTGCCAATCGATGATACCTCAAGCGACACGTTCCTGGACGCAGACGAAAAACAGAAAGGATAGTGTAAAGTGCTGTCCATCGCGAGCTATGGAGCTTCGTCCTTATCTCCCTTCGTCACTTGTTGACGCTGAAAGCTGAGAAGCTGGATATTACTTTGGCTACTAATGGATAGGACAAAACAGCTGGCGAGATAACGCATTCATCACAGGCAATTTGGCTCAAGAAGTGAAGCTGAATGTGTAATGGCGCATGTACTTTTAGTAGCGATGGCATCTGATTAAATAAGTTTGTGGACGTCACTGCGCAATACGTGGCAAAAGAAAAAGGAGGCTGTCATACAACATGGCAGTGGGTCGGCGTCCTTCACATCAAAGCGTATCAACGTAATTCGAATTGACGCGACCAGCTTCGTCCAGCTGGAAATGTTCCAGCCACTGTGCAGGCTTGGAGCAGTCCGCAGGGATTCGCACTTCAATGGCCGGCCCCCCACCGTAGACCTTTTGATAGTAGTCCCAGCTCTCTTTGTTGATCACACGAAAGTCCTTCTTGATGACCAGACCGGTCTTGATCTGAAACGTGCCGTTTGTCAAATCGTCTGAAATAAGCGGCATGTTGTCGACATTACCAGGATTGTAAGCCTCTTCACCCTTGTACTTCGACACAAAAAGTAGCCAGGCGCGAATCCAGGCTGCGCTCACGACAAACCAGGTCTCGCCTACTTGAGGCTTCGTCTGATGAAATCGTTGCAAATTGCGCACTTCAGTCCGGACGTCGTGCACCGAAAAAGACGTGGCGTTACTTCCAAACTCGTCTTCATGGGTCACGACTGTATTCACCATATTCGAAGGACGCCCGTCTGTCTTGAACGCGTAGCTGGACGGCACGCCGTAGCCGTTAAAGCGGACTGTAATCTTTCCACATTTGCGGTTCCTCAAGCTTCCTTCCCACTTCTCTCGTCGCACCATCTCGTCCGTCGGCTGCAAGCCAAACGTCTGTTGATGCGGCGGTTGCTAACCGTATAAAAAACCATAGCCAGAATATCGTCAGCAAATGTCAGAATCAGTCTTGTTCCGATAGATGCCCCACCCTTGCTTACCAACTTGAGCTCCACAAGATCGCTCAGCGATAGCAGCATCTGTCCAACATCTCTCTTCACGAGCCCAAACCTCTCGACGTGTCGCACAGTGAACAAGACACCCGCGACGCTATCGGCGTCGACGTCTCCGAAATCCACGTCCAAATTCCAGATCGGATTCAGCGAGCTCTTGACAACTTTAGACTTGAACACATTCGTGCCCAGTCGGTACGACTGCCTTCTGTCGCCTCGGTCGCTCCAATGACCTCGTGAGCTCGTCAAGCTCGGCGGCAGAGCTTTCAGGTCGTCGTGACCCTCCTCCCACCTGCTGCTGCACTGGAACTGGCTCGACCCGTCGTCGAGCACGAGTGCGACCTCGACCATGGGATTGCTCGAGACCGCCTTTTGCATCGGCTGCAGGTCCACAGCCGCCACTACGCGAACAGACACAGCGCAAGGCGTCGCCATGGCATCCAGAGCGGCCGAGCCTGGCAGGAGCAGCGGCTGGTCATGACGCGGCGTGAGCTCCAACGCACCATTGAAGGCTCTGGATGAAGCTGCCGTGGACATCATTGCACGGACGCAGTGAGAGGCTTCGACAAGGTCGGACTTCCTGCGGGAGTAGAGGGACGGATTGACTGACTACAGCGCAACCGACGACCAGCGATATCGACTGTGAATCGGTCCAGCTCTATTCGGCTTTCTGCCATTGGGCAAATGGATTTATACAGGCAATTTAGTTACAAGAGGTTGAGAGATCGAGCTCATAGTTGCGGCGTTTCAATTTATATGTTTAATCTGCCGGGTTATCAACTTTGGACGTGATGTCTAGGAAGGGAAGGACTGCCTCATGATTTTTTAACGCGACAGCGACAGTCGCCACTTGCGTGCCGGGCGCAATTGACGACGACCTGTAATGACGTTTGCGGGTAAAATATTGGCACTTGATAGCCTATCGTGAGCAGATATAGAAGTGGTTGTTGTTTTGGTTAGTATTCTACTACCGCATCGCCTTGTGCGACACGGAGCCAGGCAATGGTGGGACCCGCGATCAGATGCCCGAACAGCTTCTGCATTCACCCGCTTACAGAATTGCGATCATAGTTCGAAAAAGCAATCCGACATGTCGACAAGAAAGCCGGGTACACTACAGAACGACCAGGGTGGACGTCATAACCTACACGTTAGTGAAGGCTACAAGTTATCGGGGGAAGTTATCATGGGGAGGACTGTGATCACTTATGATCAGTAGGGGTGTAAATACTAGATTTGACAGAAGAGGTGTGAATAACAGGTTTGCCACAAGTGTGAAATTAAAAAAAGGAATATGATTACAAATCGATCTCTTGGTTTATTTCCTAATTATTCAGACCACATCATGGTCTATAGTTTTGGCACTGTGTAAATGCAACTGTCATAGAAAGTGCGTCGTAGGAGCGCAAGAATGTATTCTATAAAGAAGTAAACTTACTTTCAGGGAAGTCCCCCCAAAATAGAATATTTAGTCTTTTCGACACTGTGCAACAAAATACCAGACTTTTATGGACTATTCAATCGGAAAAGAGGGGATCAAGCGCAGGAAGATCATGAGCACGGAAGTCTTCGAGACGCCTAATTCCGAAGAGGTGTGCCAGCCCTACGCGCCAGCGAACGCTTCAGCTCGCCAATCACGAGCTGGAGTTAGTGCCGGTGCTGAAGCTGAAGGCCACTTTTACGACAAGGTGCAGTACTTTGTCCACAAGTAGGCGCCCATCATTCAGCATTTATTTTACGAAATGTATTATGACTATATAGAGGTCCATGGAACTGGACGAGCAGGAGGTTCCGGCGACGCAAGCCTTTGAGGTTTTCATGGGCAAAGTTTACAGTGCGTTGCGGTTGCTTGAGGCAATGAAGCTCGAGATTGTTGTATGAATTGATAATTGTGGGTGATTTTTACTGTGACTTCTAGAGCCAGCCGGGCCGCAGCAGACCGAGTACGAGCTTCTGGCTGGCACTAGTAGTAGCAACAAGACGACGTTGGAGTCGCCATTGTCTCGATTCACGCGGTTGTCGCTGGAACTGAAGGAGTTGGAGACTGATCTCACGCTGCTCGCGGTAGACGCTGAGCACAAGAAGCACAAAGTGATGCTGGACGCTAGTCAGGAGGCTGAGTTCACCGAGGTTATGCAGGGCCTCAACACACTGCAGCTCAATTTGTCGGCGTTGGGGAAGAATGCTGCATTCCAGCCTTTTTTACGCGCTGGTACTACTGCTGCAAGTGCTGATGCGGCGATGAGTCTACAAAAGGATCTAACAGCCAAGTTTTTCCAGAAGATCGACTTTCTTAAGAAGCAGCAGCAGCTTCAGCCAGCTGAACTTGCTCTCTCTGAAGAAGCACCCATTGTTTACGAGATTTACAATAATTGCGAGTCGAATGCTATTGACCAAGATGCAAAGTCTCGGGTCGCAGCACTTGAAGCACGGATAGTGATGCTGGAAAAGATTGTTGGCGGTTTCCAGGGACAGGAAGTGCGATTGCATGGCCCTGACTCGATCAGTGGTGTGTCAAATGTAAACCTGACTTCAGCAGTTGCGCAACTCGAGCTACGTGTTGCTTTGATGAGCGAGAAAAATCTTGACGCTGTGAAGACGCGTACGGCAGCTCTTTTGCACGAATTCACACTTCTCAGCAAGCTTAAGCAGTCGCCAAGTGTGCAGAAGGCGTTGAACTCGCAGGCTGATGACAAGCAAATTCAAAAATTGTATGGCCAGCTTAGCAGCCTCGACACGATCGCAGCATCGGTGCCAACTGTCGTAGATCGTCTTGTTGCGCTGAAGTCCGTGCACGATGAGCTGCTGACTGTGTCTGCCCGTGTGGACAAGATGGAGAAAACCCAAGCCTCGCTGGACGAGCTACTGGACTCTGATGCTGCGATACTTGCCAATGTACGCTTTTTTAACTGGCGCTGTGCTATGCTGGGTTTACATGGCAAATACACTTGCACAAATACTAACTTGCAAAATTTGTGTTCATTTGTATGGTCTGTTAGATTGAGGCTAGCTTGGCTGAAAATGTGCAGATTTTTCAGTCCAACATCAAGCAACTAGACGACCGCATGACCGAGTTGCTCTCTTCTGGTGGTTGCTGAACATTTCTTGCTAAAATGGCATGCGGCTTCGATAGAAAAAAGGCTAGTAATGGTATGCAGATTTGGTTTACCGGTCGTTCTATTGTCTTATAGAGATGTTTGGGCGACTTAAAAGGCAGGAGCATGTAAAAAAGCTGGAGCAACTACACTACATCAAAGTCGATATTCTGACGATTCATTTAGCGCTGAAGTCTTCATAGCTCAAGTTATAAGCACTTCATCGACTCATATAAATGATCTGATACAAAGCGGTAAATTCATTTAGCAGCGCTATCTGCTGCAGGAATGTTGCGACTCTCTCACTTTTTATAGGAGCTAAATCCAGCCGACGTATGTGTGTGTGACCATCCTGATTACTAATATATGAACGAGAACATCGTCTTATAACTCCGTAAAATCGTGCGCGTATTCAACCGTGCGATATCATACGTAGACAGTTGGGACGGCAAGTCGGATCTCGGTTACAGAAGTCCCTAGTCTACTTCAACACGGAGAAGTAGCAACTCAATTTTAAGCCATTCATAGGATAACCCAAGCAATTTAAAGTCGGAAAAGGCTACACGCACTGGTCAACAGTACGTCATTGCACCGGTGATTTGCTTTGGCCGATTACGATATGACGTCTCAATCTTAATCTGCTATAACCAAACTAATTTATGATAACGTCATCCTAGTTTTATCATATGCACCCTGCGTCGAACTTTTAATCGTATTTGTGGTGATTGCAATCGCTGGAAGGCGATGAGCTGTGAAGGTCACGGTGATGTAGGAGACACACAGTGAGCGTCATTCGAATCCACTCTTCACTAACCTATAAATTGTGCCTCGTTGATGTGGTAGCATTCTTGCGGAGCACACAGCACTTGCTTGAGGCGTACACATGCATATCACACGACACTTAATTGTGCTTTCTTGCTTTTCTATTCAGAAGAAAGTCTGTAAGGATTCACCGCCATCGAAGTATCGTCTGAAATGCGCATCGTTTGTCATCACTTGACAGCGGTTGCCTAGAATCTGGCTGCGATTGATTATAAAGGCGTCGTAGTTGTCACCGTCATTGTAAGTGACACTTTTGCTGACAATGGTCTTGTTATTCGCATCGTTGGCAAATCGAGATGCACTACAAGCGTTTTAGACACTTTATAATTAGTTATCTCGATGTGTCATCAGAAATACAGTCGCCGTGATGCTAATGCAGCCCACTCAAGAAGGGCTATTGCATTGCGATAACAATGTATGTAGGATATATCTACATTCGATTCACTGTGCTCTCAGACATTTCGCGTTGTAGCTCAGTGTCTGCCAGCAGTCGCCATTACAAAAAAACTTGATTAAACAATGGAAAAAGGGTGTGTACATCAAAATTAGGATTGGCATTCTCTGAATCGAATAGGGTAACAGCTGATAAAGCTGGATATCATGTTTGATTGACCAGTAAAAATTACAGGTTCAATGACGCACTCGACTGACGCATTTCACATTTACCAAAAATAATCAGTTATAGATTAATGAGGCTTTACTGGCGCAAACCTCAAACCTGAATTCTCCACATAATAAATAAAATATAATCTAGACCTGACAAATAGTGAGATTCCCGTCAACACGATGCTTTGGCGTCCTCAAACATTGCAACAATAACAACGTGTACATGCCACTGTTTCTGAGTAGATAATTATACATACATTCGCAGAAAGAATTTGGTGCTGGCGGATATGCTGCTATTGCGACTTGCACACAGAGGATGCTCAGCTGTATGAAGTCGTGACTACGTAATTTCTAATAGAATCCGCTTACCATGAAAATGAGCGCTTTTCTGTACAAGGATACAACGGTCGTACAACAAACCGACGAAAAACAATTGACTATCTCTCACATACGATGGTCGAATGGCCCACCTTGTCTAAATGTATAAGCAAGCAAAACCATGCTGAGGATGTAAAGAGCACGCGATTTTCTTTTATTATGTGTCAGCGTGCGCACGTCGCAGCAAAGGACCCCCTCACGTAGAGCTTCGGTCGTCGCGTCGTTGTCTATTTATGCATCTCGCGCAGCAAAGCAGCTTTTGTTCAGTTTCCAATTCGTCCAGCACAAGTCGCCCCGACCAGCAGTTCAAATGAAGAATGGCGCTTTGTTGTATGTCGCTCTGCTCGCAGCAGCTGCGGTCCAAGCTTAAGAACCGCCCATGAGTACCGGAAATGCCCCTGTTCAGCCACCAGGTTCCGCTCCCACTCCACCTTGGGCCTCGATATCATAGAAAGATAACGGTATCCCCCACAACGAAGTCCGGCCACTTTCTGAACCGGCGCCCGCGACAAGCCTTAATGAAGGCGGGCGCCCGATGAAAATGAACGATCCACTTCAGCTACGTGTTTCACTCATACGCGACGGTGGACTCAGCGGGCCATAACAGCAACGGTTTCAAACCAAACGGGATTCTCTGATGACTAATGTAAAGGATCTGGAAATGGGTCTCAGATCTACGCGCGTTCAGCTCTGTACGAAGGAAAGTAGGCCATCATGTGCGCATTGTACTTCCCAAAAGACATGGCGAACATATTCGACGACTACTGTCACACGTTCGAGCACGTCGTCATGTAAATTGACGACCCTGCACGTGTAGAAAACTCGACGATTGTGGCGGTGACGCCATAGGGAAACGGCTACTACCTGCAACTTGTTCCACCTGACCCTATTTTCTTAGACGGGGAGTGTGACAAGCTCCTACACACAAGCACTTTTATGCGGAATACCGCTACCTCAGCTTTACGAGGGAACCCGGTAAATTCCTGTCGCTGATCATGTGGGAGCAGCTCACGTACGCGGCTCGCACTACGTTGGAAACTGTCGACGGGAGCAAGGACCGAATACCCCCAAGTAATGCCGTATAATTTGAGAACTTAGATCAGGTTTCGCCTTTTTGACCGTCAAAGTGATTTGGGTGAACGGCAACTGTGACGAGAGCGTGCCGTTTTCAAACCTAGTGTTCGCTCATAAGCCACGCGATGCTTGGTGAACTTATTGCTGTACGGCCGACAAAGCCCTTCATCGAATTCTTAAATTATTTCTGTAATTTAGTAATAACCAAGTTTGCATCATTTGCTAGCGTGTTGTAACCTTTTTTAAACTACCGTTCGTCGACAACCGGTGGCAACGTCGATCTGCAAATGCCAAAGGTGCGAACAGCGAGATAAGACATTCGTTATTCATACGCAATCAAACCCTCTATTTTCTGGACCACAGTCTCAGCTCTCTCTCAGGTGATGCATCTTGTATACGTGTAGTACGTGTCAGCCCTTGCCCATGATACTCACATGGAACAATGGTATCCACATTGTCCAACAACGGAAGTTCACAAGTACTGCTCAAGCTTAGAACACAGCTTTTTACGTCAAGCGTGAGATCGTGCATCCCGGTGTCAATACCGCCAACTCCCCCTATAAATTGCGCCTTTCGTTTTCCTGATCGTGGTACATGAGACTATTTTACGATGAGATCAAACAATTCTACAAATGTGTGCAGGACTGACCCCTTCTATTTTGACACACAAAATGTCTCGCCGGAGCTGGACCTCAGTCTGACTTGCGAGCTACATGGAACAAGCATCACGACCATTGTGGGCTTGCATTAATTACCGCTAAGACTTGTACTGATGTGGATTTTGCCCTTTAACCTGCTTGGATACTGCTTTGTTTGTGTAAATGCCGGATAAGCGCAAGTCAAGATCTGCGTCGAGTCAATTTTAGCCACTACTACCGACTCGCAAGCCACAGACCTAAGCGGTCTAATTTATAGAGTGAAAAGGCGATGCGTAGAAGTACCGAGGCAGCAAATGCTTATCAAGATAAATCAGCGTACAGGTGTAGATATGTACGAAGATATTTACGCAATGCTTCTGTAATTATAGAGCTTAAATTCCAAGTTTAGGTTTAGACTCCTCGTATAACCAACTAGCTCGCACAATCTTACGATTCGATAAATGTCTCGTTTGGCCCAATTCTCCCAAAGTGTTGTGTCATAATTAAAGTAGAGCTCGGTTACTACCCGTCATGAAAACTCACACCAAATGGCGCTGTCTAGCATAATCATCTTGTCTAGCTGTACTCGACTAAGTGTGCTTCTATCATTCGATCAGGATTAAGATCGGGGAGCAAGCGCTGGAGCTCGCTCCTCGATGTGAGTAATTTAGTCCAGAGGACTACTCAGGTTTTGAAAACTCACGCAACCGTTCCCGGATGATTGGCAGCTAGGAAATGGTTGTACGCTGTGAAGTAAACGATGAAAGTGCTGATGGAATGTGTGTTAAAGCTATTCGTTGACATTTGTTGCTGTTAATGACGAGTTTAAATAAGGGATATTGCACGTCAACGCCGTCAACCTCATAGCGCAGCTGACGACATGCAATTGATTGATGAAAAGAGCTATAAAGTCAAAGTGTTCCCTCTGCCATTGACGTTGGAAGGTGACTGTAGATTCTTACTTTGTCAACATAATCAGAAAATTCGTCGAATGAAAACTGCTCTACATCTGCCGATTGCGAAAGACACGAGACCTTTGCGACCCTAAACTCGAACGTTAGCGAATTGTTTCTCTGATCGCCCTTGGCGATTTTTCATACTAGTCATGTGCGGGCATAAGTACGTACGTGACATACGCTCTCTACGTGGTCGCAATCATTATCCTGATCAGAGAATGACACCTTGAAGGCATATCTACCTATGACGAGAGGAATGGCCAAACATCACACTTTGTACAACGTGCAAAGTACAGCTTGTTAAACAGAGAGCTAGGATGATACACGGTTCACATGTCCAGAAGATACATGATTTAATGTGGAGACAGCTACGTACCTGATCAGGTACGTGTAGGATCGAACAAGGCAAAAAAATCAGCAAGAAAGAGAGCAATTACAGCGCAAGCCCCCCCCTTACTTCAGGTCTTTTTTCAACACACCTAGCGTTGTATACAGGGAGACAAACATAAAAGTAGGGTTTTGAAGGTTTGGCACACACTTAGCGCACAGTCACATTTAGCTTCTCTCTCCGAGCGTGCAATTATTCCCTCAATATTAGATCGCATTGTAACGTGGTTGGAAACCTTTTCGCTAGGATCACAATCACGTTGACGTTTGGGCCCATTTCAATCTCATCGAACAGGCTCACACCGTTACAGTAGTCGCATGAAGACAAATGTCGTGTGGAAAGTTGCGGCATACAAATTTGCTGTGGCACATGGTGCATATCTTGACGTTTGCAAGAATATATTAAAAAACATAAGGACGCGATGTAGTTCACGGGGGTTATCGATTTTACGAATTGTTGGACGTACTATGGTAGTCGCTAGTAAATGCATCTGATCATATGGTAATAAGAGATTGCATGCATTGTGTCAGCTTTCATACAGGGCTGCTGTAGTGATCTGCTGGCTAATTTGTGCAGCATATCTGACGTTGACCTTTCTTAGTGCCGCTATGGAGCGCCCAAAATCACAAAAGAAATCATGGCATTGAGTACGTGCAAATAGAATCACGCGATGTATGTTGATTGCATATCATGGCATTGAGTACGTGCAAATAGAACCACGCGATGTATGTTGATTGCGGTTTTAGAGAAAATTCTAGAGCTATTTACAATTCTCAGCAAGAAATAGTGGTTAGCACTAAATACTTCACAACACTGTTCACCGGACAACTTCTGCATTTCTAAGATAACACGAAAAAAAGCACAGTACCATCGCTTTGGACCATCTAGTACAATGCAGAGATGCTCTGCCTTCACTCTTCTTCAATTTTCTTGACGAATTTGGCTGGTTTCCCAGCGTACACACACATCAGGGGCACATTCTTGGTCACAACACTACCTGCTCCAATGACCGCACCCCGACCGATCCTAACGCCAGGGACGACCACGACATTACCACCGATCCACACGTCATCTTCAATGGTAATTGGCTTGCCCAGCTCGTATCCAGATGCTCGCGCTTTCGGCCCTAGCGGGTGTGTTGCTGTATAAAGCTGTACATTTGGCCCAAACATAACCCTGTTGCCAATGGTGATCTCGCACACGTCCAATAATACGCAGTTGAAATTCATGTAGACGCGGTCTCCCAGCCGGATGTTGTATCCATAATCACAGCGGAACGGCATTTCGACAAAGCAGTCTTGACCCTTAGCGTCCAGTAAACTCGACAGGATCGCTTGAGCTTGAGGGGTCTCGGCGCCGTCCAATTCGTTGTACTGTTTCAGCAATTTGCGCGCGTCTTGACGATCCTTGAACAGTGCGGGGTCCATGGAATAGTAAAGTTCTCCACGCAACATCTTGATCTTCTCGCTTTCCATCTCGTCTTGTTGCGACGGTACAGGCAAAGAGAGAAGTGAAATAGATGTTTCCCGATCATTTTCTGGTTCAAGTCGCCATGGATTCATTTGTTTTGTTCACTTTATGATTTTAGTTTAAAATTCATTCAAACTGGCTGGACGTGACCATCGACCATCAGGCTATGTTAGGCGTGGGGCAACTCAATACATATCTTCAGTTTCGTTTTGGTACCATGAAATGAACGAATGATCATGACAAAAATCTTCATCGATGCTGCTTTTCGTCTTGACACCCTCATTTTTGTCCACGTTTGTCATATTCTTAGGGCATTGTTAAATACGCCCCACTTTATACTAAATACATCCCGTACGCCACACCCATATCACACCACAAAATGGTTGGTACGACAAACATCGCGCCACAATACCTCTTTACAATTACTATCGCACATCGTTCTGTCTCAAGCGTACAAGTGTTAGATTATTTACCAAGCAACCTGCGTTCGGCACAAAATAGATGACTTAAGATCTTTGCCTTCGTAACCGATTTGATCAACGCGCACTCATCACTATATGTTAAATACGTCCGGGGCGCTATTTGTATCGTTCAAAATTGCAACAGCCAGGTTTCAGTCGGGAAAGGTACAAAATTATGATTGAAACAAAGGTTAACGTTATACAAATGTAATCGGATGCATCATTGCAGCGAAGATCATCTCTTGATTAAGAAATTGTGTTACAGATAATTGTATTTTTGATTGAGCCTATCCTGATACTGCGTCAGGACCGGCCCCTTGCCTGTAAAAGAAGGATTGCTTGATAGGTGGATGCTGATCGTTGTGCAATAGCGGTCGCACAGTGTACAGAGGTATGGTGGCGCAATATTTGTCATACGGACCGTATTGTGGTTTGGTATGGGTGTGATGCCTGAGTGTTTTAGATAAAAAAATTGGGGTGTAGAATGAGTGTGTCGTGGCGTCGGTCAAGTCGTTTACGAAAGAAAAGAGCTTCAGGTGTCGATTGCAAGCCAGCTAAATTTGCTTCGGTAAATCATTTGACGCTTGTACTATTGAGGCAGATTGCTGTGCGATAGTGGTCGTACAGAGGTATGGTGGTACGATGTTAGTCGTACGAACCATTTTGTGGTGTGGTATGGGTGTGTAAGATGGGGTGTATTTAGCAAATAAAGGAATGTAATCAACAATACCCTATTTTAAAGAAATCGTCGACAAATAGTGACGTGTCCATGTGAATGTCATGTTCTGCTATCTGTTTGAAAAGATTTTAAGTGGAATTGATAACAGTACACACTTTACAAAGCTCAAACAAAACGTTTGTATTTATACGAGTGATATGAAATACACGCCCAGCAATGCGCCTACGCACTTCAAGGTGACACCTTATGGGCGCCAGCACAAGACTTAGTGCGCAAGTCCACACATCAGTGCTTAACCGTACTAGAATGGTGATGCTGAACGCAGAGTTAAATTAATGTACAAAAGCGCTACTTGCGGCATAACCTGCACCCAAAACGCCAGCTCTTCTTTGATATCCTCTAATGTCTGCAGGGCATGCCGTGAGCAGCGGGATTTGGTTTCGTATTATAATGTCTGGGAGCTGGTGTACTCGGCGAAGCAACTTGGTGAAGTTTTCAGCGTGTAGGTGCGCATCCGGCTGATTATCAAGTACTTGCCTGCAGTCAGCACATCACTGCGGACCAGACGGATAATGAAAGAGAATCATCTCATCTTCTCTGATGCACTTGCTCACGCTCATCACATACGTCACTTAGTAGAGGCCACACATAGTGAGGACCTCCGTGATGGACCTTCGCAAATAAGGTTTTGTGGTCTACTTATCGCTGCATTCCTCAAATACCTCATTTAAGACACCCCTGGTAATATTCGTTCGCGAGATGTCTCTTCTTTGCGCATGGTGTACATTTGCCACAACGGCGTGAAATGAGGAAAAGTAAAAAAACGCCCCAGTTTATCACCAAAATTATGTATTTGTACCAGATACTCGAAAAATAAATAAGTGCTGGATAATTGAAGAATTAAAATGTACCAGATAAATAGAATTAATTTAAAATTTTGCCACGTCCTCATTAACTTTTGTTAATGTGGTACACATTACAATTCCAATCGTTCATCACTTATCACTTTCTTAGCATGGCTGTGCTCAAACCCCGCCCTGAAGGCGGGGCCGCGTAGGGGGTTCCGTTGCAGGCGTGTTTCGCTCGCAGCCACCAGTTGCAGGTGCAGACGGCACAAATTGATGTGAACATGCATATGTATAATCGGCTGCAGCTGTTGATTTTGCATCAGCATGCGTGTAAGAGACAAGTGCGCGGATGTGGTTGTTTTGCAGACTGTGTATTACCATCGTGCTCACGCTAACTACTGCGCCCACTTGTGCAAATTTAACTGGCAGCTTCAACCGACTATTCGCATCCTGCGACCCACGGTCTGTCACCCGTAATCCAACGACGCAGTAAAAGCACTCTCTTCCTTCCAACACTTCTTCCGCTGCGTCGGTTTTACACCAGCCCAATCTTCTCTTGAAGAGTCAGCATCCGCGGCGCCGACAAGATCTTCGTGAGCACGTTAGCCAACCTCGCGTCCGTCGGTACGTACTCTGCACTCACCATTCCCTTCTCAACTACGTCTCGCACGAACTTGACCTTGACATCGACGTGTTTTTGCTCGTTCGCCAGTTGCTTGATTGCAGCTTGGTTGTCGCTAGAGCCTTCATTGGCAGCTCGAACTGCACGCCAACCTCTTCCAAAAGGTTGCGCACGCCAAGCAGCTCATTGACACCAACAGCGGCCGCCACGAATTCGGCCTTGGCAGTGGACAGCACCAAGGACGATTGCTGCTTCACTTGCCACGCCACAGGCATGCCACCCACGATCACGATCGCGCTACTGATCGACTTGCGCGTCGCTTTGTTGGCAGCGTAATCCGCGTCCGTATAGCACGACACCCGCACGCCGTTCGTCGTCACAGTTCCTCCTGTCTTCACGAGCGTGTTGTTTATCGTCACATCTCCTCCCATCGTCAGCTTTAAGCCCGCTATCCCGTAAAGATAAGGCAGAATTCGCATTGCAAATTTTAGGTCGTGGTCTGTTGGCGCGTGGCTTTGACGTGCCGCTTTGTGTACCGCATACGCGATGTAAGGTCAACTGTATTGCTCAATGCAGAGGAGATTGCCTACACGCGACTGGAATCACTGCACGGTCGGTTGTTCCGCGCTGCCCGATCTTGTGGAAGGCAGCGATCGTGCGCTTGTGCTCTCCGACTGGAGCGACGACTCGTCGGCGATCGGTGCTCGAACAGCGCTGGACGATTCCACGCCGTGTTTTTAGAGCAGTTCATCACCGGTCTGGTCCTGATCGATCACTTACCCGGCATCGGCTATGTAGCTGATCCACATTCCTAGGAAGTGTTTAGCGGGTCCCAGGCACTTGAGCTCGAGCGACTTCATCGTAGTGCTGAAGTCGTCTAGCAGCTTGTCGCTCGTCGCAGCCGCTAACAAGTCATCCCCGTATGTCCCCAATATCACTGTACCTTCGTTATTTGTCTTGAAGTACACGTATGAATGGTTCATCGACTGCTCGTCTCCGATGTCCGCTAACGTCTTGTGAAGCAGTTGATTCCACAACCGGCTGGTTTGCTTTAAGCCGTAAAGCGACTTGATCAGGCGCAAGCACACGTCTCCGCTTTTCTGAGCGTCGAAACGCGCGAGCTCTTCGCCGATTAGTTGCATGCCCTCTGGTACTCTCAGATCTCAACGTCATCTTCTTTGTAGGCTTTCAAGTAAGCCGAAGGGACGTCATAGTGCCTTGCGCAGACACCTTACGCGCGAGCAACTGCCAGGATCACCTTCCCCGTGGTGATGTCGAGGATGGCCGAGCAGGAGGTTGTAGTCACGACCAAGTACTTGCTCATCGCCGCCGGCAAAAATCCACAATTTGTAAAGCTCGATGGCTCCGTTGCCGTCCTTCTTCTTTCGCATTACCCACTTCGAACGCAGTAGGTGCATGTGTTTCTGCTTTGCGACTAATTCCCACGTGTTGTTTGCCGCAAGTGACACAATATCTTCTGTGCACGCCACTTTCCATAGGTGCACATCAGGCGATTTGATCACCGCTCGATAAGACTTTGGGTCGGGTAACGCCGCATACTCCTCCCCTGCCCTTAACGTCGTCATCACTAGCAGCGCGAGCATTGACGCTGCGATTATCACGTGCGCTCGTTGCTTCGGTGCGTTGCTGGGTATTGAAGCGGTTGCATCGTCAGCTTCACGCTGCTTGACTGATTTCTTGCGTACTCGTGCTAACTCTTTGGTAGCACCTCGGCCCCGCTCTTGTCTTACGAAACATCTTCTTGTGTATCGTCGGGGAGCACTGCCCGGTTGGCTTGTACGGCTGACCTTGGTTTAGCGTGCGCCTGACGTTTAGGTTTGCTGGACTTCGCATCAGCTTGCGTGACGCTCGCGTCGCGATCACGTACTAGCCTTTTTGACGGTGCGCTGTCTTTTGCTGAGTCTCCGACATAGGTGTGGGCAAGCTCCTTCCGTCGTTTACTTTCGTTTTGCGTCTTCGACGTCGGACGTGTTGACGTGGACGCTGACGTAGCACTGGCTCTTGGAGTGCTCGCGTCGCCTCGAGTAGGCTCTCGCGGCCGCGCTCTTGTTCCCTCTCACGTGTAAGTGCCTCGAGCTCGTCACCTTCCTCGGACTCAAGTACTCGAAGCAGTTGCTTGTTCGGCTCAGAAGTGCGTCTCGATATTTTTGACGTGTCTTGTGGTAGCAACGACCTTTTTGCTTGGAATCAACACTTTGTATCCTTTTGTTTCGTCGATTGTCCCCACAATCACTGCTTCAGTCCCTCTTTTGCCCAGCGACGCGTTCGCTGGTGACGTGTAAACGCGACACGGAGATCCGAACGCAACAACATCTGCAACGCTCACTGACTTCTTCGTGAGCACCTCCATTGACGACTTTCGCCCGGCGTTGGCTCGATTCGGCGTCTGGTTTAAAACTTACGCGGCGTCCTCGGCGGCGTAGCCCCAGTACTTAAGCGGCAACCCCCACCCCAAGAGCATGCCGGTACTAAATTCATCACGGTCCTGTGCATACTCTCTGCTTTACCATTAAAAGGAGACGAGTTTCTCTCTGTCGTCTGACGTCCAATGCCGGTATGCTGGCAGTAGAGGTCAATGTTGCAATACTCGCCTTCTCCTTCCGTCCTCAGGATGTGTACGCGTACATTAAACTGCATCTCGAAGAACTTCACGAAGTGTTGGAACTGCTTTGCTGCCTGGTCCTTCGTCTTGGTGACGAACGCTCAAGCGTGTTTCGATTTGTGATCCACAATGATTATCAATTACCGGTTTTTTCGCTTGTCCATTAACACAATTGGACCTTTAAGATCACAGCAAATGACACCACCTACGACGTCGATTGGGAACCGAAGAAAGACAGCGGCCATAATGCACCAATGGTGCATTGTGGCCGCTGTCTTTCTTTGGTTGCGAGATTTTCGTCTACTTACCCTCTGTGCATGCGATGCACTTCTCACGGACATGATCGGTGAGCTCAATGCCTTTGGCGCGTTTGGCGGAGAAGCATGCGACGTCGTCGTAGTTTAAGTGTTCGAACCGGCGATGGAACAAAACCAAAGCGGATAACTGCAGCGTGATGTCCGGCGGCTCCGACTCGTCGATCGCCTTCAGGATCACTTCAATCAAGCCATGCAGTTTCTCCTTCTCGATGCCGCTATCAACCACCAGCACATCGAGCTTGATGTGCACGTTAATCACGGCGCTGCTCCCGTGCACGATCGCGTGCTTGTTGCGGGCACTCCCAAAATAATACCCTTGCAACAACAAAGTTCCTAGCGACATAAGATTGATCGTGAGCTTCGTTGCAAAGCACACGTTCTGTAGCTCGATTTAGGACACGTCGTCATCCACGTTCACCTTGATCTTCGCTTTGACTTTGCGTGTCACATGCAACTGGCTCTTGTCAGGGAGATTGACGCCGTGTAAGTCATCGAAAACGTTCCAGTCGTACAGCATGGAGCTGTTTTTGACGAGATGTGCGCTAGCGCCGAAATCGATGATGCAGTCGTCGTTGGTATAGCTAATGTAAACCGGCCCAGAGAACCCCCATCGCATTTCACCATCATCGTTTTTGTCCTTCGCTTTCGTCGGTCAGGTACGAGCGATGTGGCTGACGACACTGCATATCTTACAGATCCTCGTGTCTGTGGTAGCGTTTGCCGTCACGCCCACCGCTACTGAAGTTTTCACTTGACTTGCCGCATGATTATCATTCTCTTCGTACGTCTGTGCCCAGAGCGCAATCTCTAACACATGCACGACCTTTTCCGACCTCTTTAGATCATACTGGCTCGCGAGCACGACCGCAATCCTGGACTCGCGTGCATTACGAGACTGTTTTAAAACGAGCGATAAAGATGCTCCTGTCGCGTTCCTGACAGCCATCAAGTACAGATAGTGGCTGTGCCTCGACTCGGTCGCTGGCTTGCGCCCGCCGAATAACTTAACCACGCTTCGTTATTCGGCGGGCGCAAGCCAGCGACCGAGTCAGCTTCGAGGCTTTCGCGTGAAGGATCTTCGTCTTCACGGCCGTCTGTGCGATCGCTGTGATCGCCGTCGACAGCTGCAGATTCTCCTACCTCGGTGCTTCACTCAAAGTCGCTACCGCTGCATGTGCAGCTGCTTCCCTCGTCGCTCGCGCATAGCCCCGTATTTTGGCTTCATGTAAGCGATTCTCGACTTAAGCTGAGTTGAGTTGGACTTGCTGCCACGCTCACCCAGAGTTTGCCTGATGCTCGCCGACGCGTCGTGCTTCATCTTTGATCCGCTCTTCCCGAGCTCGTTGCACAGCTGACACTCGTCAGGCTTCTTTTATAATCTCTGCTTCGCGAGCGCTGTGCGCGTCTTTTGCAGTTTTCACTTGTACGCTGAGCGCCGCTTGTCTCTGTTGCTGAAGATCCTGTTCGTTCGCGACTTCCTGCTTTCGTCGGAAGAGACCCCTGATCTCTCTCGTGAACTGCTTGAGCCTGCCGCGCGTGCTGCAATGCCAGTTCCTCTCGTTCTTGTCTCACTCGCGCTTCAAATTGCGCGAGCTCTCGACGCTGCGCTTCTACTTGCGCTGACAGTGCCTCTGCTGTCGTCTGTGAAGTTAGGCTTCACTTTGCAGTTGGTGTCCAGCTTGCTGCAGTTGGTGTCCAGCTTGCTGTAGTTGTCTTTGCGCTGTTTGTAATGCGGCATGCTCCTCCGCTCGTCACACCTCGTGCGCTTCCGCAACCGATCTCAGCTGCATGCCTTCAGCTTTTGCTTCCGCTCACAGACCCTCGCGTGCTGCGGCGATTTCCGGGCAGTGTTGCTGCTGCTTTTGTCGCAGCGCTCGACGTTTTGTCCTCAAGCTCACGTCGCGCACTCGATACTCCGTACCAAACATGTCGTGTTGGTCATCTACCTCCATCGGACGCACGTGTGTCATCCGCATAGACGGTGATCGGAACTTTGACGTTGGTCTCAGCGCCGGGACAATTGCTCTTGATCTCATCGTGTCGACCCGCCCAAACGTGTCACCTGTTGGTCGTGGTAGCTCGAGCCTTTCTCGATATGCTCCTTGAGCCGCATGACCATTGGCGCCTGTTGCTCCATCACGAGAGCAAGCTCCGGCCGCGTGCCTTCGCCGCTGTGGTCGCTTGACCCAGCTGGCGGTGTATGCGCGGCATGTTGCGTTTCGCGACGCCTCACCATCGATGCTGTCGCAGCGCGTAAGACGGAGTTCGCAAAATTTTCTACCTTACTGGGGGTCATAATCTGCTTACTTTACATCAGTATGCGTTTAAGAGACAAGTGCGCGGATGTGGTTGTTTTGCGGACTGTGTATTACCATCGTGCTTACGCTAACTACTGCGCAAACTTGTGCAAATTTCATTGGCAGCTTCAAGCGACTCTTCACATCCTGCGAGCCATCGTTTGTCATTCGTTATGCAACGACGCAGTGCGTACAAAAACTCTCCTCCTTCCGACAGCAGCAGTACGTGTCGACTATTGTTGCTGTTAAAATAACAGTGTTATTTTGCCGTCGTTTTTGTTTTTGTTATTAGTTGTTCTTATTTCATATATCTTAATTTATGATGTTTGATTCAGCTGCTGCTGTTTTATTGTTGGTCTCGTTGCTGCTGGCGTCGTTGTTGCTGCTACCACTATGGCTGTATCCGTTGTTGTTACTAATGTAAGTAATTATGTGTTCCTGTTGCTATTAATACCGCTGCTGCTAAAGTTGGTGTTGGTGCTGCCGATGTCATTGTTGTTGATACTGCCGTTAGTGCTCGTGGTGTTAGTACTGTTTTGTGGTGTTATTGGTACTACAGTGCTACTGTTGTCTATGTTTAGTTGCGTGATAGGAATAAGTTTCCTTCTCGTCCGCTATAGCTACTTAAGCTTAGCTGATAATGTAAAAGACTATCACGTATCATTCTAAGACTTTCATTTGTGCTTAGAAAAGGCTTTACCGTACTGATGGCGACGTGTTAGTGCTGTTACAGGAATTAGTCAGTATTGTTAATATTATTAAAACTCCAAGGACGACACGCTGGATGTGAAGAGCTCAAGAGATAATGACAGCACACACAATACATTTGATTTGATCAGACTATAAATCTACTCCAACATACGCACTATAATATTAAGAAATGAGCACATTTAGTTCTTGAAGGTACAATGCGTATTCAATTTTTTTGTCGAACTGTCTTCGCCAGCACTTCGTTTGCGACTCTATAATGATAATATCTGGTGCCACACCACTAGATGCGTTGTTTGATTTTCTCTTAATCAAAATTCTTCAACTTGTTTGGTGATATAATAGTAATTAGTGGCGCTCCTGAATATTTAGGACCTACACACTCGCTAAATTTGGCCTAGGTTTTCTCTACGGCACCTAGTTTGCTCCGTTTTGCACGTTGCAAATATTTACAGACATAGTGCAGCGTTGGTTGTCGGGCATAGCATACATCCTTGTCACATTTAAAATACGCGTGACCGTAATTAACTGCTCATCTGTTTTAGAAAATTAGAAGTTTCAGCATATAGCGTACGGATGGTATCCGTACAAGGTTAGGCTCTTCACTGAAGCACAATTTCTGTTTATGTGTATCACGTAAACTTAAGTATACGAGGACGTGGTGCATTTTTTTATTTTCTTAAATTCTGAGGAATCATGTTTATTATCTGATTATCTGGGGCATTTTTTATTTACATAATTAATCGGGGTGTTTTAATTACCTTCAGGGAAAATTAACCAACGCAGATAAATTCGACACCAGAACCAAGCTCTCAGACCACCTTTATCACAGTCATCGCCTTAAGCCACTGTAGCATCGCTTTTGTATCTGTGCATTAGCTTGACATTATGGCCTCTACTCTTACCTTCAAGCGAGGCCCGTGCACGTAGTGACCCATACCGGACACAGCGAGGTGTAGCGGGGATGATCAGCTATGGTCTTAAAGCTCGCCCCTCCACTGTTTTCCGGTAACGGAACTCATCCAGTTTCGCAGTCGGGAAGACGAACAGGATACATGCACTCTAGTATTTAGCTTCTGCTGACACTAGTCAATTATCTCAGTGCTCATGTGCATATCTCAAGCTCAAATGCACATTAACAATATGACCACTGATCAATTGCAGGTAAAGCTCTCTCACCGAAGTTAAGGTCGTCCTTCTAAATCTTTGAAACGCCTGATCGGCTCGGCCGTTGTATAATTTAACAAGATGTCAGAGCCTCGTGTCAACTAGCCATGCCCCTTGCCACTTACAATCGCAACTTTCGTAGCCATTTGGAGCTTTGATTTTGAACTCCAGCAATACTGCGGGGCTCTGCTTGTCCCTCTTATGTACCGAAAGCACTTATATGAATGGTGTACGCTTTCTTTACCAGTAAACAGTGCTTTGTGGTACGCCTAAACACAATGGCAAACACATCTTTCGGCGTAAAGACGTAATAAAGGATGCTTGTTTTTCAAAAATTTGCCATGTAATTTTGAGCACTCTGCGGATCCTCATCACCAGGTCAGCGCGAGAGAGCATCGGCAACGACGTTTAAGGTGCCCGTGACATGGTGGATAGTAAAATTAAATTGGATAATAATTGTCAAATACCGAGCGAGCTTGGAGAATTCATTTGGATGATGCACAAAACAGGAGCACGCGCTATTGTCGGTAGAATGATTAAAGTACCGACCATAGATATAGTGTCGCCACTTATCCAGACCCAATTTAATCGCGAAGAGCTCTTTTTTGTGTGTTATCCAAGTGATTAATGAACGCCAAGCTTTTTCGAATAGAATGCAAGTGTATGATCATCACGCTCGTAAAATTGGGAAAGAAACTCACCCACACAGGAACCCGACGCGTACGTGGTTAGCAAAATTGGCCACGATAAATCGTTCAGCCTAGGAAATGTAGCACGCTGCAATACTTGTCTGAGGCGGTAAAATGCGGTGTCGTGATCAACACTCCAAGTCCAAGGCGATTTTTTCTTCGAGACAATTTAGGGAAGAACTATGGGAGCCAATTTGAATATGAATAGGCGGAAATACCCGGATAGACCGAAAACAAATCTGCAGCTCCTTCACATCAGTGGGGGAAGAACAGTTTGCGATTGCGGATGTCTTGGACTTGTCGACCAAAAGGCCGTGATGTGAAACCATGTGGCCAAAAAAAACTCATCTCACGCAGGCTAAACTTGCATTTGTCTCGTTGAGCAAACTCCATTTCTGTGAGAACAATTCAGAACAATACCTCAAGGTTATGAATATGCTCATCCATAAATTTGAAAAACACAGATGTCGTCCAAGTACACCACAAGTAAAGGATATGTACCGAACGTAACCCTCATCAAGCGCGACCAAACACCAGGCATTCTAGATCAACCTGTAAGCGCGACACACCACTGATACTTTTCGTCAATTGAGCATAAGGCCGTGTACATTTTGCGTCCGTATAACATCTAGTAGTACCCTTGTGCTAGGTCGATGACGGTAAAAATTTGCATGCCTTGCATCTGATAAAACAGCCCGTCGATGCAAGGAAGTTAAAATTTAGGCACAGCAGTTAGATAATTGACATGGCGATGCTCAATGTCCCACAGAATAGGAACTGTCGCATTACCCGGACAAATCCATTCTACACAAGACAACGCGGTTCGAGCTGAGGGATTCTTTTTGAAAATGCCGAAATTGATCGGCACCCACAAAGGGTCTGAACCTTCAATCCAGCCTGTCGCAGCTTTACTTAGACGGACAAGCGGATTGCCTCTTTTTCTGCGTGCGAAAATCGATATGGCAGACGAGTGCTCGGAATGGCGTTTGGTTTTTTTGTCATCACAAACTCGACACGCCGATGAGGTGGAAGCTCGTTCGGTAGAATCTCCGGTAGCACGTCTGAGTAAGCTTTCACGATATCCAGCACTCTTGGATCTGTAATGGCCGAGGCTTTAAGACTTGCTATATCTTGACGCAATAAACTTTTTCAAAATCCGCACCTCAAAAGGAAATCTTCTTGGCCTCTGTCTTTAACGGTCGAGGAGATGAAGACTCGAAATCATGTGCGTGCCAGTTAATGATAGTTTGTGACTAACAAACCAGGGCTTACCCAAAATTACATCATACTTGCTATTTATTGGCCACTCGAGGACTCTAACGTTGCAAAAGACACGTCCTCAAAAGTCAATCACAGCGAAGATTTCGTTGAACGTTCCCTTTGTGGTGTTGGATCCATCAAAATGAAAACTTGCACTAAATTATTCTGACCTGACAAGCATCAACAACCCCAGTTAGACTACGTTACATGTTGCTCCTGTGCAGTTTCTCTGTCGCACGTACCTCTTTTGATTATTAAATTTCTTTATAGATTCTTGTCGACTTTTTCGTCTTTAACGTGGGCAATTACTTCATGGAAAATCCCAGAAACTTATCTACTCTTTGATTCAACTTCGTCAAAAAATTGACAGCATCTCGCTCTTGACTAATGTTGTCGCGACGCATGTGACGTGGATCTACATTGTGGTGGTTCTGTTTTAGAGCATTGCTCGACGACACGCCCTTTCTTTTGCAGTAGCGACAGAATCACTGTGATCGCCTTTGTTGATTTAGTTGAAGTCGCCGCGGGAGCGGAACGGTCGAGCATTATCGATCTCCATTGGATCCGGCTAAAAATAACCTGGTAGTGAAGACAAAAATGGTTGAGCTGTACGACCTCGTGAACTTTGGGACTCATGTCGTCGTCCTGAGTGCAAAAATTCATAATTCATCGCCATCGTGATTGCCTGAGTCAGTAAGGAACAGCGTCGATACTCCACATCTTGACGGATGGTACCTTGAATCCGCACTGACATACAATGGTTTTATCGATCTCACTCATGCCAGTGAATTGTACAACAACCTGACCGAAGAGAGCATCATAGTAGGCCAAGTTGCTAGACGCTGATTGCTATATCAAATGCAGGTCGTCCCGTAGACGCTGCTGAAGGTCGGCCAGAAATAATGTACGGTCCGAATCGGTGAAGAAATTGTCGATCGAGGTGATGTCGGCTCGATTGACCGATAACCACTGCGCAGCAGGTCCGCGCATGTGACTAAAGAGGATGTCAAAGACTTGTACACATATGGTATCTTCACGCCGATGATTCCACGTGCCGTTACTTACTGCTCCATCTGATTATAGAATAGCGTGCCGATTCTTCCAGACAACCAGGGTATACGGGAATTTTTATGCCGTCCACTCGAATGCTTGAGTCGATGCAAGGACACATAAGGTGGTCTGACATTTGCTGTTGATGTTTCCGCATTTGCACCATACATCATATATTTTGGGTCGAGACGGGGTCGGCTATGGTGACGAGTTTCGAAAATTACCAAAATGCTAAATTTGAACTGAGAAAACTGGTTTCAAATTACTAGTAGACGTCTTGTGCTTATTTTTAAGTCCCGTATAGCTTAACGAAGGTCTCGGAACAGGTTATGTTTGGCTTTCTTATGTAGAATGTCGATTTCACGGAGAGGATTAGCAAGACGATCAACTTTTTCCGGCATTTAGCTCTTTTACTAGTTCAGCTCGCGGAGCAACGCTTTTGCAACACGAAGACTCTTTTGATGGACTTGTGCACACTCTGAGCGCAACTTGCAGCCTCTATGTCAGTTACGAAGAGGCTGGTCTTGGAACAGTTGATTTGGATCGTACGGTCGCGTTTCTCTCTTTATCGTACACGTTGGCTGACAGGGCCGCACTTATGTTCGCCTGAAGGCTACTTACGGACTGTAAAGTTTGAGAAGCTCAAGTGGAACCACGCAACGAGGTTCTTAGGAAACCTCACTGTCAAACCGACTTGAAAAACAAGACGGCCACACCAGAACTGACACATTCTCAGTGGCTTTATCTGCTATGGCAGGCGCTGAGGCTTACAGTGGATATCAAAGCGATACACTGAAGAGTTTTTTAGCCCAGCGACAGAGAAAAGGTGACAGAGGAGGTGTTACCCACAGCAATTGAGGAGTCAAGCACCCAACGGAAGACGGTGACATCGCTAGTGGAGTAGAAGACGTAGGTAACGGGGCGAAGGTGATGGGCCTACACGTTCTACCACTTGTAGAGATGGAAGTGAATTTTAAAGTGTTTAAAATAAACCATCTATTCTACGGCTGATTGAGGATAATCCACTGTCCACACAAAAGCCCTTGTGTTGTCTCGCTCCAAATTTTTTCTTCTAACTAATTTTTATGTGTATTGGTCATTGAGGTGACGTTTGTCCCTTCCTTGCTGACCACCTGCTGTTTACAGAGTGACGTTGTCTTCAAATTCTTTTGTCTTGGTCAATGTATGCAAATGAATGAATGTAGTAATTTTTACGTCTATGAATAGTCCCTTCTGTCTTTCGTACTTATAATTTTTACAGAGCATCACATACGCTCTTCAGTGTCTGCTGTTCTACAGTTTTTGCAACTTGATTCAGATCTACAGACTGAATTGCATATACCAAAGAGCGAGATCCAGATATTGCTCCACTAACTTAACAACGACCAAAACCGTAAAGCCCCCTGAGTTTTTTTTGCGGTATACTTTGTGCTCGAGTTAAACTTAAGCGCAATCAATGGACCGACATAGCATTAGTCTCTTGTAGCGCACGCACACTTGCGAGGACATGTGGAAGACTACGAAGATGGAAACAAAATAATCATCTCAACTATATTGTGTACAAACTTGCACCAGACTTAAGAGATTAGTTGGATATGGAGTCATCGGCTTCATGTGTAAAAGCAAAGGATGAATACCACCAGTACACGCAAGTACGTCGTGGACACCTGACTCATTTAAACGCTGTCTATCCTCAAAATTTAGCGGAAAACACTAGTGCTGCTTGAGATCAAGTGTAATGGGATTACACGCGGTTGTTTAAACCGGTTATGTTGTGCGTGCACACCAAGTAAATATCGGTGGATATAAGTGGTACAGTCTTGGTACCATAAACTTACGGTAATACTGCACCTAATTGAATAAAAAAAGGAATCATACTTCCGTCATAAGATCTTAATGTTAAAGTCAGTCAGGCAAATTTTTAGGGTTTCATTACCGTAGCTAAAAGAAAAAACAAAGTTTAGTTTATCTTTTGAATCGTTGGACGCGAGTACCTAGTCAAGACGTAGTGTGTTGTAAAAGCAGTTGCCTAGTCGTTTACTCTTGTTTAACTAGTAGTGACTAGTTAGTGTGTAATTCTGTAAATCGTAATCCGTTCGGAACCGGGACTGTTAATCTTGTACGCTTAGACGAATGTACGCCATTGTTAGTTCGTTTTAAATAAGAGACTCTTCGAGTCTAAGGATTCATCTGTTAAGTAGCGCTAAGCAGATCCGCTTCACTTGGTAGCACTTGCCGTCAATCTACACCTAATTCTTCACAGACTGGATCCTCTGCGAGGATGGAAACGGTCAAGAACCTCTCAGAGGCCCAGCAGAGCATTCTTGAGAAGCTCACGACGTGATCGGGTACGAGCAAGTTGCTCTTGTAGTGTCGCAAGGCTCTGACGCCCTTCATGCACGTCTCGAGGCCTTCTCGAAACTCGATTTCAAGTTGATCGGACTGGTCCATGACCAATTAGCATCTGCCATCCCCACTCATTATGTTTGAATACCGGGCACTGAGTCAGGGAATCGTCCTCTCGTCTTAAGTGTCACGTTTTTTTACGGAAACGAGGTAGAAATCTCCTTAAGTGGATTCGCGAGATGGAGGCTACCATCAGTTCGGACTTGCTGCAGTCAGAGCAGCAGAAGGTGTGATTGGCCCTATCAAAGTTAGGTAGCAGATCCAGGGCGAGGGCGTGCACTTCTGGCACCTCGATAGAAGAGGCTTTTCTCACCTGGGACATGCTAAACCAGCAGCTATCTCGGGTTTTTGCTCTGCATAATCAGGCAGAGTAAAAAGGTTTGAGTCGATTATGTCCAAGTGTTGCAAACTCTAATTGCTGATATGCAACTTGACCCTTTTCCTGAGACAATTTATAAAACCATTTATGGAGGGCCTCCGCACTGGCGTTGCCAGAACAGAAGTATTTCTTGCACATTCCTTAACATTTGAGAGTGCAGTGGACATAGCGTTGAGCGCAGATTTCAAATTTAAAGCTGCCCGCTACAGAACTCACGGTTTCCAAGCGAACTCGTCGAGCAATGCTCATATCATGGATAGGGCAGAGCCCAGGGAACTTAATCTCTCTGAGAGAGACGAAGAAGCTGAGATTTACAATGTCGAACAGCATTCGATAATTTTTAGATGTTTTGCATTCGGTAGCATCAAATATCATCACCCCAATTGTCCCAAAGAAAAGACTATACAGGCTCATTCGAGCCGACCTCCCGGCGCTAAACAACAAGTCGGTAATGTGCGGAAAAACGTCGAGTCTAAGTAGACGTGGGGCACCCTTCTAGGGATTATTTAGGCTATGTTGTACCTCTAAGAAAATTACGGAGAACAGGGCCTAGCCGCAAGTGACTTCGTGCAAAATGTCACGAAAGCATGCGTACAAGCCAGATTTGTTGGTATTAAAACAGTAAAGGGCTCTAATAAGCCATGGTCGATTTTGATTGAATCCGGGGCGTCGGGGAATTGCGCCCGACGTTGTTCCGTGGCAGGTAAGTAGTACTATACTGAGGCTTTAAAACGCGAAAGAATGATACTATCACTGTTCACTTGGTGACATGTGCATTATTCATTGTGCTCTAAGTTTCTGTGAGCTTAGGCAAGAATTTTTTGGACTTTGACAGTATTGAACGCTGTTTAGTCCTTGACTTGGAAGAGAGGTTTGATCTCATCCTGGATATGGCTTGGCTAAACGCCATTAGCCATATAGTGATTGGAGGTCAAAGACATTAGGCGCAACGCGCAATATTCCTATTGGAGCTTCGGAAAGTCATGATCTTATCTCTGCTAGGAAACAGAAGCGCTATTGGCGCGATCCACGGAGTGAGACAGTCAGTGTGCTGGACACCGGTATGTCTGAACTCATTGAGTCGGACGATGTCAAAATCGTTATCTACGAGCCAAGCGCAATGAGTGTTTTTGAGACGGCACCAATTCCGACAAGTGATAATCGTTGTGATAACGATTAGCTGAATGCTGGATGCATTTTTGCCTAGAGCCACGTCATCCTGGGTTGAACCATCTATGAGCGTGGAGTAGCACATAAGAACCCGCTGAGTGATGTTGGCCGTGATTGCGACACACTAAATTTCAGTCAAGACATTGTTGGTGAAATACCATATTATCCAGGACAACGCCTAATTGATGTGCGTGGAGTGGCACGAAAGGTACTCACTGGTTGGTGATCTCACTGGAAGTGACTTAACACCAGATGTCGGTAAGGACATCAGATTGTAAAAAAGATCAAATCAAGGTTAAAGCCGTTCTTCACCTTGGAGACAGTGTAGTCCCAGATGTCGGCAATGACATCGGTCCGGCTATTGGGCAAATTAAGGTTGACTCCATTCGTCACCTTTAGGACATTGTCGTCCCAGATGTCAGTAATGACACCGGCCCTGATTTTGGGCAAATAAAGGCTGACGTACTCCGTCACCCGAGGACAGTGTCGTACCAGATTTCGGTAATGACATTGGCCCTGATTTTTGGCAAGTTAAGGTTGAAGTACTCCGTCACCTTGGGGATGATACCGAATGTCAGTTATGATTTCCGCTCTGTTAATGAGCAACTTAAGGTTTGACGGTCATGTCAATCTTGGGGACATTGATGTCCTCCTGGGTGTCGGTACTGATACCGGCTCTTGTACAGAGCAAGTTAAGGATGGTAATAATATCAATCTTGGTAACGAGAAAGTTCCAGTCTCTTTGAGACATTCAGTCTTGTCACAGAGACGACAGTGACGCCAGAGTGATTCTATACAATACAAGGCCTCTGTTACGTCACTGAGTGATACTAGCGAGAAGGTATATACAGTCGTTAAGAGTGACTTGTGACGTAGATGGGTCTTTGAGTCTTGAGACTCTACCGTCACTAAATTCTCTGTTAGAGCTAGACAAATGGGTCTGCCGATAAGTTTGGCCTGACCTAAAGTTCAGGTGACTAATTTCTGTCATTAAGTTTTACCTGAAAATAAATTTCAGGTGACTAATCTGAAGTGGTGATTAATAGATCCGATAGTGATTTGAACTCGTCGTCACTTCTTGATGAGGCTGTCTTGGAAGACACAAAAGCGGTACTGAGTGCTCAAAGTGTGTCACCGATCTTGAAATATCCTAAGAACCCTTCTTTTCTTTGGTTAAGGATTTCAAGATGTGGTGTGTCACGATCCACCTTCCACTCTGACTCCTGATCAAGGCGAAAGTCATTAGTTTGACCTGGTTTTATAACTAAATACTGTGTGACACGGCAATGTACCCAATCAAAGAAGCAATGTGACTTCATTGACAAGTTCTTTCGTGCAGATCACGCACCTGGCATGGTGCATGAGAGCTAGTCTCCGCACTCGACACCGACATTTTGCGTCAGAAAGCCAAATGGCAAGCGGCGCATTGTACATGCTTACAATAAGCTTGACGCGGCCACTATACCGGCACAGACACCTATCACTAGAAAGATGTAATTTTTTAACGCTATGATAGGTTTTATTTGTTCAGTGCACAAGACTTGGTCGATGGGCAGTACTAATTGCTCACGCAATAGAGTGATATTCCGCCCACAGCGGTTAGTACTCCAAGCGGTATGCTCTAAGGGTGACTTGTCATGCCCTAAATGCTGTCTATTTCCCCGGCTACATTAATCGTCTTGTGACGCAATTGTTCCGACCTCAACGAGGATATGCACAAAGTTATTTCGATGACATTTTTGCTATTAGCCTTGTAGAACAAGGCAGATCAGATGTAGACAATCATATTGACCATTAAGGAGCAGTGCTCGTGTGCGTGCGCACAAACAATCTGTATGCAAATGCATCAAAATGCATTTTTTGGCGTCGAATAAATTCCCTTTCTCGGGTGCTTCAAAAAGAAGCGTGGCCTTCGAGCGGATACCGCCAAGGTAAAGTCAACTGTTGACTGGCTGGTTCTGTCGATGCAAATGGACTTGCGGAAATGGCTCTGCCTTGATAATTACTTGCACAAATACAGTGCAAACTACGTTTATATGGCGCGGCCATAAGCAACCATCTTATAAGGAATGCAGTTTGGTGTAGAGACGCATATCACGCTCAAGCTTTTGACGCTATAAAAGAGAGTCTTATTCATGCTTCAATAATTTCTATTCCTGAACTTAAGTCGACTTTCTGTGTCGTCGGTGACGCGCTTGATTTTGCGATCAATTGTGCATTATTGCATACACATGTCGATGGACATGAGCGCGTCATTGCGTATGAGTCTCGTCTGCTCAAGCTGAAGAGAAAACTGTCCAGTTCACGACAAAGAGTCGTTCGCAATGGATTATGCCCTTGTCAAGTTCAGAGACCACCGACTTGGCTCAAAGCCTTTTGTGATCTTCACCGGTTATGCTTCGTTTCGTACTTCGACACAGTCGCCTCAACTCTCACACCGTATGGCCTTTTGACTATCTCTAATTGCTGATTACAACTTCGAGGTAAAGTATAAGCCAGACAAGCAAAATGCTTTGATTTATGCGCTGTCACGCAGACCTGATTATGAGCTTGCTCATGTTACGACTCTGTCGTCATCTATTGTGGATCTAATCTGTGCGGCATATGCACGTGATGATCAATGTGTAGCATTGCTGAATGCTCTTGGAAGCGAGGAGTTTCAAGAATCGGACATCAAATTGTCGGCACGATTACGCGCGAGCCTACATCGATATGTCATCGATGGTGGGTTGTTGTGCTATTGCACAGGTGTTAAGTATGTGCCTCGCATCGTTGTTTCTCTTTATGAGGACTTGAAGTATCGTATCCTCTTTTAGGCACATGACACTGCCTTACGCTGTCTTTCTCTTTATGAGGACTTGAAGTATATGTATCCTCTTTTAGGCACATGACACTGCCTTACGCTGTCAACTCGGCCTTGAGAAGACCTATATCTCAGTTAGCCAGACTCATTGGTGGCCCAAGTTGCACAAATGGGTGAGTTCCTATGTGCGTACTTGTAAAATGTGTTAATGGGTCGAACTCTCAGCACCTGCGGTTGCACCGCTCGATACTTTCTCTGTACCCACTGTGTGTTGGTATTCCATCAGTATGAACTTTGTTTTTGGCCTACCGAAGGATTCGGACGGCAACACTGGTATCGTGGTCTTTATTGACCGTTTAAGCAAGATGGATCATTTAGCAGATGTTCCGGATTCCATTGATGGTGAAGGTACAGAAAAGCTGTTTATCGACCGTGTGTTTCGTCAACACGTTTTGCCTGTGGCCATTGTCTTAAATCGTGATCTACGTTTCACTGGCAAGATGTGGAATTTTATATCTAGGGTTTTGGGCACCAGGTTGGACGTGTCCACAGCAAATCATACGCAGACGATGATCAAAATGAGCGTGTCAACCGTGTTTTTGGTAAGCGTTTGTGTACTGTTTGTGCTGATACGCCTAGTCGTTGGAGCTCGAAGCTCCGGGTGGTCGTGTTTGAGTAGTAAAACAACGCTGTTCATGCATCTACGGGATTTACCCCATTCTACGCGAATGATTTCACTTACCCACTCGTTCCTTCAACGCTACCACTGCGTGGTTCTGAGCTTGTTGGAGGAGGGATAGCCGATCGGCTTGCTGATGTCAGCCCAACTACTATCTAAAATCAGGTGAGCGAATATCTTGATGCTCAATTGAGTGTCTTACGACATGTACGTCATGATATGGCTGGAAGCCAGGACAAACATAAGGAACAAGCTAACACCAAAGGCAAAAAGTTATTTGAAAGCTATGAGGTCGGTGACATAGTCTAACTTTTAGCACTAAAAATCTATTCACCAAGGCGGTGTTAGCGGTTTGCGGGACCAAGTTGCGTCCTTGCTTCATTAGGCCATTTACAGATGTGACTAATAAGAGACTAGCGTACATGCTCAACCTCCCACGCAAGATGTGAACACACCCAGTGTTCTACGTCAGCTTGCCCAAGCCTTACCTTGATCCGTCGCTATTGGATCACGAGGCGCTTGCGCCGAAAGAGTTGGTGATACCACAAGTCGAGGTACCCTCAAGAGGAGATCCAGTTGTCCCTTGAAACTCGCCACTCGTTCACACAGACCGTGCAACGCGCGCATTAGATCGTCGACGACGCGTCGAGATTTACCGACCACCGGTTTATCTCGTTGAAGAGTACGTTGATTAACAGTACTATGTAGAACGTCTCCTGCGGCGACGTTGTCGCGACGGATAGTACCAGTACTTGATGCAGTGGCAGGGGTACCCGAATTCGGAAAATATTTTTGGGAGTACGAAGTGCCACTGCGGCAGAATTGTCCGTACGCCGTTGACGCTTTTAAACGTCGTCTTCCGGTTCAGTCGACCCATGCCGCTTCCCACTAGCCGATGTGGGAGTGGAGGAGGTTGCAGCTGCAGCTGGTGCAGGTGCACTGAGGCGCAGGTCTGTGGCTGCCGCAGCATAGCGTGTGCGACAAAATGATCGCAGTTGGCCTTTGGCCTCTTCATTGGCGAAATCAAAACGCTTCTCCCGTTCCAGCAGAAATTCGACGAGCGAAGCGCTCTTTTGGATATTCCGTAAGCTTGGCATACGACGTGCTCTACGAGCCCAACGCGTGAAGACGATATCATTTTCCGCCTCCGTCTGACCCGAGAAGAGAACGACGGGTACCGTCCGCATGACGGACGCAAATGCATCTTGTGCTTGCAGTTTCAGCCTTCCAACGTATTCTTGAGCGGTCCTACGTTCAATCCCAAGTATCTCAATCTGAGAGCCTCCCTCTCCGCTATTGCTGCGGTTGTCACAGCCTTGGGTCCCGTGATCCATTTTGCGAGTGACTGCCCGGCAGTCTGACGAATGCATTCATCCACATTCAGTGGTGTGAAGCGGTAACCACTGTGAGCATACTTTGTGGCTACAAATTGCGTTTGACGCTTGCGGTCATCGACTGACTGAAGATAATGACTTTGGTCTTCATCAAGTGTGCTGTGCAACACACCCAACGCAGGGTCGACGGATGAAAGCTGTGCAAGGGGTGAAGGTACCTCATCGCGTTCCACGAATGGATTTGGCGCAATGCGCGTGTTGTCACGCGCCGGTGGTGTGGCTGGAGGATGGGTCGTAGATTCCTGAGGCAGCGGTGTCACTCTCACAGTCCATCATACCCTCTTCGAGGAATTCTTCCAGGGTGTTGGACGAACGATTTGTTTCAATCATTTTGAGATGTGTTGTGAGCACGATGGTCAAGGACCAGAGCTCTAATACACCTCAAATCGCAGTAGAGGAATTGTCGACACAAGGGTGTCGAAAGTTTGGTGGGGGAGGGTGTAACAGGTTTACACGCGTTTGTTTGAACAGGTTATGTTGTGTGTCCACACCAAGTACACATCGGGGGATATGAGAGGTACAGTCTTGGTACCACGTACTTACGGTGATACCGCACCTGATCGGGTAAGGATAAGAAATCATTTTTCTGTCATAAGATCGTAATGTAGATGTTGTGGAGGAGGAGTTTCATGACCGTCTATTTTACGTGTTAACATGAGCAAGATGTCTGGAAGGTCCTGAGCAGGGTCCTAGTGCCGGTAAAGGCACCGCATCGTGGTGAATGTCTAATGCGGTTAAGTACCGTGTAGATTAATGGTTTGGCAATTCAATACAAGCGTATAACGGCGCCCCCTTGACATCACGTTCTGCCGACCTTGTTCCCGTAATGCAATCGTCCGTAACTGCCTCATACCTCGGTCCCAGAATGTTAACGAACGCCGCAATGGATTCGTTGATTCTTCGCGGAATACTGCTGCGTTACGCTCCGTCCACAGTTGCAATTGGCAAGCATAACTTAGGATAAACCAGATGTGCCGGAAAATGCCCTCGGCTTCGAGATAGCCATCTTGAAAATGAAGCTGCAAACGCTGGCGAAGATGTTATGACAACAATGGTGCCTGTCGATCCGCGCAATACCTGAAATAGTTCAACATCACGTACCGTCCAACTCCCTCCCCGGTCCAGCATACAATTAGTTGCCGCCAACAAGCTTGCGCTGTCGGACAGTCCCAGAAAATATGAGCCGCCGTCTCTTAAAACCCTTGCATCGCTCGAATTTTCTGCAGCTGCTATCTGCGTGGCGCCCGCATGGTAAAAATTCAGCTGATTAGTCGCGGCCCTGTAGCAGGTTCAGACCAGATACTCATCCAGACTATGCGCGTGTTGCCATAGCTGCGACGACTGTTGATGTGCAGCTGCTGCAAGCCACACATCGTTCCTCGTTTCGCCTTCGAAGCGGGTGAGCCAGGCATGGAGTGCTGGGCCAAGTAGCCGTTTATGATGCTGAAATGCCTGCCGGAGGAGCGCTTTCCAGATTTGTATGTTGTCCACGGGCTTCGGCACCCTCCAAGGAAATCCATGGAGAAGTGGATGGGCGAGAAAAACAAGTCCTCGCGATATTCGCTTCCGCCAGAAATCCGCCTCGCGCGTAGAAGCATGCTCGAAATCATATAAATCTCCTGGACAAACAAACCAATGGAGCCCGCTGTCGCCAAGATGTAGGCGTAAAGGGGATCAGCAGGTAGGAAGCAATCGTGGGGTGTCTCGACCACCAAATCGTCACTGACACAGATACACCGGTAATCCCGCAGGGGTGGAGGAGGGTGCCTTAATTTAAATCCGGCGCTGCCAACTCAGTACCAACGCCGATAGCCGGAGAAGCAAGCAAATTTGTGGTTGCCCACCGCCGCAATTTTGGGTGAAAATGACGTGGTGACTCGTCGCTACACTCAGGCATTGTCAAAACAAACTGTCGATGTCTGGTACGATGAATGTTGAAGACGCGTAATTGGCAGGGCGGTATGCGTGTGAACCTGGAGCCCTGGAGAGGCTTGCCAGTGATATCGACAATCCACGGGTTGTCCTTCCAGTATAACCGGTCCCAAAAACGCTCTATGGCCCTCTGTCTCGGATCGTCGGCGTCGGCGGTAGCCGGAAAGTCCTCGTGGTATCGCAGTACCCACTGTCGACCGACCCACAAACTGGTTGCCTCTACGACCAGCCTGGCGTGATGAGTCTCCACCCGAAAGCGGAGCGCTGATACCTGATCGGGTTTTGGCGCTAGGAAGCCTTCGAGATCGTGCACTTCGTGATCTCGCGTATGCCGTCGTCGCAGCGGCCGACCGACCCCAAAGTATCGGTGAAGCGCCGGGACTAATGTTGATACAGAGCTAGCAGCAAGTACTACAGTACTTCTCCAAGATGCGGAGTACTTATCAGGAGCGTTCATCAGCCATCTGAGCGCATGTATCGTTCGCTGCGTCTTCATGGTCACTTGAAAAGAAGCAAGGCCAACACCTCCTGCCTGCACCGGCGTAACCAGGTGGCCAATATTCAACTCCGCGCTTGTCCACGACGGAACATCGAAGGCAGCCGCCGTGGATAGGACTACCGGTAGGATGATAGTATTTAAAATTACCACCCGATTTTGCACACTTGGCGCCACCGAAGTAGCTGTGAGCATCCGACGCCGCGAGCGGCGAATGCGCTGTGCCCTATTGTGATTGATCATCTCTCTATTTCCAAATTTGTAACCCAGTTACCTGGTCGTCTCTGTCGGTGGCAACACCGTAATATCCCAATACATCACAAGCCGCACTGCTGTGTTGAGGAAAATTAAAATGCTCTTCGTCGATTGCGCGCGGAGGCCAGAAAGGTCTACAAATCGGTGGACTAAGCGCAGTGCTGACTCCAGTTGATCCGCCCGCTCTAGAAATAGAGTAGAATCATCGACGAAAGCTGAAAATATATGCCTAACTCATGTATCTCCCAGAACTGGCAGCCCTCTGAGACCCGGTTCTTGATGAATTGCCAAGCCCAGTAATTCTACCACCAGGAGAAAGAGCAATGGTGCCAAAGAAGAACCTTGGCTAATACCGGATCTGACCGCAATGGGGTCCGATTGTTCGCCATTAATGGATGAACGAGCCGTAGTTCCCGTATGCATGCGCTGAATGAGTTGGATAAACTGGTCATCAAAATGAAAGGCGCGCAGCGCTGCGTAAAGAAATTCCATGTTCACTGTGTCGTAGGACTTGCAAAAATCCAGCTGCAAGATGACCCGACTAGCGTTGGCTAATCGATCCACCTCATCACCAGTCGAAGCTAGCTAGAAAAGCATCATGGTCACTAGATTGCGCATTTGCCTGCCTCGTACAAATCCCCGCTTCGAGTCTACCACCAACCGTGGCATAACTGTCTGCAAGCGGGTAGCCAAAACCTTCGCAAAGATTTAACAATTATGAAGCAAAGAGATTGGGCGATAGTCAAGAGTATCCGCCGAAATTTCCTTCCTCCGCAGCGGAATCACCAGCGCTTCCAAAAACGAAGGCGGCATTGGTGCACCGGATAAAATCTCGTTGCTCACCGTCATTAGGGCGGGCACCATAAGGGCCGAGGTTTCCGTAAAAAAGTCATTGTTTAGACCATCGGGCCGGCTGTCTTATGTCGGCGGAGCTCCGAAACGGCCTGGAGTACCTCTGCCTCTGTGATTTCGGCTACTAGGGCTTAATTTGCTGCTGAGGATAGCCTCCGCTCGGCCGGGACAGTGACAAATACTTGGATCACGGCTTGTAGAGCTGGCAGAGGCTCCGTGAGATGTGAATTTCCAGGAAGTGGCGACCATTCGGAGTAAAAATTTGGCAGCAACAGTCGTATGCCGAGTAAATTCAGGGCCGTGCAAATTGACAATCTTGGACACTGTTTGGCCTCTTCCCCAGACAAAACCCTCTTATAGGACCACCGGAGGCTAGCAATTGTTTGTTCAAGCGGCTTCCCTATCCGTTTGGAGTGCTCTAGACGGAGCTCTTCTATGCTGGCAGTAATCCATTGATGTCTTGTTAGAAATTGACACCTTTCCCGAATCAATAGTTTTGTTTTATACCGATTTCGCCGCTGGCGTGCCCGTTTGCGCACCCGTGCGATGCATAGCTTATACGCCGCGACCATCGAGTCCCAGTCTCATACTGAACTCATTTGGCCCACCCCTAGCTCAGTCAGTCCATCTAAAAGTTCCTCTAAGTATCGAGCTGGCTAATACCCCTAAATGGGTATGTCACCTGCCTCCCCTTCGGAGAACGAGAGGGCTGGCTCCGTCCACGAAGATGGATCTCCACTTCTTGCTGATCCGACAAGTACGGTGGAGTGCGTACCGTCACCCATAGAACCTGAGCAATCCAGCTATGGGGAACGTAAAAACGATCTATCCGGCTTGCTCTACTATCCTCCCAATACGTAAAATGGTCGACAGTATCGTCGGCCTCCTCGTCCTGCGCGTGGTCACTCAACAACCGGGCATCAACCAACTCCCGTTAATCCAGAAATGCTTCTAGCGCCGGACTTTCAGGCCTACATGACCGATGTGGTCCAAGCCGGTCCAGCAAAGGACTTTTGCCGCAATTAAAGTCTTCGAGTATTATGGAAGTATCTTGCGGTAAATTTCACCGGGGTAGACGTAAAAATAAACCTCTCGTTCAGATTGGAGGGTTGTGGCGTAAACATTGAGAATGAATATTTCGCCTATCGAAATCGTGATTTTCCGTGTTTCCCAGAGGTCTTGCTCCCAGACCAACGCATCAAGGGCTGACTTGGGACTCAGCAAAATAGCCACCTTATCAGCTTGCGAAGACCCCGTGCTCCAGTATGGTAACGGTGGGTGGCTGGGATCTGTATGTTTCTCCCATATCTGCGTCCACTGTAGACTGTGCGCCTTGGCTTGGTCCTCGCCCGAAACATGGATTTCTTGAATACACTACGCCAATGGTCGTTCTCGTAGGCTTCGGCTGCTCCAAGCCTTCAGTCACTGAGCTCGTCCCTGACTAGTAAATCTCCTCACGTTCTGGGTGATAATTTTAACGCTCTCGATACCCGTACTGCTGGACGTGACGTCCTCTCCATAACGAGACCACTACGACAGCAGTGCAGATCGACCGAATGAATCCGCCTCAGTCAGATCCTGCCCCCGCAAATGATCCGCTAAGTGTAGCTTAGGGCTGCCCTTAGCATATCGGAGACCACTTCTCCTCGGATGGTGTGATCGAGGAAGCAAAGAAACGTTCGATGGGGTTCCAGTCGAATTGCTGACTCTCGCTAGGGTAAAAAAAACGACTTGTAATAGGAATTGACCCGTAATAGGTGTAAGTGCCGATGAATCTTCCCTGATGGAGATGAGCCCTCACTATGGACATCCGTGAGAGCCTCTATCTCTTGGTCAAATATAAAGGAGCAGAGGAAATGATGGCTGAACCTCACTTTGTTCCGTAAATCGCAAAGTTTGATGATGTCGTCTCCCGAATGTTTTGAATCATGCATGCGTCTCCAGTCATCGCCGTTATCGATGAGAGGAGGCAATGAAGTCAAGGCCCCCCGATGTGCTGCGCTCGCTACCCATTGGTCCAGCCTTGTTCGATCGGCAATCGACTGCACCCTACTGCGAAAAAATGAAACCAGCCCCGCCATAAGGCATTCCTTCCGCCAACCTGCTGCCCAAAGGATCAATACGTGATCGTCCAGATTTTAAAGTAGTTCCCCAGCGAAGGCGAACTGTCGCACGATATGAAGAAGGATGTGAGAATCGCGTTGCGCTGTGGAAATCCACTCCTGCGTCGACCCGTGAGTAGACGGAGCGGGAGTCGTCGCCGCCGCCAACCAGCTGGACTATAGTAATTGCCAAATCGACGGCCAGTCGTCTCTACCTATCCGAACCTCCAATTCTGACCAGTGTATCTTCGAGCAACCTTCCTCTGTACTTCCTGCATTCGGAACAGATGGGTATAGGTGCTTGTGGATCATATTACACGTCGATACCGCTTCATTCAAATTTTTCTCAAGTCCACGCTTACGAGGCTAATGCCTTCCATGCTCTATTCCTTCGTCCGCTGGGTGATGATACAGAACCAATTCTATATTGGTCGTTGGGGGAAGAATAGCAGTTCCAAAGAAGCCGGCGGAAACTGCAAAAGGATTCTTCTGGACGTCCGTCGTCGTGGAGATCGGGCTATCACTGCCAACCTCTGGCTGATCTGCTCCGGTTGAGTATGGTGAGCATACAAGAGCTTGCGAAGAATCCACCTCCAGGTCTGGGAGATCCTTCCCTGGGGCTGAGTGCAGCAACGCCAAATAGTGGCTAACGTAGTATCGGAGCACCAGCGGCAGTCGCCCCTCCGTCGCAACTTAAGCTCCCTGCAACTCGTCGATAAATTTCATCAGCGCTTAAGGAACCTCTCGATCCGTTTCCACCGCCATATTTTTCTTTGTCGTCACGGTCGAGCAATACTTTCGGCATTATGGTTCTCCCTTTCCTCATCTCCCACGTGGAGTAAAAAGATGTCCTGGTGAAAAATATCGCCTCCATCCCGAGCGTATCGACCCCCCCAGACCGTTCCATCAACAGTAGAAGTATGGTTCGATTGAAAAGAGGTGTAGTCATGTAAGAACCAGCGAAACAGAATCGCCAGTTCTTTAGGCTTTATTGTCGTCCAACCTCTCCTTACGTTGCGGAGAGCCTGGACGCGCACATCACGGGCATAATTGTGGTCTAAGTTTAGAAGACCGGCAAACCAAATGCCGCGTTTTACACTGGTCGTGAGCCGTTCAAATGCGTCACTCTCGCCACGCATGTCGGCATAAGCGTAAGTTTGTGCTACTGCCATCGCCACACAATTCCAAGTCGCTGGGGTTACCACCTCCCGCAATCCCAAGAGCCGGACCAGACTACGCAGATCGCTCGGTACCCGCTGAGGACGTTGTTCCATTGAAAGCACACGCTTGGGGACGTCCTTCAGGCCACCTAATATACGGTCACACGTGGCACGTTCCTGACTCTTCATCGTTTTTAGAACTGGACCAGACAATGTAGGCGCCTTTTCACGAAATAAAGCCTATCTCTTTCCAGACACCACTGCCTAAGTTTGACTATTAGGGGCTGGACGTGGGCGGGCAGCCTCTGTGTTGAAAGTATCCGCAGAAGTGGAAGATCCTGGCAAATGATCTTCTGTAGTAGAAGGCACATCGGCTTGCTCTAACACCGTGTATCGTCCGGAAGAAACATTCGTGCGCGACGGCGCCATCGGTGCCTGAGCCCACGGATTCTTTGACCCGCGAAGAGGTTGCGTTATCCAGGGTTGTTCGTCAAATTTAAAGGAGCCGGCCCTGAACCTGACGCAGCCCGACTCACAGGTGTATTAACCGAACTGGACCGATGTGAGTCCCTGCTTAACGACTCCGCTGGGCCTGGGACATGAGCGGAAGGCATCACAGAGGGCGTCACGGCTACACTGGCAGCGTCCTCCGCAGATTTCTGGACCGTCAATCTGTCTGCTGCCATACGCCGCATCTCGGCCACTCTATTAAATGGTTTCGTTAAATTCGCTAGGGTACAGAGATCGCTCTCGTGGACCTCGATTCCCCCGGGCCACTAAAGTTGAATATCTGTGTATCCGCACCAGGTCGCTGTGTGGCTGAGTTCTCCACACTGAGAACATTAGAGAAGGCGCCCGACATCCGGATTCTGGAGTATTATGGGTGTCCCAAACCAAAGGATTCTCACTATATCTTGAAGGAACATGGGATAGCCGAATATTTTATAAGTTTTTCTCCAAGATGTCGACGTACGTGACATGGAGCAATACGTATCGAGGTCCTCAAACTCGAAAGCCGTCGGGATCTTGGACTTAAAAGATGCTGCCACTCATCCAATCTCTTTGGATCGGGTAAGATTATAAAGACTATAGTGTATTCCGCGCGCTGGTGACATGTCTGTCCTGTGGGGCCTTGCTGGCGTCCCCAAACGGACCCTCGTTCCGGGCTGTGGGCATTCGATAAGGTGTTTACTCTGCCGCGATACGGGATGCGCACATGCTTGAGAAGTTCAGCTGTTACCCGGGAAAAGAATAAGAAGAGTAGACTTAGCTGCACGGTCATAATTAATAGTCTAAGTCAGGCTAAAAAATCGATGGAGCTCCGGCAGGCTGATTTGCGCCAGTTCCGCTGATTCGAGTACGGTCTCCGTGATAGACCGTGTCGTCTGCCTGCTAATTTGTATCCCCGATCTGGACCCAATGATACAGCTAGGTGACCTTCCACTTGAGCCTGTACCGTGCTATAGAGTCGCAAGCGTTCCTGACCGTCCAGAACCGCCTTGAAAAAAAGCGGCTTGCGCCGGCAAAGTGGCCTTCAGCGATCCCGTAATTATTCGCCACTCATACCCAGTTCTTTCCCGCAGAGACAATTTGCGTCCGATGAAGAAACGATCCTCACAAATGGCTTTAAGGCGCTCAGCCTCCTCATGAGTGAATTTAGAAGGATCTAACACAAATTCCTTGTACTTCGGGCTGGAAGGGGAAGCCTTACTGCCCGCAGGGGTAGGTGTCCCCTGCCGCACAACTTGCGCCCACTGGTCCAACACAGTAGCCTTCGCCCACTTGTGTTGGCTAGCCAATCGTCGAATACTAGCAGTAAAAGACCATTTCGTTGAGACAAGATCTTTCTAAGGGAGGAGGCTAGTTTTTTCAGTTGTGGTAGGTACCATTAGACGCGACAAACACTTGTTCAAATAGCCGTAAAAGGCTCGACGACTCGGAGGCTCGCAAGCGTGGATTCCGCGCTTTAGAGGCTAGAAGCTCAGTCGCATTTATCAGGAGCTTTTCAAATTCCACGGCGAACAGCTCCTTTGTGGTCAACAGCAACGCATCAATTTGGCTCGTCCCTGGGTGACTTTTCATCTCCGTTACCAAAGCATGGAACATGGATGCTGCCGAAGGGCCATCACAGAGGACGGAGGGGATCCTGCCGTTGACTGGTCTCCTTCTGGTGCACCGGCGAACTGAGGCCCTGCCGCTGACTGATCCCCGTCTGGTGCATCGGCGATCTCTGCCGCGGTGCCTCCCTCGGTAGTGTCACCACGAGCATCTCCGCCTCCAGTACCTAAAGCTGAAGTATCGCAGGCCGGCTGCGTGGCCGACGCGAATACTTTCTGGGGAGCCGTGGGGTGGCCGCCCGGTCCCGCCTCCGCAGCCCCCGCTGGCTGCGGAGCGGTGGAAATGGTGTTGTGGCTAAGTTCCGCCGTCACGTCGTCTTGTGACAGGGGTTCCTGGCGCCTGGTAGACCCTGGAGGCCTCCATTCACTTTCCTTCTTAAATAGAAAGTTTAAAGGATCCTTGCTAGCCGTCGTGCAACTGAGGACTTGGCTGTCACCAGCTCTTACTGTTCTTACCTCTAAAATTAATGGATTAACGGTCCCCGTTCAAATTAGAGAGTGTAATGTAGAAATTAGTCAGGCAAATTTTTAGGATTTTATTACCGTAGCTAAAAGAATTACACAAAGTTCAGCTCCTCTTTTGAATCGTTGGACGCGAGTACCTAGTCAAGACGTAGTGTGTTGTAAGAGCAGTTGCCTTGTCAAAGAATTTACTCTTGTTTAACTAGTAGCGACTAGTTAGTGTGTGTGATTCTGTGAATCGTAGTCCCTTTAGAACCGGGATTGATAAGCTTGTACGCTTGAACGACTGTACGCCATTGTTAGTTCGTTTTAACTAAGAGACTCTTCGAGTCTAAGGATTCATCTGCTAAGGAGCGCTAAGTAGCTCCGCTACGCTCATCGCATGTGTCAATGGGCATCAACTTGTTCACGTTTCTATCGCCGCTCTCTATTTAATTGCGTCCTTCATCTTGTTTATACACCACGTATATGAACTCCTTCGGTTGAAACATCATAGCAAACGAGACGGAGACAGAACGCGTACTGTCGATTGTAAGATATAGTAGAACCGCAAAGGAATCGTGAATTTTCGCGATAGTCTTTGTGTTAATGCGAAAAAGTAGCAGCAAAGTCGAAAACAACATCACCATTCTCGTCATTCGCTGACAAACTCATTCATGTGGTGCACACAAATAATCCACTCATCGCTCTTCCCGCTTGCAATTGACACGAAATTCCTAATTTCGCTCGAATGAGTGGCGATGACCTGGCGCTCGAGACGCAATTGCTGCTGCAAGGCGTGACGCAGCTCACCCACGCCACTGCAGTCGACAGCGAGGTCCAAGGTAGCGAAAAGCCGCTTGTGTCCGAGTACGAGGCCGCCACGGACGCACTTCTGGCCAAGCTGCGCAAGAAGAAAGCGGCCAATCGAATGCAGCAGCAGCAACTGAACCAGCAGCGCTTTGGGCTGCCGAAAGCTTCGACAATGTTCCGAACTCCATCCGGTTCTAAAAACAGCCCGACGAAGTCCAAGCTGCCTATGTCTTTGAAGCTTCCTGTGACAGTTGCAGCAACTGTCGCGTCCAGGAAGAAGCAACAGATGGTGCTACAGCTCAAGACACAAGCTCTTCAACAAGGTGCTCTGCAAATGGCTAAATTGTTCGGGTACAAGAATCATGAAGAGCATGTCAAGCATTTAAATGAGTTGGACGAGAGGAAGATTTGGCAGGACGAAGTCAAGGAACGAGAAGAGGAAGGAATCGAGGAGGAGGTTGACGATGAGATCGGGTCAGTTGATGTGGAGAATATAGAAGAAGGAAACGGAGAGACTCTACAGGTGGAGGAAGGAAAGAAGGTGGAGGAAACGAAGCTGGGAAGCGCTGCTCGACGGGACGTAGACGAGGGTGTGTTGGATAAGGGGGTATTTCGTGAGACAGAAGCATCGGAAATTGGATCTGAAGACAACCAAATGTCGAAGGGGGAGAACGAAGCGATGAGTAGGGCCGTGGTAAAGCAACGGAAAAGAGTTTCGTGTATTGTAAAAAGTGGAGAGGAAGACGGCAACGAGGCGGATAGCGAGCATGACAACTATAAGGATGAAGTAGACGATGCTGATGACGACTTTGAAGACTCGATGTCCGCAGCGGGAGGTATGAGCGACTCACTTGGGGGAGAGCAAGGTACAACGGAGAAGGATGACGGAGCGTTAGTAGTTGATAGGAAAAAGGCGCTGGCGGACAAGGCTGCTGGGTATCGAAGCTTGCTGCGTGCAGAGGCACTTCAGAATCGCAAGCGGAAGCGGTTGATGAAAAGTCGCGGCAATGGCTTCGTCGAGTCGGAAGCTGAGGAAGATGACGAAGAAGACGTTCTTAACATAGGCGGTCTAGGTGATTTTGGTTTTGGCGTGCCACAAAGCAAGACCCAAGAATCTAAAGAGGCCGAAGAGGAGCGCCGTGCACTTGTGCTACGTGAAGACGATCTTGACTACATTGTCGATAACCTCTCGGATGACGAGAGAGCGCAGGAGCAAGACTTGGATGAAATGTTCCGCCGCGAACGTGAAGAAATGGATCGCCAACAAGTCAAAGAAGTGATGCGGAACGTCAAGGAAGGTTTTGGTCGCAATCGTCGTGCTTTTTCAGGTCTCCCCTCCGGCTCGGGGGCTCGCGGTCGTTTTAATCTGGATGAGCTTGTAGCCGCTGATGGGAGCAGATTTGAAGCAGCTCGTCTGGGTTTGCTGGAGTCTGACGAGGAGTTGAGTGAGGATGACGATGGAAAAAAGAAAAAGAAGGCTAAAGTCAACGGCATCAGCGAAGAAGAGGAAGAAGAAGAAGAAGAGATTGATGAAGAGGCTGATATGGAGCGTATGCTGCGTGAACGTTTCCTGAACCAGCCTAAGATCTACATGACTTCTTCCGAATCTGGTAGTGATGAGGAAGAGGAAGATGCTAAAAATAGCGGATCTGACGGCGATGACATTGAATCTGACGAGGAGCGTGAACGACAGCAAATGAAACTCTTCTCGGAGCGTGCTCGGATCAACCGTCGTATGCAGCGCATGAAGGACATGCAACGCCAGATTGCGTTGCAAGACAATGGAGTAGACTCTGCTGTGAAAAGCGATGCTGCGATTCCTAATATTTTGTTAGAGGAAGATGAAGACTCGCAAGAGCTGATGCATCTGCTGAACCGCACAAATGTCGATTCGATACCAAGCATCCAAAAGGCCACAGGCGGTGGTTCTCAGAACGCGTCCCGACTGAACGGATCCCATCGAAAGCTCGATCGGTTTACTTCTTACGGCGGGATCACATCAGTGTCTCAAACGTCGTCATCGTTCAGCCGCGTGATCGACCAGTGCAAGATATTTAACGCCCACTCGGTACACGCCTATTGCTCGCTACAAGCTGCTGCTAGCAGAATGAGGATGACTCACTTGTGCATTGTGCTATGTTGTTCTTCTTAGGCCAACGGTGCAGAGCCTTCCAAAAGTTTCATTTTCACTTCATTTAGCTCGGACAAGAAAGCCAACGACGTCAACGGTGACCCAGATCATGACGGCACAAAAGCTTCTGCGTATCTTGAGACCAGCAAGAACAAGAGCCGGGGCGATGCCAAGCGAATGGCGAAGCGTCATCATGCTCTGGATTCTAGCAACTCGGCGGTACGTGAAACAAAGCGTAAGAGCAGTGGACTTTTCTCGGTCTTGTCGTCTTACCAATGCGTTTCAAGCACGAATCCGACCGGAGTATAACTATCAAGATCGTTTACACTACACAATGAGATGATCATTTACATGCGATGAAATGCATTTACATCAGAAAAGGAAGGCGAAAAGAGAATATTGGATCAATTTGAAAACCACGGATACCCAGTTTTCCTGGAAATATTCACAGATTGCCAGGTCGGACCAACCACTGCGACTCAACCAATCAGCGCACACAACGAACAGCCTGTCAATTCGGCACTTCCCAGTCATTTTCGGTCGCTTCAGGCACACGTGCCACAAATGTCGTCAACCTCTAGCAAAAGCACGAGCGCTGCCAATGGCGATACTGATACGAATCACAACAACTACGCAACCGATCGATTCAGTGCTAACAACAGTGGTACCTGTTAGCGAGTGATGATGCGGCGACTTGTGCAGGGTGTATATTGCATATTTGCATTAGTTGTATTGTTCTTTGGCAGGTTTATATTGTGGGATGTTAGCGAAACGACAAGTCATCGGATTGGCTCAGTCGTTTGGGAAGGGGATTCCACGCGGGTAGTGCTTCGATCCCCGCCGTACAGTTAATTTGACTGACACTCACGACCTGTGTTTGGGGTTCACCAGAACTGTGACCCGCCCGCGTTACGTCCCCCACCCACGCAATCGTTTTCATTCAGCATATGACACAGCAGAGTTTTTACGAAAGGTATTTACGAGACGTAATTACCCAGTGATAGGTAAAACAGAAAGCGGTGGAGACAGGGCACGAAATAGGTGGCTGAGAGTCACCGGCTACTACTAGCCATTCTTTTCGAAGCTAGGAACAATTTGAATACAACTCACTTTTCGGTTTTCATCCCCGCCGTAACCATCTTCTTCTAGATCAGCTCCACAACCTAGTTAATTCTAACAGGTTATGACCCAAGTAACACCTTTCAAGGTCGAGCCTTTCGACGCTCAACTATGGGTTGTGGAGTTACAAGATGAAGATGTACCTGATGTCGAAGGGGCTGTGGGCATCGCGCGATGAAAACAAGTGAGGCCAAGGAACAGCAACCCACGCCATCTCTGAATCTGAGCGATTCAAGTTGATCATGTCATCGACTCGCCACCGCAAGAAGCGTGGGGATCTGGCGCGATTTCATCACAGTCATACTGGCGAATCGACTTTCTGAAGGAAAGTTCTCGTTCAAGTATGCAATCAACATGACTCTGTGATGGAGCTGGAGGACTGTATGAAATGAACGCCGAACTCTCCAATGAAGAGGACGTGCAGTACTGTTGCGGAGTCTACCTTCAAGCTTCAGACTTGGTACAGGCATCCGCATTCCTCCAAGCTTCAGTTTCAGTACCTCTAGCAAGTTGATCGCCGAAGAATGCAGAATGAGGAGCACGAGTAGAAGATCAACGGCGCTCTACGCAGGCAAGAGGAAGGTAAGCAGTACCCGAAGAAGCACAAGGACGGCGCCGAAAGGACCATCAGGACCTACAACTGTGGCAAGGTCGGACACTACGCCAGAATTGTCCGTCGAGGGCAAGGACAACAGCATGACCAGTCGAATGTTTTCATGCCAGCGAAGGTTTCGCGAGCAACAGCTGGGTCATGGACAGTGGCTCAGCACCTGTGCAGGATCGAGATGCTTCGAAGATACGAAGAATATCATCCGAACATTTCAAGCCAAAGAGCACTAAGCTGAATTCATTGCATGGACATGAAGCTCGTCTGACAGGACATGTATCGAGTCGCCTTGAGAACACTTCACGTTCAAGATTTTCCAAGAACCTGTTTCCTCACCTCCAGCGCCGCATGACAGTGGAGATAACCAACGAGTGCGTTCAAGCGTGGCGGCACACCCTCCAACAGGAAGGAAGCAGTTCCTCCTGTATCTCAATCTGACTGTGGTACGGGTGCCACATGGCCGAAACGATACAGAGCTATGGCATAGAAGATTGGTATTCGTATGGTACCTGAATGCCATGGTCAAGGACGGAAGGATCAAGGGCGCAACGATGAAGACGAACGTTGCGTGTACTATCCAACGTCAAAGCAAGTGCGCAATCATTCAAGACAAGTGAAGAAGACGCTGAAACCAGGAGAGTTCGCGTTCCACGTGGTGGTGTTCCGACGTTCTCGACCTATCACGCCAGCGTCAAGTCTGGTTTCAGTTAGCCGTAACCTTCATCATGATGAAGAGCAGGTATGTAACGGTCTACCGTTGCGAAAGAAGAGCGACGTTGCGAGTGTTCAAGCGGTTTTACCAAGATGTCAAGACAGCATCTGGAACGAAGATAAAGGTGTTGCGAAGTGACAACGGCGGCGAATACCGAACGAAACGATGAACAGCTTTTGCAAGGCAAAGTTCATTAAGCAAGAGTTCACGGTTCCGTACAATCCAGAGCAGAACGGATGGCGGAGCGGATGAACCGCACGCTGGTGGAGATGACGCCTGTATGCTCAAGGAAAGCGGCCTCGACAAGTCCTATTGGTGCAGGCACTAATGACAGCGGCAGACATCAGAAACATTCTGCCGAACGCGTCGAACAAGAACTCAAGCCCACACGAAATGGTGTTCAAGAAGGTTCCGCGCATCGATCACATGCGCGTGTTTGGTGCGCAATGCTATGCGCATGTGGCGAAGGAGAAGAGAAAGAAGCTGGACGACTCAGGCGTGCGATGTTTCTTTCTCGGCTATGAGAAGGACCAAAAGGCGTATCGGCTTCTCAACGCGGACGATGGCTCGATCGTGATTTCAAGAAGCGTCACGTTCGCTGAGCATTCTGTCACGAAAGCATCGAAAAGCAGAGACACGCAGGTCTTCGATGTCATTGAAGAAGATGAAAGTGTGGAGGCGTCGCTAACCGATGATGAAGACATACCAGCGCCGGTGACCGAAGAAGAGCTGCGCACCCCACCACTTCGAGCGCAGAACAGCTCTCATCACGGACCAAGTGTTCGACCAAGCGACACCATTCCTACGCGCGCATCCAGCACACCCGGAAGAAATGGAGAAGAAGAGTGGATGGTGCGACCGGTTCGAAAGAAGCGCGGCGTGGTTCGCTACGAACAAGAATTTCCAAGCCATCGTCGCGGTCGCTTCAATTTGGACGACTACGAAGGTGACTTCGACTCTTTCTACTGTTTCTCGGCTGAAGAAGATGGGGAACAAGCGTCCAGCTATCGAGAAGTGATGAAGAGCGGCTACAAGGAGCAGTGGCTCCAGGCAATGAAGAGTGAGATGAAGTCGCTTGAAGAACACAGCACATGGAAGCTAATGGACATGCCACCGGGCAAGAAGGCCGTTGGCTGCAAGTGGGTCTTCAAGATTAAACGCGATCCAAGTGGCGAGATCATCAAGTTCAAGGCACGCTTGGTTGCGAAAGGGTTCACGCAGCGTCCTGGCATCGACTATAACGAGACCTTCGCACCAGTGGCGCGCAAGGAATCTAATCAACACAGTGTTGGCGATCGCTGCAGCCGAAGACCTGGAAGCAGAAAACGTTGATGTCGACACAGCGTTTCTCTACGGCGAAGTGGAGGAGGAGATCTACATGGACCAACCTGACGGTTTTGAAGATGAAGGAAGCCCGAATAAGAAGTGTTTGCTGCAGAAGGCGCTATACGGGACGAAGCAAGCGGCGCGGCAGTGGAACAACAAGTTGAGTCAGCACTTGGTTGATCAAGGATTCAAGAGCAGTACAGCGGACCCGTGTGTTTCGTTCGAGTGACAAGAGAGGAGTACAGCATCATCGTGATCTACGTGGACGACTTGATGATTTTCTGCAAGACGAAGGAGCACATCGCAAGTATCAAGAACTCATTGATGGAAGATTTCAGCATTAAAGATCTTGGAGATCTCAAGTACTGCCTCGGGATCGAGATTCATCGCAAGCGCGAAGATGGAACGATCAAGATGAACCAGAAGGCGTACATCAAGCGACTTTCGGAGAAGTTCGGCGTTGAGAACTGCAAGGACATGCACACGCCGGCGGACAGTAATTCGAAGCTGATCAAGATGGGTCAAGAGGAAGCGTTTGTACCAAAGTACCCATACCGTGAGCTGGTGGGCCTTTAATGTACACCGCCACATGTACACGACCGACATTGCGCATGCGGTTGGCGAAGTTGCGAAGTTTTGCGAGCGCTACGACAAGTCGCATTGACAGCAGCAAAGCGGATTCTCAAGTATCTCAAGACGACTCAAGACTTAAGCATCGTTTTCAGCGGCATCAACAAGGGAGAGCTGATTGATTTGCGGATGCAAACTGGGCTGGCGACCTCGACACGCGGCGTTCGACAACAGGATACGTTTTCTTCCTGAACGGAAGCGTGATATCGTGGAACTCGAAGCGTCAACCAACGGTCGCGACCTCAAGTACGGAAGCAGAGTACATGAGCCTGTACAGCGCACGCAGGAAGCAATTTGGCTTCGAGGTCTGCTCAAGGACCTGAACTACTGTGCCAAGAACGCGACGACGATTTTTCAAGACAATCAAGGTTGCATCGCGCTGGCCAAGAATCCTGTGTACCACTCGCGCACGAAGCACATCGACATCAAGTTTCACTTTTGCGTGAAAAGGTTGCAAGTGCAGTTATCGCGCTAGAGTTCAAGCCGACAGAAGAAATGGTCGCGGATGGATTCACCAAAGCACTTCCAAGAGACAAGCACAGCAAGTTCATCACGGGTCTGTCATGGCGGTGTAGGGGTCACACGTCGCACCACATCAAGGGAGAGTGTTAGCGAGTGATGATGCGCGACTTGTGCAGGGTGTATATTGCATATTTGCATTAGTTGTATTGTTTTTTGGCAGGTTTATATTGTGGGATGTTAGCGAAACGACAAGTCATCGGATTGGCTCAGTCGTTTGGGAAGGGGATTCCACGCGGGTGAGTGCGGGTTCGATCCCCGCCGTGTACAAGTTAATTGTGACTGACACTCACGACCTGGTGTTTGGGGTTCACCAGAACTGTGACCCGCCCCAGTTCGTCCCCCACCCACGCAATCGTTTTCATTCAGCATATGACACAGCAGAGTTTTTACGAAAGGTATTTACGAGACGTAATTACCCAGTGATAGGTAAAACAGAAAGCGGTGGAGACAGGGCACGAAATAGGTGGCTGAGAGTCACCGGCTACTACTAGCCATTCGTTTTCGAAGCTAGGAACAATTTGAATACAACTCACTTTTCGGTTTTCATCCCCGGCCGTAAGCCATCTTCTTCTTCTCATCAGCTCCGCAACCTAGTTAATTCTAACAGTACCAGCGACCATACTCTACCTAACGTCACGCCTCTCCCCATCGATTCCTCTTCGTCGCTGGATCCTGTCGGTGTCAATGGACCGTACCATGTTGGCAATTCCGACGGAAACACGTGTTCGTACCACGCGTCGCAAGATAACGGATCGTCCTGTCGTCAGCCACGCACCTGCTACGAGTGTCTAAATTCCGACGTACCCGGGGTGAGTGCTGGCTGTTTGCTGGCGCCCTCGGGCTTCTGTGAAGATATGACGAGCTACGAGACAAGTCTCGACTTCCGCCGCAATGTCACGGGGGAAGACCTGCATCTGACGGGCTGGTACAACTACTTTCCGTCCGTGAACTCGACGTACTGTGAACCGACGGACGAGGCGTGCGGTCGGTGTCATGACCTCGTCCAAAGTGGCAGCTGGACAAACCAGTCATTCGACTGGCGGGACACGGACAGGAACGTGTCGATGGACGTGATGCGGCACTTTTGTGAAGGACTCGACGGGTGTGTTTGTGTCATGGCTTGTGAGGCGGACAACTGGGAGGCTAATATGCCGCCTGCGTGCGGAAACGAGGGCATTACGTCGAACAACGACAAGAATGCGGCGTCGGAAGGCGTGACCAGCTACAGCTCTATGTTAATTTTCTACCTCGTACTGCAAGTGACGCTGCTGGCTGTTTATATGTACAAACGAGGAATTTGTCGACGGATGACGCAAGCGCTACCACCACCTCCGCGGCCAGAAGGGCCGTACAATAATGTCAATGCTATATCATGTCCATCACATCGACTGCGGCTTTCAGGATGGAGGAAAACACAAAGCGCGCTGATTGAAAGCGAGAATAAGCAACGCGCTTTTGTGTCTCAGCAGCCGCAGTGCATTGCGTCACCTCGTGTTGAAGGTGCAGCGGCTCAAGCTGAAGCCAGCTATAACCAGACACTATCGCTGTCATCTGAAGTCTCACTACGAGATAGTGAAACAGCACGAGCTGCATACGTGGAGGTGCAGGAGTGCCTGAACCAGGGGCAGAACAGTTGCTTTTCCGGTGCTATGCAGGCAGCTGACAATAGTGGCGACGTTGTTGTCAATGAAGTCAGTTGCGTGGAGACGAGAGCAGAAGGAGCAGTCCCGCGGACCGAAAGTGTATCGTCATGTGTCGCAATACTTTCAACAAGTACGCGTAATGTGGCATCATAGCAAATGAGATCGATTAAAAGGATACTCAAGTATTTGAGCAGTTGGCCGTATCGATGCCGGAGAACGCGCGCTGTCCGTTGCCATATGTAAAGGTGTGTATGTAAACTTTAGTGGCAACACTGCAACTCGTGTCTTATAGGGTAGACAAGGTACACCTTTTTAGTTGCAAAAAGGGAATACTAAACCGGGCTACATTGGACTCGCGTATAGTACGCTAACATGCCCACACCAATTTTTCATTAGCTATTGTTAAGATAGGAAAGCAAGCTCTGGAGCTCACCCTTCGATATACGTAATCCAGTTCGGAGAACTGAATCAAGTTGCAAAACAATACATAAGCAGTCACCAAAGAATGGGTTTCATGCTGTTGGTATCTGTTTTTTGTTAGTACAGTTAGCTGAGGCAACGCGACCGGCCTTTGCTTATGATCATTTAGCATTTACTAACGTAATCGTATTCACCTTTGATTAATTTGAAGCTAATCACGAACGTGCGCCACAATAGCAACCTAGCCAAAGAGTGGCTCTGAATGTGCCCATACCGATGAAAAGGGGACAGACTGGATTGGACTTAGTTGATGTGGTACATGACCGCGTAATTTATAGACACACGCAGACGCACACACATACAGATAAGTACGATTTAAAAAGTTTGGCATTTAACCTTGCGCACAGTCGCAAATAGCTTCACCCTTCAGGCGCGCAATCATCAAAGGGGAAATAAAAATGCTCCATATTACCACGAAATTAATTTCTCCCTTATAACGGGAATTTTTTAGATTGATGCCTACAAAATTACTAAATGGACGTCTTTTATAAATTGTTAATAAGTGTATTTGAATACACGCCCTTAAATCAAAACGTTTTACTCGTCAACGCTTGAGAATCCGGCGATAGTCTTCTAGTCAAGCACATGGCACGCGGACTCGTTGAATTAGATCGGTAGAAGTGTCGATCTTTCTTGTCTTGTGCCGAAGCCACTGGTAAGCAAAACGTGGTTTATGCCAAACAAAAAAAGCCGACTCACTATAGGGGTCAAAGTGTCTTTCAGGCAATACCCGCGTTGATATTCAGTACCACAGCAAGCTTTTGCCATTTGTTTAGACGTCGTGCTGCGGCATGATCCGCTATACTGAAATTGGTGGATGGTTGATCTTGCCATCTATGACTGTTAGTTCTGGTCAACAGTTTTGACCCGAGCATGTAGTTGATACCTTTAGTCGCATTTCCTTGTGGCATCTCTACGCTTGCATTTTTATTTTGATACTCGACGTAGCGTTCCGTCACGATCGCACATCAACCAATACTTACAGCCTCCAACTGCGACTGTTACGGTATACTGTTAGGTGCAAGCAAAGCATTTACGGAGGCACAAAATTTCGTAGGTGTCATAGGTCTGTTCTGGTGGGGTGAGCATACACTTAATTAAATCAAGATTACTTGTGATATGCTCTGCGACATTTTTAGTCGTAACTCTCCTGGCAGTTCATCAGAGTTGAGGTAGGTCACGTTAGCCATAGGCTATTATTTGAGTAAGCGTCATTTGAAATTGGTTTGCGGGTGGTTACGTTTGCCAAAAAAAGGCAATTATCAAGGCGTCCATTTAACCTTTTTAGGCGTGCATTTAACAATTCCCTTTTTGCTAGAAGAAAAAAACCGTAGTTAATTGGGAAATATACAAAGAAAATGGTTAGCTCCAACACACCTTTTAGCGAAATCCATCACATTGATGCAACGCTACACCACATTTAACTCAAAGTCTATCGATGATTGCTTATACACATTGAATGAAAACTTCGGATCAAACGGAGCGTATAGCATCAGAAAGTTTCCAGTGTACAACAAATCGTCAGTATTTCCGTTCAGAAACATCGTACAGTCTGCAGCGGGAGCGAGAGTGTACCTTACAGAAAAAGTCAACACATCACAAAAGAAACTATTATTAAGCTTTGTCTTTTCAGTATTAATTTTATAATGGCGGCAACAGATGACATAATGGCAAAGCTGGCTGCTTTAGATTGCATAATCCTGGTAGCCAGCTCGCATAAGCGACCTGTCGTGGTACTGACTGACGCTGTCTATGCAACAACAAATCAATTGTATCCCAGGGAAGCAAAGGGTGCGGAACTGACATTGCTGCATGTTGACAGAAATAACTTGTGCGCAGAAGAACTTACGCCAGACAGTGCACTACCCCTATATTGACTGTATCTGGGAACATCTTTCTAGCACTATACAACTCTGGAAGTACGACATCCGAACTCGGCGTTTGGATGTCATACTTCCAGAGTTGTGTAGCGCGTTTTAGACGCTCGTTAATTAAGAGGAACAATGTGTGGACCATGCAGTAAATTTAATGTGGTTCGTCATAAAACCATGTGGTGTGGCGAATTATTGTGTGGCGGACTAAATTAAAAGGTGTGGTGGATGTAACGAATGCCCACAGAGCTTTTTGCAGATAATGAGAAAATTAAAAAAGGTCTGCGTCTGAGTATACACAAATAACGTGGTACACATATACTGACATTGTGCTTCGAAGAAGGGCTTAACCTATTATAAATATCATTCGTACGCTATTCGCTGATACGGATGACTTTCTAAAACGGATAAGCCCTTGGTAACGGTCACGCGGATATTTACCATTATAGGGTGGACCTATGCTATACTCGCGTATCAACGCTGCGATATGTCAGTACATAATTGCAATGTGTGAATATAGCAAACTAGGGGCCGTAGAGTAACCTTACGTCAAATCCAGCGGGTATGTAGGTGTGGCAAAGAGGTAGCAAGGATGGTTTTGGTTGATCTGCGACTGCGCATATCGTACGCTTCAGATAAGTCGAAAGGCTCCAATTGGCGGACATGAGCTGGGAAGGGTGGTTCGCAATAGCGCAACCAACTTCGATTAGAAAGGAATACCACTATATGGGGAAAGACGGATGTCCGTTAAACACTTTGGTTATGCAACCTGTCATGAAACATGGCAGGACAGGAATCAAGATCCTGACCTTAGATCATGATCTTTAACTTGCAATCGCGATTATTGAGTATGTCATACTATATCTAAGCGACTGGCGTGTCTTTCATTCAAGGTTGCGGCATATCAACAGTATCATAATCTTGTAATGAAACTCAATTTAGGGTACTTAGGAAAAGGTTAATTCGTATCGATAAATCATCTGTAAAGTGTAATTTTTTTGAGTAGAAGGGTGCAAGTCTTACTGACGTGTTACTCTTAAACACACGTACAGTCATTTTCCTCGGAAATTGTTTAACATTAAGATTCAGTGACCATGGAGTCTAGACTAGTTCTTAAAAGGGGTAAAGCAGTTACATAATTTGTTTAGCGTAGCAGAGTCAATTTAAAGAGCACGCAAACGGTATCTGACCAGCCAAGGTGGATATGAGATCCAGATATTTGGAGAAAATGCGGGAAACAAAACTGGATGCTTGTATGAGATAAACGGAATCTTAAGTAACCTGATCTTGATCTAGGACCAGGAACAAAATGATTTACCACGGTTATTCTGGAACCAGGAACCAAATAATTTAATTAAGGTTAATCTATAGCTATGTGTTTTGAAGATATGTGGCGTGACCTAGCAATGATAATTCAGCTTAAAGCAAATGGATGGTATTGATAACCTATCTGTCGTGCTAAGTAATGTCATCGGTTAATTTTTCCCCAATTAAAATACACGCAGCTAATCACGTGGGTCAATGAAGCATACATCGGGAAGAGCGAATGCTTTTGCCGACTGGAAATGTACTAAAACGTTACGTTTCATCTGTTACATCGGTCGAATGAATGCAGATAGCAGATCTGTATCGGATCGATGTCGATTTTGTAATTAGAATTCCAGATCGGTCATATTATCCACTGATATAATAGATTTCTCGTTGATGGCGCAGTCTAGTTATACAGGATGCACTTAACGGATGGCCCTAAATGATACCCTAAGAATCCGAATTAAGTTAATAAGCGAAAGGTGTACAAGTTGACCTCAGAAAGTTGATTGATCCCAAAACTGGTGATATGGTACGATAATTGGGTATATGGAATCATATATATATTAGGAACTATGTATGATGTCTGATACCATATTTGGAACTGGGTCGTGATATCGGAAGTGTCGGATGTACCATTAAGTACGCCTACACAATCTGGGCACATATTTAAAGGGAGCGACCTGGACAAAGTGATAATCCGCTCAAAGAGTATTCCTCAGGGTAGGGTAGACACAGTGACAAATCACTAATAATTTGTAGATTAAAAACAGAACTAAATTCGACTTCTTGTTATCAGGATACGTGTCTCCCTTCTTCAGACAAGATATTATTTTAAGCTTATCGAACCCTAAGGTTGCACGTACCCCAGGAAACAGGATAATCATTCTTGGCTCATTTGGCATCAATTACAATGAATGATCGATCCGGATGGTGCACGTTCACAAGCCAAGACAAATGCTGTAGGAAGCAGCAAACAGATATAATGCTGGGTGAACAAGATCGGTAGGGCGATCTGGCACATACTGATCTGGCGCAGACCGATTCGGCGATCTTAAAGCTATTTATAGGTAAGATTAAGCGTACAATCAAGCAATATCTGAGGTCGATTCGAATTAAAATTCTGTGGTAGCACCTAGATATATCAGTTCAGATTGGGGCTATCTTCAGTGGGATCAACACAAGGAAACCCCGATTGCTGTGTGAAGATTTCCACACAGTGATAAACCATAATGCATTAAAGCACGTTACGGTAATAATCTACATAGACAAGACACTTCAGAGTATGCGGAAGCCGATCAGACATCGCGAGGAAATGTGTTAAGTCGTCAACATACGCGGAACATGGATTCCTTTACCCAGACATCCCCGAAGTTTGCAATCGCTTCGTCAATTAGGTCTGCCTTAATGCCAGAACTGATACTTTTGCCTCTGCCAAAAAGAGCAGGAGTGTGAGAGGGCGACCCTGATGAATACCGGACCGCACCGGCAAGGCTGAGGACACTCTAACAGTCACGACAAAAACATCCGTCTTGCCATTGTGTATGCGTCGCTTTTGCCTAACAAAACTTGACCTATTCAGTAAGCACCGTCATTAGTCTCACGAATCCGATAAAGCGTGGTTTGATGTATTTTTTTCTCACGCCTTTAAGTATATGTACTACTAACTACGTAGAGGGGCATGATCTGGGGCTCGCCCTTAATGTATGTTATCCAGTTTGGAGAATCTACTCACGGTTTTACAAACACTAAACAATTTTCTCACGCTTTTTAGTACATGTCCTATTAACTAAGATATCGGGGCAAGCTGTGGGGCACGCCCTTGATATTTTTTATCCAGTTTGGAAAATCTACTCAAGATTTTACAAAACTACTAAACAGCAATCACTGAAGAATGGTCTTGATGCTGATAATGAATGTGTCAACCCGGTACAGCATGCAAGGGTAGAGAAGTTAGACTTGGATTATAAGCAGTCAGAATATGCTTATGTAATCATAATTGTCTTTAATTAATTGTTAGCCAATCATAAGCGTGCGTCGCAATAGTGACCCATTCAAAGAGTGACCTAATTATACCTACTTATTTATGAGAGGGGACAGTGAAATATGGAACCGAAGCAACACAATGGACAATTTGTGTGGCGCTACTATCACCGATATCAGTGTGAGTGGTGCCCCGCTGCATCTGTAAATTACGCAGAGGAAATGAAAGCAATTATCTACTAATTTATTGCTGGTAAAAGTAAGCTGCATGAATCAAAACTGATACCTAGTCATAACCTATGTTTATGTTCCAACTTGATTATATTTATCAACCAGAATGTATGCTTAGGTCTTGCTCATTGCGCGCGTCCATCATTGGTTGGACCTCTAGAGATGGCTGATACGATGACCCACATCATCCAATCGGTGAGTGTTTTTAAAATATTATACTTGTGGTAATTTTTACAAACGTTAACAACCTTTATGAAAGCCTTTTTACTGAGAAGTATTAAGTATTGATTACATTTATCAGGCATCTCCCGTTTACATCACCACTCATTTAAATAATATTCACTCATTCGACATCATGTTGGTGTGGTCACTGTTGGAACACATCATGGACAGAGAGCACTTGTATTGGTCCAGTTTAGTCGTTTCTAGGTATTCATCGCATGGCAAACAGACCCATGCAATGAGCGGCAAAATCTGCTGTAAAGGCAGCTGCTCGTGTTGAAGCAGCTGCTATTGACGATTTCTAGCCTCTCGCGACAGACGATGCTTAGCCTACTGTCGCAGCAACTCCTCCTGCGGTACCGTTTGCTACCGAGGCACTTGTTGAGTCACGAAGTGCTAATGATGATTTCTCCCAAGTAGAGATCATCTATTCTGGAAAGTAGGACGTTGGGTCCGAATCGAAGAACGCACCTAGGTAGCCCGATTCTGTAGGGGCGGACGAGCTATTGACTAGGTCTCGAGCGGGTAGTAAGACTCATTTTCACTACTAGAGTATTTAAGTCTGGAGGATGAGATTTCTGACTTATCGTCCGCGCTTGCTAATTGCATTCGCTTTCTAGAGAATTCGGGGATGGTTTTTACCGTCGTAATGACAATTCTAGTGGCACAGAAAATATCTTTGCCGCCACTCAAGAGGCTCTAGACGGCATTTTGCTGCGTCAAGCCCCTAAACACAAACCTTGGGTACACTTATCCTTTGACCTCCGTAATGCGATTGCCAATCTGCAATTATTCCACCCGCGCCAGGATCTCGTCTTTTCCGATGGTCCATCTGATTCATCGGATGCGTCTCGTCGTACCGATAGACGAGACCCTCAACGTCAATCATCAGCTAAGCGAGAGGCTCCCAGCTGGCGTGCGACGGTGTATATTATGCCAGCGAACAATATATCTCGTTTGCTGCCCCTCCACGTCATGGTGGTTCAAGATAAGCTCCACGTGATATCACTGACCATTGTGCGAGTCCACCAATGGCTGTGGTGGGGCAGTTGATCAACTCAGAATGGTTTGTTGTCGTTACAGGCAAAGGTTAATTGCCTACAGCAAGGCTTAACGATCTGTGCGATCACACCGAACAACCGCTACAGGAGCATCTCTTTCTGGAGGCGTGGGTGCGACTCGTCCGCCTCTATCAATTAGAAGACCGATTCGAGTTCGAGTTTTACCAATTGAAGAACGAGCGAAAGCGTCAAGCCGTTCGCTACGAATTAAACGACCTTCGTCACCATGATGCGGCACTACAGATTCGGATTGAGAAACTGGCTCGGGAACAGAATAATCGATTGTATGTTCTTGAGACTGGAAATTACATTCGTCTGAGGAAGAGACCTCTTGCTGATAGTACGGGCGGAGACGTCCGATGTAAAACTTGGGATGCGTAAGAATCCTGTGAGGCAATTCGATTGTGCACGCACTGACCTTGCGATGTAGTACTCGAAACGGGACGACGTTCTTGGGTAGTAGCTTACTACTACCCACATTATTTACTACGTGATTAGGCAAATTAGCCATAGAGAGTAGAATCGAGTCTCCGGCATTAAATAAAAGAACTTGCGCCTTTCCATGTTTGTCAGCATTACATTCCTGCCTACCCATCGCTAACGCGATGATTGCTTGCATGGAAAGGATTACTGCTTCTTTTGCCAGCAGGAATCTTCAGGTGATACACTGAAATCTTGCAGTGCGCCTTGTGCACACTGCTAAAAAGTTACTTTCTTCTTTAGGAAGGGCGTTCTCATTCTCGCCGGTGTACTCTTTGGAACTGCTGAATACACCAGCAGCTACATCCTCATCTGGGTCAGCAATAATTTATCACTATTGCTATATCTATCTTATATGATGTAGATTAGATCGACATCGGCAACGTTCGCGTCGTCAATGACTCGATACATTAAGAGCAAGATCCAGAACGGTTGTTGCTCGATCGAATTCTTCTCCTTTTGAATCAGGGTCACACTTTAAATAGGTGGGTAGGCATGGATGGCACAAGCCGTTGGCGAAATGGAATTTATGCCTTGCTGAAGCATGCACGGAGTTGTTGATGTCAAACTTCAACATCGGAAAAAAATTGCTCCAATCTGTGAAGGGTTGGACGCATACCCGAAACACCACTTTAAGGACGCTGTGTACGCGTTCTGTATGTCCATCAGTCTTGAGATGATCAGAAGTAGACATACACAGAAAGGCTCCGATGAATAGGAGCACGGGTTGCCAAAACGTCACCGTGAACTGAGGATCCACATCAGAGACTTCTCCACGAGATAGTCCGTGGAGTCGAAATACCGTGTCACTGAAGACGCAGGCACAACAATGTGCTTAGATTGACTCATTATCTGCAGATATATGTAGCATGTTGATGAAACGGTCTACGAGCACAAGTATACCATTTTCCTAATAAACGTCTTCGGGGAAACCAAAGGAGTTTATGTATCGAGATGGACTGCCAGAACTCTGCCGACATAGTTAGATGCTGTAGATGTGCACGGGATGAAGTACTGGGATTCACTTGTTGGCACAACTCGCAAGCACGAATGTACTTGTGCACAGACTGATACTGGCGGGGCCAGTAAAAGTTGCGACTTACCGTATAATAAGTTTTTTCACGCCCACGATCTCACTGGTTGGTGCATCATGGAACTCACATAAGATACGCAAGCGCAAATCCTTGCGATTCGAACGACGACGCGAGGTTTGTCGCCGGCAACTTCTGTGTAGCTGCGACCCGTTGCGTGTCGTGTATAGATCTGCAAAAGATTGATAAAATGCCGGTAAATCTTTATAATTTTGACGAGATGGAGTCACTAGATGATACATTAGTCGCAGTAGAGACTTATCTTCCTTTTTAAATGTCTCCAAGCAATGTTGACGACGGAAAATTAGTGACTAGTATGTAAAAGTGGTAACAACCCCACTTTTGGACTGCGCATCCAACTCGAAATCGGGTCGGCGCGACAATGCGTCCGCGACAGGATTAAGTCGCCCGGGTTTGTAATCCACGGAGAATTGACACTCCGCAAAGATGAAAAGCCACCTCGTATCCTTTGCAAGAGGTGTGGGCTGTTCACGGCCGTGCGTGATGACCCATGATCCGCATGGACTGCAAATGGCCTATCTCCTAGGAGATAGACGAGAAAATTTGCCAGTGCGTACATATTAGCAAGAAATTCGTTGTAATGCAATGGATAATTGCGCTCAGCTTCTTTCAGCTGACGCGACTTATGGCAGACGGCGCGCTCTTCGCCGTCTGCTATCATACTGCACAAACGCGTAGACAATTACAAAATCGCTGGCATCACAGACCACATGATGTGATCTGTCTTGGTCGGCGATCGCCAAGATGTCCAATATCATCACGCTCTGCTTGATAACTCCAAAGAAATGATGACAAATTAATTCCCACAATCACTTCTCATTCGTTTTTAAAAGCGAAATAGTTAAGCGGTCAGCTCGGGTAATTGTGCGAGTACTTATGCATGTACGCTGCTAGACCAAGACACTTTCTATGTCCCTTGGCGTCGAATTACAATGGCCAGTAGAATGTTGCTTCAAACGTTTTAAATCAGGGATTAAGTCGTGTATACTCCCGATGCACAAAAAAAGTAGTATTTTGCTGGTAGCGAATTTACAGTTCTTGAGGTCGCATATAGGTTATGCTTACGCATAAGTCTAAGAACCTGACGAACGTATGTTCTGTGAACCTCGCCGTAGTCTTTCCGCCTATATCTCGTCCATGGACGAATTTATCGTCGAAGGAGATTAGTTCGAATTCTAGCACAGGTCTCAATAGATGTGTAGCACATCTATTAATTCGGCAGGGGCGTTGCTAAACCCTTGTGGCATAATGAGAAATTCCCTGAGCATACCGCTAGGAGTGCTTACTGCCGTGTAAGTGATCTCTCGTTCACGTATTGGGATCTACTAGAAGCCATACATCAGATACATGGACGAAAAAATAACACTCTTTGGCATACCACAAACGATCACATCGTTTCTTGGTACCGGCTCAGACGCCGTAACCGTTGTAGCCTTTAGCTTATTAAAAAGCGTTTTTTATCCGTTGTACTTCGGTGGCCTTGCGCACACAGAAGTTTGGAGAGCTGTGGTGGGAAGGTAACTCGCTCACATGAACCGCAGCTTAGCGATTGGCAAAGAGCTTGTCGATCGCAAGTATTTGTTCACGAGGTAGTGACTGCTTCTTCATAAAACATTATCTTGGAGTCGGTTTGAGATCGATTTCATGTCGAGTGTCTTTATCCTTAGGCAGTTCACATAGTACGGATTCAGAATCACACGTTCTTTTAAATTCGATCAAATTTTTTAGAAAGTGTTTGTTTGAAGCGAATCCCAAAATTGAGACACATATCGATCAATTCGAGTCTGTTCATTGAGGACAATTTCGTCCTTTGATGAGCTGCTGTGAATCCATCTTCCTCGGCCAATACTACTGCTGACCGAATGTCAATCAGGTAGTCGTCCGTTGTGAAGAGTACACATATCTGCTTGATTTTGCCTCAACGAAGATCTCTCAAGAATCCTTTCAGATCCAGCGTTGGCAATTGTGTGTTTTCCGAAGTCAACTTTGGAGGCACGATCAGATCTATTACGAAGCGCCCACTCTTGACCCTTCATCAACTAAGACATTCGATGTCTCGGTTTCTTTCTGGTAACCTAATTCCACAGGCTGCTGGGAGCTCATCACCTCAGGTTGATGAGATTTTATTACATCACCGATATCTGATTGAAGATTTTCTTCCTTAAGTGCGTGGGAACTGTTTCCCTCGACGGATTCTGGATGTGGTTGATCTACCACGTCTAGGTCGTCTACGATACAGTCGCCATACGATCTAGAATTTTATTGCTCTGTGTGGCAACTGATTTATTCTTACTTGGATGTCGCCCGCTAGGCGCACAACCATGTCCTGATTCACTCGACTCATTCGAGTGGTGGACCTTCGACGCCGCCTGTGCCTTCGCAGCCTCCGGCAGCTTCCTATACAGTGTATTTGGTTGTCACAATGTGATCGTGTGCTTCTTGTTTACTAACAACCGTACCACAAATGAGGCTATTGCACGCACTCACAGTAAATCCACACGCTTGTGGAGGCTCCAAGACGTTCATTAGATGGCCATCTCATGAACAAATGGAAGTTATCTTCACGATTCGATGTTACTAGCTGACCCTTGGCTAGTACCTTTTGAGCCAGAGTGAAGGATGACATCAAATTTGTCATCCAATCTAAGAACGATGTGATTGTCATTGTACTGCGAGTCTTATAATTTGTCGTGAAATCCCACTAATTGTATCATATCTCTGCCGATGTTCCCACTTCAGGGTGCACCTTTATCCTCTTAGGAGGTATATGGCGATCAACAAGCTTGAGTCTACGATCATCCAGCGACTGGCGACGAAAAAAGATCTTCGACGCCCCACAGTCAACTTAGGCACGAAGTGACAATTCTTTTGTCATTTATAAGCTCAAAGTATTGAGGGTTGCCTCATCACCTAGTGCAGAGACACAACAAAGATTGTGAGTCTGGAGCAACTTTCATCAATACATTTGCAAATTCTGTTGAGGTTTCTGGATAATTAGGCTGCTCCAACCCTACTAACCCCGACCGTTTTCAAAGTCCACCACGCTGCAGTGACTTCGCAATAGCGTCGGATCCGTGTCTGTTGCCCTTTTTGGCAGAAGGTCAATCTCTTAACTCAGTGTTTCGTGACGCTGAGCGTGAAACACTATAGTCGAAGGCGTACTCTCCGAACTACTGACTGCGATCGTACTTTTGCAATTGATTACTGTTGGAAGAGCGAGGACTTTCGCTCTCAACGCTAATTCCATTGGCTCTGGAATAACCGCTTCTACTCGTCTTGAAGAAAGATAGGGGGTCAAGCTAGTGTGAGCCTGTCTCAAATATGTTGCTCTTGCACCGCAGTTTTAATTTATCCTCAAGCGACTTCAAATTAATGCAGAACAGATGGTTTCTCTTGGGACCATCTGTAAGGCCCTGTAAAATTATCGTGATCAACACGAATTCTCTTACCTGGTTCGCCACTATACAAATTGCAAGGTAACGAACGTGCTGAGCGCAATCGTGAACGTCACGATTGTCTTGTTTATCGTCAGGAGATCTGAGAGATTAATGAACTCAGCTCTTGGCGGCTCAAACTTTTGGCTGAGCAGATTCATAAATACCGCCAATGATATAAATACGTTCGGACCGTGTAATTTAAGATTTAGGGTTTAAGTTCTGGCACGCCCTGAGAAATCTGATCAAGCGAATGCAGCTTGCATCTCCTCATCGTCGATGTGGTGAGCCTTCATCGCATCGTCTACTCCGATGAACCATCTCAACTGGGATCCTTCCTCGACTCTTCGTTACTTGGGACTTTAACTTTGGAGTCATGCGTCGACGCTGCAGAATCTGACTGATTTTTTGCTGTCTCAGGAGTTTAGTATGCTGGTGACCTTGCTGATGCAGCAAAACCACTTCATCTCGCCACGCGTCAATTTATCTTTGCAAGGATTTTGGCGATTACGGAATACTGCTGGACCCTGTTTAGAGACCATACAGCTTCTACGTCAACGGTCGAACTCATTCGTTCGATCGCACTCCATTCGACATCACTCATATGGGAGTAATATTCACGGGTGACGTGAAAGTTGTTGTCGCCTTCATCGTCCTGCATGCTCCTGTCAAACGGTTTTGTGGTCCTTGGACGAACTACAAAGTACTACCAGCTGTTACGGGGCACCGAGGCAACACACTGGACAACCAGTGTGAAGCTACTATCACCGACAGCAGTTTGAGTGGTGCCTCGCTACCTCTGTTAGCTCGGCAGAGGAAGGAAAAGCAACTAGGAAACTGGCTAGTTGCTGGTAAAAGTAAAACTATGTTCAATCGAAGTAAGTCCTAATCTCTGACCTACGTTTTAGTCCTAAATTTTAAGTCTTGCTTAATGTGCGTGTCCATCGTTGATTGGACCGCTAGAGCTGTCTGATATGATGACCCATGTCAGCCAATTGGTGAGTTTTCTGACAATTACCTGTAATTGTAATATCCACGAACCCTATCGACCTTAGTATTTATATTCTAATTAACAAATAGCAGGGGTTAATTGTATGCAGGCTCACCCCGTCACATCCATCCCGTCTCACCTAGATACGCACAATTTATTTTTCAGCCGCCACACCATAATCCGAAATTTAGACGCGTACAGGTCTCCCTCTTCTAACTTTTAGTCTAGGTGAACACATTTCTTAAAAGTTGCAAAGGTTATTAGTTATCGAATTGTGCTAACATAATATACTGGATATTTAACCAAATAAATTTAACTAAATTAAAATCACAAACATAAATATAATCTAACAGCAAAAGTAAAAAAAACATGCCAGACACACTAAAATAAAGTGTTTAATTAAAGGATTTTAAATGACATATCGATAGAACCACTCAGAGCTCTTTCACCCCCGAAAAAGATTCTACCCAAATCAGCAAAATAATAGCCTCAGGGACCATCAGGTTTTTACCTTCTTCTGCAAGATTGGACCTGTTTGTAATATGAGGTCAGAGACACGAAGCCATCTTTTTTTTGCTGTAATTGTGGTTCTTCGTTAGGAAAACCGTGTAATTTTCGGCTGACTCTTCATAAATAAGCTAATCAGCTGTATTGGAGAGGACGAGAGAGCACATCTGGAGCTCATAAACCAAGAGATTCTGAGCGCAGTGTAGGAGGAGAAGGAACAAAAAGAAGGAGCCGAAGCGGAGGAGGAGGCAATTGCATACACATTGACCATGTGCGAGCAGATTCGTATCTTAGGCACTGTTGCGCATTGCATTATCTGTCCCGAAAAACCCACCATTATGTGTCCAAGTACTCCACAGACTACAGGATGACATTTGCCGTGCCAACGCCACGCAAACCACCCACAATGCTTGACTTGAATAAGTTTACTTTCCCACATTGGGTACAAATTCTCCATCTCGAAACTAATGTCTCGCTTCGTGGCTATCCGTTTTAAGTTATAAGTTAGCGCGCATAGAGCAACTGTAGAACGACCCCAGTAAACGTCCAATCCTATAAGATAGAGTGGGTTATCAGTTATCAAAGGAAGCGCTATCATAGACAGACTTGTAAACTTAGTATCTAATTTAGTTCCCTGGACTGAATTCTCGTCATAAAAGGACGAGCTCCAGGGCTTGGACCGCTACCCAATCAATAGCCTAGTCCTTATGCAGGTTCTTCAACGATCAGGTCGACGTCAGCGCTGTCGCAGCTTCCTCGAAATGGCAGGGAGCAGGACCGTTCCTCCGCAATACCATCTGGTGAATGATTACGGCAGGGGCTCTTCAATGCGGTTCAGTTCGTAGTGCATTGCTGTAATCGCTCATCCTGCGTCACATGCGGGTCACGGTCTTTTCGGAAGCACTGATCTTCTCTGTCGCCTTTGGGGTGACTACTGCGATCCATGACTACCAGCCTCTTCGTCAGCCGACGATCTTTGAATCGGACTGTGCTAAACAATGGGCCAAGCTCAATGAAAACAGCCTGACACGTGGTTCCTCGGACTCGGACGATCTGTCGACTGCCGAGTATGGAAATGGTGAGCTACAGGTCAACTTGTCGGTGCAGCTGAAGCGGTTCACGAGCAACTACGTGGACTTCAACACCAGGTCGTTCAACGGACTGGTGCCAGGCCCAACGATTAAGGTTTGCCCAGGTGACCGTCTGATTGTGACTCTTACGAATTCATTAGGAGCTGGTGGACACAATAACACGAACATACACGTGCATGGGATGCACGTGCCTCCACGTGGAGACGCGGACAACGTGATACCCACTGTAAGGCCGGGTGAACAGCGCACATACATCTACGACATTCAGCCTGACCACCCAGCAGGAACGTTCTGGTACCATCCTCACAAGCATGGCAACGTGAACTCGCAGCTGAACGGAATGATGGCTGGAGCACTGATTGTGGCTGACCGCCCGGCCGATTTTCCGACAGAGTTGGCTGCGACGGATGACCTTGTCATGATTCTGCAAGCGATTTGCGTCGAGAATTGTCACAATGTGAATGATAATCTCCAGTTTGCGATTGAAAACAGGTACAGCTCTTCTTCGGCATCGACGATGCAAATGGATACCGTGGACGAAGAGAGTCAAAGAAGCAAAGTTTGGTTGACTGATCTCGAGATTGTCGAGAATGATGCAGATGTGCCGCTAAACGACACGTCGCTACTTACACTTTTCGTGAATGGGCAATACTTGCCAGCGTTGGGTATCATGGTTGGTGAATACAAGCGTCTGCGTTTGGTAAACGCTATTGCGAATAACATAGCTGAGCTCGTGACAACTCGCGACAGCAGCTGTACCCTTACTGTCCTTTCAATGGACAGCATTTACTTTGCCGAACCCAAGGCAAAGGACGTGATTGTGATTCCTCCAGGAGGGCGGGCTGATGTAGTAATCAGATGTGCTAAAATTGGTGTGTTCTACCTTGAGACCGATTGCGCAAGCTCGCGCAGCAAAGTCTTGGGCGGTGTGAATCAACATCGAGTGCCGTCTCAGCGTATCGTGAAGATTAATGTGAGGAAGGAGGACGAAGGATCTGACGACAACAAACGCCACGTAGCTACTAGTCTCGTGTCGACGCTGCCAAAGCGACCTCCGTATATGGAGAATACGTTAGGGAGCGCAAGGCACGCGTCATCTATTTCGGTGAGCAACAAGTACGATTTCGAGTTTTCGGTGTGGATGGAGAATGGAACGATGATGTACGGAGTTAACCACAAGACACTTGATATGGCTTATATCAATCACTCAATGCCTGTTAATGAGGTACAAGAATGGAAGCTTTCGGTAAAAGATTACCGAGACCCAGCAATAGGGTCATGTGATCCGGACGATGCTTTCGAGAAGTCAAGTAAATGTCGGACGATGAACCACCCGTTCCACATTCACTCAACGCATTTCCAAGTGTCGGATATGGATATTGACACTGACCCTGATGGAGTTATGTTTGAGGTGGGCGAATGGCGCGACACGCTGCCGCTTTTCCGTGGAAAGGTGTGGATCCGTTTCACTCCGCGCGATTATATGCTCGGAAACATTTTAGCACATTGTCATATGGCTTCCCACGGCGATGCTGGTATGTCACAACTCGTGAATGTGCACGCCGGTCCTGATCAAGTTGAAGCGGGTGAGGAAGAAGTCACGAGCTCTACTTCTGATAGTGTTGTAAAAGAAGACGACGAAGACGACGACGAAGTTGAGGAAATGTATGAGGGTGGTTCAGGACAAGGCGATGGCGAAGCTGGCGCAGAGGTCGGAAGCGATGCTGAAGAATTAGATGGTGAAGGTGAGGCAGACTCTGAGAGTGATGCGGCAGCAAACGACGGCAGTGAAGGTGAGGAAGAGTCTACGAGTGATGCCGAAGATGACGGAAGTAAACGTGAAATTGAGGAAGATGAATAGAACGAATTTTTTGCATACACGTGTAAATTGGCTAGCGTATTGGCAATGGGTACGTCCTCATTATTGGCGAATTCAATGTTGTCCGCCCAAGACTTCGTTCAAAGGTCGAGCGTAGCTTGAGTTCCAATTCCGCTCAAACACATTCTCGAGGGCTACACGTGTCGACTCGTGATCCGTATTGACACTAGCTCCTGCCGTGGTATAGAAGTACCCCCACTCCATATTACTCGTGCCTATATTCGCGCGCGTATCGGTGACAATATACTTGGCATGATTTACACGAGTGAACGAAGGCCACCGAGCTTTATTTCCAGGACCGGAAGTCGTGTTCTGCCAGCCCGGGACTTGGAAAATCTTAATCTCGAGTCGCCCGGAGCACCGAGCGCGCGTATATTGACACAACTCTGCTTGCTTCTGCAACGTGGCAAGAGCTTCAAGTACCTGAGGGCTAGTGTGCTGCCACTGGCTAATTAGCAGCCGCACACGCAGTTTCGGTTTGCTATAAACGCTCGCTAAGAGCGCATCATTGAGCGCTGGCCAGTAAAGAGATCCTGGGGTGTACATCGAAAATGGCGCAAAATCCATGACGCTGAGACTTACGAATGATCTGGCTGATAGTATGGTGTACACCAGCGCGTCTTCGTCGAAAGCTCGCGAGTGACCAGCAGTCGCTTCCAGTGGAGCCGCCGCAACGAATATCTGTGCAGTAATCGAGACGCCTCCAGGGGTGCTGAATTGCGTCTGCAGCTGATGCGAAATGTTCCCCAGAGCCGAAAACCCAGCCTTCCTGAACGGATCCTCACTCCTCTGCACTTCCGGCAGGTACAGTGACCACACAGGGACCCGCAAGTCATGCTGGAACTTCTCTGAAAAGTACGTGGCTGTCTTAGCAGGCAGCACTTTAGACGAAGCAAACATCCACCAGGTCTCGAACAAGTACTGAATATCCTGAAAAACATCCGATGTCGAGGCTAAATTCTCCATCATCACCCCCATCTCCATCACCTGAGCCAGCGATTTCCAGTCCATATTGGCACTGCCCACATAAATATGGCGCGAGTCAAAGATCCACATTTTCTGGTGCAAAACACCGCTGCCATACCACTCGGAGCCGCTCCAGCACCTCGCAATCACGTACTCAGGCGCTCCATCCACTAGCAACTGCACTTCACGTGGCAACGATGTCGTCCCTCCGCCCTGCTGTGGTCCTGTCAAAATCCGAATCTTAACGCCTCGACTCGCAGCATTTTGCAGAGCAAATAGCAATTGAGTACCTCGGTCAGCTCCAAATTTAGACATTTCTAACGCGGAAAACGTCTTTCGGTCTTCTTCGCCTAACAAATTCCAGTACATGGCACTGAGATCAATCGACGTCGTAGCAGCTTCAACATGGCGCGTGAGGACCTCAAACGTCTGTGAGACTGTTGACGGCAGTTCGAAATCCCCCACGGGGAGCGACTCGACTAAGGACAACGTCGCTTTGCCGCTTGGAGCCGCGTTAGAAATGAAATTTTGGTCGTCATAAATTTGCGACTTGACGGAGTTTCGGGCTGTGGCGACTATCGGTCTATGTGGACAGAAGCGAAGTGTGACCAGGAGAACACATGAAAGCGCCCACAGGAGTCCATACGAGACCGCGCTATTACCGCGACGCGGTCGAGGCGAAGCCATTAATCGTTTTTTTCTCGCGAAAGATTGGTTTCTAAATCTGATTCTGAATTGGTGGGCCTACCCATTTTGTTAACAGACTCTTTTTGTAAACACACCCTTTTTGTAAACAGACTCTTTTTGTAAACACACCCTTTTTGTAAACAGACTCTTTTTGTACAAAGGTTACGTATCCCATTGGGTCCGTAATCTCTCTATTTGTCTGGTCACGAATGGCCGCAGCTGGAGTGTCCCGCAAGGACAAGCGCAAACACGAGCGTGCGAGTAAAAAGCTGGCGAAACACAAGCGCCAGCGCAAGACCAAGAACGAGGAGCCAGCGGGAGAGAAGCGCGTCCGAGCACATGTGTCTCACGAAATAAAACCTGTTAAAACGAATCGTAGAGACTCGAGCATCACGAACAGATTCCACGAGTTTCTAGCAGAAGCGGCGAGTGCAAAGGGTACGATTTTTTACATGCGTTATGTAGTAGGGGTACGTGTGGCTTTTTATAATTAGTTGGTGTTTTTTGTGTGAGTGTTGTAGGGAAGTCGCAGTCATGGGGTGTCGAGGATAAGGAGATCAAGGCGTTGGAGGTCAAATTGGGACTTGGCTCCTCATCGAGTGCGAAATCCGACTCGGCGCTAAAGAAGCTACAAAGGTGTGGCAATACTTGAGTCCTCATACTCTTGTCTTTCCATGTCAGTGGTTCGTTGTTTGCACTGGGTTTCTCACCGACGTTGGCGACTTTTTGGCTTTGTTGCAGAGAGTACTCGAAGGACGGCCTGGGTGAAGATTTTGCCGACTTTTTGTCGGGGCTCGACCATATCTCAGAGTAAGCAAACTGCTTTTGTGAAGCGGGTGATCGTGGGCGCTGAATAGGCTGATGAGTTGTGAGGTAATCACGTGATGTTTCTAGAGTGGTCAAGGCACAGCCCAAGTCACGAAAGTCTGTTCACCTTAGAGCCGACGGTGTACAAGATGAGAGCAACGAAGACGAAGAGGTTGAAGCGGCGGATAGTTGCGCTGGATCAGGTGATGGCAGTGACTTTGAAAATGATGACGTGGAGATGGACGAAGAGACTCGACGTGAGATGAAGTTGCTGCAAGCAGAGGATGCTGAGTTTCTAAGAGGCATGGAGGAACTTCCTACTGATGAGTCCGAAGACGAGTCAGACACGGACCTTGCGTGCTTTTATTCGGATGAGGAAGAGGATGAAGCTCGTGACGGAGTTCGAGCCAATACCTTGCGGAACCAGCAGTTGGTTTGTGCTGGTCCCCAAGAAATGAGTGGTGACGACCAACCGTTGGCAGAACAGAAAGAAGACGGAGATAAGATCGATGACGAGGGGCAGCTCAATATAGTTGAAGAAAACGAGCAGCATATGGAGAGTAGTACGGATGGAGGTGAGGCGAGCGTTGCTGTTGTTGAAGACATCTACGGTCGACCCGTCATCAAGTCGGTTAACGGGTCCGAGATGCCATCGGCGTACTTGCCTCCTCATCTTCGCCGCAAGCGTCAAGCTGAGGCAGAAGTTGCTGCCGCTGCAGCGGCTACAGATAAAGTCAAGCCGTTACAGATGGATGAGCAAGCTGTGCGTGAGCTGAGGCGTCGAATAAACGGCCAGCTCAATCGAATTTCTGAACCCAATATGGAGTACGTTGTGTGTGACTGTATTGCTGTGTTTTTTAATGTTACTAATCGTCACTTAACGAATGTTTAGGTCCGTTGTTTTGGAGATAGAGAAGGTCTACCGTGAAAATGGTCGATCGCTCGTTAATGAGATTCTGTTGGAGACGCTGCTTCAGACAACATGTCACCCGCGGCAGGTGATGACGCCGCTTACAAAGGTTGGCGGTGCTTTAGTGGCAGCTCTCTATCACAGCGTTGGCAGCGAAGTGGGAGGATTCTTTGTCGAAGCGTTGGTGCGCAAACTAATGGATAGTGTGGAAAAGGAGAAGAGGCAGCTTAGCGGGTCCACGGATACACACCTCAGCAATGAATGTGATGACGACGGACGGACGTCGAAGGTGCCAGTGAACTTGATGCTGTTTGTGATGATGTTGTACAACTTTGGCGTTGTGCACTGTACTCTTGTGTACGACCTCTTTCGATCATTCGTGGACAGCTTCTCGTCGACCGACATTGAGCTGATTCACCAGCTTTTGATTGTTGGTGGTGCTCAGCTTCGCGCGGATGACGCTGACGCTTTGCGGCAAATGGTTGCTGCTGTGCAGCAGAAAGTGGGCGAGGCGCCACAAGTGAAAAGCGGAAAACAGTCCGATGAACGTGTCCGCTTTATCCTGGACCTTATTTACAACCTCAAAAAAGCATCCAAGCACAGTAACAACCGCAATTCAGGAGGTACTGGTGGAAGTGCACTAGACGTGTCATCTCTAAAGAAGTGGCTCGGCCGCGTGAAGACAAGATGTGGAAACGTAAACAACCCGCTGCGTGTATCGCTGCACGAGCTTCTCCACGCTGATGAAGACGGCCGTTGGTGGATCGTTGGTGGTACGTGGATCGGCTACCAGCAGAAATCAATTGGCGGTGCTACAAGCGCTGATGCTGCTGATGACACTGCGCGCGGTAACAATCGCCTTTTAAAACTCGCGGAGAAGCATCACATGAACACAGATGTGCGAAAGAAAATCTTCGTCGCGCTTATGGGTGCGACCGACTGTTTTGACGCCTATGAGCGGCTCCTGCAGCTACACTTGAAGGAGAAACAGGAACGGGAGATTGTTCGTGTACTGCTGCATTGCTGTGGTCAAGAGAACAAGTTCAACAAGTACTATTTGGTGCTGGCCGAGAAGTTGTGCGAGATGGATCCGAGGTACAAATTTACCTTTCAGCTCGCGTTCTGGGACATTTTCAAGACGATTGAGTCACTGAAGCCGCGACGATTGTACAACCAGGCTCGCATGCTGTCCGGGCTAGTGATGAACAACAGTATGTCACTGTCATGTCTGAAGGTGCTGGACTTTACGCAGTTGGAGGAGAAGAGCATTTTGTTCCTGCGGGTTGTAGTGGAAGATATTCTCAAGGTGGAGAGCGAAGTGGAGATGACGCTGGCGTTTCAGCGTTTGCTACAATCGAAGAAGGCACAACTGGTAATTGACGGTCTTGCCGTATTCTTTCATCAGCAACTAACGAGCTTTCGCAGCGAGCCCGATCCAAAAACGCGGCTGTTGCTGAAAAGGCGTGTCAAGAGTGTCAAACGGTTGCTCGATCAACTTGCAAAGTCTGCCGCGTCGGCTGACAACGAAGCCGCCTTGATGTAGCTGGACACGTCGACGCCAGTAAGCGTTCACTCGTAATGGCTAAGAGATATCTGGTTGAACTTCTTGTCGCATTTCACGTAGATCACGAAGGGTTTCACGTGCTGCGTCGCACTCGTACATCTAGCGCGATACAAATTTGGGCTGGTGATCGGGCACTTCCTGATTCCTGCTACTTTTCACAGGATCTAGCACTGAAAAGCAGGTCCATCGCTATCGTATGCGCCTGAGCGACGTCCACATCGCGAATATTCCAACACTTGATCAAGAGGAGACAGCCCAGTGACAGAGTCGCCACCACGCCGTATTTCCAAAGCGATTGCGGGTCGCTCATCGCAGCACATGTGGTCTTGTGAAGCAGATGCTGAATCTGCAGCTAGCGTGTGTCAGCAGCGTGGACAATCATGCTGATGAGAAGGGAAAGTGCGGGTTTCATGTAATCGACTGGTAGTGGAGAACACAGCTTTCTCTGCAAGTGCCAAACAAGTCAGCCGTATCCCAGGTGAGAGTACGATAAGAACGAGGCACGAGCAGTGGATTGAGGTCGATACGGCAGTGACAAGAGCAACTGTTTTTCCAGTGGCGTGGTAGTTGCTGAACGTGCGAGAGCTCGATCCGGCAACGAATGACCAGAATTTTGACTGATCAAGGCGGGCTTGCGCAACGGCAAATGATCCACGTTTATAGAAGCCAGGCTGGTGAACAATGACGAAGACACCTCGTGTCAACTCGTTGTAGTTGAAGCGATGGCTTGTATTCGTTGTCAACTGATCTGGTGTAATAACAGCTGCACTTCGCATAACTTGACAGTCTGCATGGTCTTCATTCCATGCGGCTTTCCTATCCTTTCTGTGCTTGCATGTACAATTCATGAAGAAAACGTGACATGACAAACCAATGTCAAGCCGAATGTACGTTCGCGTGTATGAAAGTCTGTATCGACAACGGCTTGGCGATGGAGACTGCGTAGTATCGTGCCCTGCCCAAATGATACTTTCGTGTCGGATGCGAACAAATGTAAAGTGATGTATTGAAGGTCCTTAGTTTACATGCTGCTCCTGCTATTCTAAGCATACCATATTCTATGCAATGTCAAGACAGTTGTTCTGAGCTACTACCTCCCCTCGCTCAATTTCATTCATCTCGACAGCCCCCGTGAGCGCACGTACGCATCTGCAAAAGTCGCAAACATTGATCAAAGTCCTTGCTGTAAAAGGGCTTCTTTGCTGCCATGTACAGGTGCACATCTCTTTTCATTTTTGTGTTCATCTGAGCTCTTCGATGATTTTCCCGGCAAACGTTGGTTGGCGCACGCTTCTGAGCAGCTTTTCCAACGACTAGTCAATGGTCATTACGCCCAGTACGTCCAACCAACAGCGCGTTGTACCTGAGCCACATGATTGCGTTTTTTCCAGGTCTCCAATAATTGTATTTACCGTTTGTAAAAGAGGAGATGATAGAGGTCGTCGGCGTCCATTTTCACCTGCAGCCAGGCGTTGAGCAGCACTTTAGGAGTTTTGTAGTAACTCAACTAGTGAATCGGGCAGCCAGCGGGTCGTAGACTCTGCACCTTCATATTCCAATCTCGTTCGCAGCAATAGCAGCAGTTCCATCAGCTCCTTCGGTTTCTGCACCGTTACTGATGATTCGGGTACGCGGAACTCATCATACTCCAACTCATACTTGTGCACATCCTCCATCCAACGTATAAAGTTATCTATGTCCAAATGTCTCTTCTGTAGACCGAGTGTTTTGGAGGTTTTATTAGGGTGAGGTGCATCTGCAGGATCTTTAACATCTCCAAGCTTGATCCCACCTGCAGGCTTGATCACATCTACAGGGCGAGACTCACGACCCACAAGCGTATTCAGAAAGTTTACAGCCTGCTCCCCCGACGTCTCACTTTGTGATATTATAAGATCCTGCTCCTTGTACGTGTCGAGGACAACGTCGTCGTTATTTGGCGCCATATTATCCGACTATACAAGCCTCCGCGTGACGGACGGGGCCATGTCCTCAGCAGACACGCGGCGCAGTGACCGGCCTAGGTGTCGCACTGCTCTTGCCCTAAATCCCCACACCAGGTGCGCTTTTTCTTCATCCAAGGCAAATGCTGAACGGCTGGGTTCATTGTATTGGACTGGGTTATTCCAAATGGGAGTTTTCAGCTGAAACCCAAAAGTAATAACTCAGAAGTATGCCCAACTTTGGGAACAGTAGATCCTATAAACTCGATATACTCGCGTGCCATGAGACGACGAGGAATTAAGAGTTACATTTGTCAGATCAAAGTTGTCAGAGCGTACCCAGCACTTGGGTCGTAAACGTTTATTACACGATTTAAACAGGTTCGGATCGTTGGCGGTCTTTACGACTCTGCTCAGCCGAAAGTTTGAGCCGCCAAGAGTTAATTTGAGGAATCTTTCAGAGCTTCGGAGTACACGAAAAGGTAAGCGCGGCGTTCACGCTTACGATCAAAACGTTCTCTACCTTGCACGTTTCATTGTAGCAAACTCTATGAGTGAATTCGTGCTGATCACGATATCCTTACTGGGTCTAACGGAAGGTTTCGTGAGAACCCATCTATTCCAAATCGAGTTAAAGTCGCTGGAGGAAGCGATTACAATCGCGTTGCAGAGGACTTTAGCGTGAGACAGGCTCTCACCATTTTAATCCCCTATCGTCTTTCATGACGAGTAGATCCGGGAGGTCCAGAACTAAAGGTCCTTTGCAGTGTTGAGAGTGAGAGAACTCGCACTTCAAACAGTAAGCAATTGCAAAATGTAATCGCCGTCAGAGTACAAGCAATACGCCTACGAGTGTAGCTATACGCCCAGCGTTCCACAACGCTGGGCGAAGTGATTGACTATCGGAAAAGAAGGGCGACGGACGCGGGTCCAACGCTACTGCGAAGTCACAAAAGCGTGCTGGATCGTAAAAAAACGGTCGGGTCAGTAGGAGCGGAGCGCCCTAGTGATTTAGCCACCTTAATGAGTTTGCAAACCAATTGATAAAAATTGATCCCGACTCACAATCCGTGTGTGTCTCTGCACTTGGCGATGATGTAATTCCCCATCATCTTGATCTATGAAGTGGCAAAAGAAAGTTACTTTGTGCCTAAGTTGACCGTGGGGCGTCGAAAAGTTTCTACGTCGCCAGTTACCAGAGGACCGCAGGCTCAACATCGTTTAGCGCATTTCTTTTCATACGAAAATGACGGTGCGCCTCGCAACAGGTGCATCGATAGCAGTAATGAGAGGTGAAGCGGGATTTTGCTACGCGCTATAAAATTTGCAGTACGATGACAATTTCATCTTACATAGATTGGATGACAAGTTTGATGTCATCCTAGGTTTGTCTTGGTTCAGAAAGTATAAACTAAGGGTCAGCTGACATCATCGAACCGTGAAGATGCCTTCCACTTGTTCATCAGATGGAGATCTGATGAAGTTCTTGGAGCGTCCACAATCGTGTGGGTGTACTGCGAGTGAGTGCGATGGCCTCACTTGCTGTACTTTAGTTAAAACGAATGCACAAGATCACAGTGCGCCAACCAATCACACTGTGGAGGAAGCTGCCGGCGGCTGTGCGAATGCATAGGCAGCGCCTAAAGTCCATCACACGAAGGAGTCGAGTGAACCGGGACATCGGTGTGCGCCTAGCGGGCCCAATTTAAGTAAAAATATACCAGTTGCCCACACAGGGCAATATAATTTTAGATCGTCTGTAGACTAAATCGCAGCGGACCTATCTGTGGTCGCGCAACCACAGCAAGAAGATGTTGGGAGAGTAAGTCCCAAGTACTTGAGGAAGAATTTTTACAAGCAATCATAATTGATGTAGCGAGACCTCATCAGCCTGAGGAAATAAGTTCCCAGCAGCATGCGGAACAAGGTTACCTAAAAGAAACCGAGACATTACATGTCTTGGGTAAAGACGGTTCAATTGTAGGCACTTGTACACTTAATCTAATCTTCCTCTGAGCTGCAATAGGAGATTGCTCAGCTAACAACAGCTGACAACACTAGAACCGGTGTTCGCAAGATTAATGCAGTGAAAAGGTCATACAGATCTGTTTACTAGTCACGAAAAACGAATACGTGACCGGCATTCGGCCGGCAGTAGTATTTGCCAAGAACGAACAGTTTCATAGCAGCTCATCAAAAGACTGAAATTTCGCGATGAGAAGACTCAGATTGAGCGACATTTGTCTCAATCTTGGGTTCGCTTCAGGCAATTATTTTACAAAGGGATTATATCGAGTTCAAGAGCGTGTTCCCTGAATCCGTAACATGCGAGTTGCCTACGGGTATAGGCACTTGACGTATAATTGAGCTCAAACCGGGCTCAAAATACTGTGTCAAGAATTACCGGTCCACTGCACCGTGAACAAGTGTGATCGCTTATCTGCGGGTAATGTGAGGGATTTAACTTCCTCACATCTCTCCAATCTTCTGTGTGCGCAAGACCATAGAAGTGTAACGGATGATACACGCATTTAATAAGCTGAATCCTGCAACGGTATCGGCGTCCGATCCGGTACCAAGAAACGACGTAATTGTCGGTGGTATGACAAAAAGTATTTTCCTTTCGTTCATGGATCTGATGTATGGCTTCTATCAGATCCTAATACGTGAAAGGGAAATCCCGTAAACGGCAGTGAGCACCCTGAGCGGTATGTTCTGGGATTGGCTAGTAATGCCACAAGGGCTTAGCAACGCCCCTTCCACATTCAACAGATATGTAACACATCTGTTGAGACCGGTGCGAGATTTCGCACCGAGTTGCTTCGACGATGTGTTCGTTCAGAGCCGGGTAATGGGCGGAAAATCGGATGTAGAGATTCAAAGAACACACGTTCGTCAGGTTCTTGCGCTGATGCGTGAGCGTAAGTTTCATGCTAGCCTCAAAAAGTATACATTTTATGCTAGCAAGACATTGTGTTTTGGGTGCATTGTGAGTAAATACGGTGTAACCCTTGATCTCGATGAGATCAAGGAGATCACCTACTGGCCTGTGCTAGAAGACGCCGTGGGATTGAAAAGTAACTTGTTTTAGCGAAGCACTTACACGATAATTTGCGCAGAGAAGCCAAGATAATTGCTCACCTCTCTCGTCTTAATAAAAAAGAACGAGAAGTGGTCATGGAGTGCTGATTGCCAGCGTCGCTTCAACGGCATCAAGCAAAACTTCATACTCACAACAGATTTGGCAGCTGCAGACCAAGACAGACCATTTGATGTGGTCTGTGACCCCAGCAATTTTGTAATCGGCTGCGCGTTTATGCCTTACTATCCATGCGGCGCAGAGTGCGCACTTGTTATCAATTTCGACAGCTACAAGCAGCGGAGCGTAATTACCCAGTGAATAAAAATAAGCTATTTGCCATGAAGTATGCACTAGTGAAATCCGTGTCTTCATACTTATAGATAGAATGCGTGTAGTCTGCACAGAGACCAAGCATCATTACGCACAGCCGTAAACAGCCCACACCTTTGTCAAAGGATGAATAGATGGCTGTTCTTATTTACGGAGTACAATTTTCCGTGGAGAACAAACCCAAACGACTTAATGTCGTCACGGACGCGTTGTCGCACCGGCCCGATTTCGAGTTGGCTGCGCGGTCAGACAGTGAGGTTGATACTACTATTGCACCAATTTTCACTAATGTTACGTCGTTAACATTTCTTGACGACATAAGAAAGGCCTACGCAGAAGATAAACCCATTTTGCGACGAATGGATCATCTAGTGACTCCTTCTCGTGAATCTCTATGAATTAAATAACTTTGTATTGGTCTTCCGGATGTAAATTTCCAACGTGCAACGGGATGGTGCATGACACAGTCGTTGCCAGCAAAACACATCGTGTCGACGGTTCCACTCATATTAATTTGAGCTTGCACATGTGGTATGATTTCCATACTGCGCCACCTAGTGGGCATCGTGGGCGTGACACAACCTGTCTCACGATAAGTCGCGACTTTAACAGGGCCCGTTAGTATCAGATTGTGCGCAAGTACACTCGTGTTTGCGAGTTTTTCAACCAGTGATCCCGAGTTCATCATCTCTTTTGCCACTACAGCTTCTAATGATCCCGGCAATGTGCTAGCCGTCCGTCCCAATGGACTTTGATTTCGGTATCCCAGAACACACTCAAAAGAATTATTGTATAATTGTGTTTGTAGACCGATTTAACAAGATGTACCATCTTGCTGCAGTTAATGCGTCAATCTGAGTACAAAATTGGGCCCATGTCTTCATTGACACGGTGTTTCGACTCCACGGTCTACATTTTAGTATCATCTGGCAGAGATCCTCCACGAAACGCTCAATATCGTGTGGAACGACCAGCACAAGTCCAGCTTCTCGACCTCTCACGGCAGCGTTTTGGCAATACGTCTTCCGATCCTTCAGAACACGTCCGGCTATCTACTTCTGACCACTCTAACACTAATGGTCAGAAGAAACGCGTCTTTCGTGTCCTCATGAAGATACTTCGGGAGTGCGTCAAATCTTTTACAGACTAAAGCGACGTTTTGCCGATGGCTGAGTTTGCTTTCAACACTCCGTGCATGCATCGACAACGCATGCACCTTTTACGTGAACGGCTTACCCACCATCAACGCCTACTTACTCTTTCAAAGTGTGACCCTGATTTTAAGGGGAAGGGATTTGATCCAGCAAACACCGTTCTGTCTTTTGCTCATCACGTGTCAAGGTACTCGACGACGTGAACGTTGCTGATTTCGATCTTATCTTCATACAAGAAGATGACCTCAGCAATAGCGACGACACCATTGCTGACTCAGATGAAGAGATGAGGCTGGTTTATTTTTTTATTGCAAAAGACTACACCGGCGAGAATGAGAACACACTCGTCATAAAAGGAAGATGTATTTTAGCAGTGCACCCAAGGCGCAACGCAACAAAATAAATTGAGTCACCAGAGATTTTCTGCTGATACGAGAAGCATTAATTTCATTCGTGCAAGAATTCGTCGCTAGTGCCATGGATCGGCAGAAACGGAACGCTGACAAACATGGAACAGCAAACGTTCTTCTGTTCGTTGTTGGAGACTTAGTAAAACTGTCTTTGATAAATTTACCTAAGTACGTAGTAACTATTATGGGTACTAGTAATCTAAAACTTAAGTACATTGGCCCATTTCGTGTACTACATATCAAAGTCAACGCGTACACGATCGAGTTGCTTCGCAGAATGCGTACGCATCCTACGGTTTACGTCGGTCGTCTCTGCCCGTACTATCCACTAGATGTCACTCTATAAGACGTATACTACCATTGCACTAATAATCTCCAGAACTTCTTCTAATCATAAGACAATTTCTGATCATGGCTTTGTGTTGCCGCAAGCTGGCGACGAATGTCACTCAATTCGTCGTGATAGGCTTGACGCTTTCGCTCATTTCAAATTGAATAGAACTCGAACTTTAATTGGTCAACTTATCGATAGAAGCGCATGCGTTACACCCACGCTTCTGTAGAGAGACGCTCCTGTATTTTTCGCTCGAAGCAATCAAACAGATCGTGCAAGCCTTGCTGAATATGGCCAACCTCCGGCTTCAACTCCAATAAACCATTTAGAGTTATTCTTTCCACCCCCGCCACAGTCATTTGTGGACTCACACGTTGGTAGAAGTTTTTACGTGGAGCTTATCTAGGGACCATCGCGACGTGAAGGAGAAGATAATGAGTTAGATTGTTCGCTGGTGTGGCCATTCTCCGTCGCACGACAGCCGGGAGCCTCGTGTCCAGCTTACAATTGACGTTGAGGTTCTCGTTCGCCAGTACGACGAGGCACATTCTATGCCTCAGACGGGCCATTAAAAAATAAGCGCCTATGGCGATGTGGAGCGATTGCAAATACGCGATCGCATCGGGCATCTCAGAATAAATGTGAAACCTGAAGGGAGTATACGTTTCTTTGGATACGTCCAGTGTGGTCGCAGCAAAATAGACGTGGTTCGACCCGCGTGAGGCATGAATTTTGTCTCAAAAGACAGATAGTGCAAACCTGGCTTGTGCACCAGATATGGTCCATTTCTCATACCTAACACGAGCTGTGTTAAGTTTCTAAAGTAATCTTCGCGCCCAATATGCTGCACATTGAGTATAAAGGCGTTACTCACCAGTAACAACGCTCTTGTCTCGCTTATTGTTGCCAATTTTTACCAACTATGCTTCAGAAAAAGACTTCTTCAGCACGAAAGTTACTAGCGCTGGTATCTAGGCCGTGCAACCACCTCGCGTGGTATAGTAGAATTCGACGATGAAGACTTATATCACTTGACAGTTCAATCAAAGGACTTTCAGTTAAGACCCAAGGCTTGCGTTCAGGGGCTAGACGTAGCACATTAACGTCTAGAGCCTCCTTCGTGGTACCAAAGGAAGTCTTGGTACCACTAGAATCGTCATCAAGATGGTAAAAACTATCTCCGAGTTATTTAAAAGTCTAATGCAAGTGGCAAAAGCGGGAGATGAGTCAGAATTTTCCTTAAATAAACTTAAAAGACTCCAGTAGTGAAGATGAGTCTAACACCCGATTTAGTCCTATTCAATAGCTCGTACTCTGCCGCCTTAACATTCTCGGGCAACCTAAATGTCTTCTTCGAGACAGAATCACCTTCCGACTTCTCAAAATAGATAAGCATCACTTGGGAGCCATAATTTTTAGCAAGGGATGACTCACCATGTGCCTCTGAAGAAACCGGTGCTGCAGGAAAAGTTGCAGCGGCAGCGGACAAAGCTTCGTCTGCCGCGAGAGGCTGGGCATCGTCAAGAGCATCTGCGTTAACTAGCGCAGCTGTCTTCTCAGCAGCTTTTGCCGCGCATCGCATGGACTTACTCAATATGCGATGGAGATCCAAAATGTATGGATCAGACCAAGACAAGTGCTTTTTGTCCCTGATGTGGTCTAACAGAGACCACATCAACATGATTGTGATTTAGTGATTATAGTTTAGAGGAGGTGATGGAAACTACTCTTGATACCTATTAATTAGGATCTAATGATAAAGATTGATGATGATGTTGAATATTCCTGTAAAGCGTAAAAGGCAGCAATACTTACCGATTGGCTGATATGGGTCATCATAACAGCCAGTTCTATTGGTCCAATCAACGATTGACGTGCGCAATGAGTGGTAGCAAGACTCAAGCATATAGTTTTGTAGATAAACATAATCAAGCTAAAACTAAAATATAGTTTACTGATTGGAACTTATTGCATTTAATACAGTTTTACCAGCAACTAGCCAGTATCCTTGTTGCTTTCTTTTCTTCTGCCAAGCAAACCGAGGTAGCGAGGCACCACCCACACTGCTGTCGGTAAGAGTAGCTGCACACTGGTTGTCCAGTGTGTTTCTCTGGTGCTCCGTTACAGTGAACATACAACACCAGATCCTGGATACTCTTTGTCTCGCCTAGCTCCGAACGAGCACTTGCTCTCAAATTTGGCTGAAATGATATTGTCGCTGATGATTTTGCGAAATGAAAAGAAAACAGCGGTACGATACGGGTCTTGGTATCTGACAGCAACAAGTGTGCAGTTAATATTGCATGAGCGTAGAACAGATTTAAACACGCTTCGTAAAACGATAAAATGCGGTATGAAAGACTGAACCTCAAAATTAAATGATCATTGCCTGCCGATGAAAGTCGTTTTAATCTTGAGTGAGCGAACACTTTAATGCGGCAGAAGTTTGTGAACAGAATGCCATGACACACTTAAATGTTTATGACATAGGTGATCGATCGAGCTGTGAACAAGCTCGTGTAAACATTCGCCAATGACAAGCTTTATCTGTTTTAGAGCGGATGTAATTTAACATTAAGGGTGTTTTGTTGGGCCATTACATGAAGGAGCGATTAGTCATACTGTAACAGCAACCACCTGGTGTGACCGTACTAAGCAGTTTTACAAACGGTGCAACATGACAGGTGCTGCATGTCAAGCACGTAAACTGAAGTAGTGACTACCTACTTCCTAATTGATTTATTGCGAATTCTAGGGGTGAAGCTAATAGTGAGTGTGCGCAAGGTTGAATGCTGAGCTTTCAAATCGTACTTATCTGTGTGTCTCCGGTTTGTCTGTAAAAAACGTGGTTAGGCGGAGCTTTCTCGTGCTAAGTCTGATCTAGCCTGTCCCCACCACATGTAGGCATAAAGGCATATCCGAAGTCACTCTTTAGCTTGGTCACTGTTGTGACGCGCGCTCGTGATTGGCTTGAAATCGAGCAAGGTGAATATGATCACACAAGCAAATGCTGGACGATCATTGGCAAAGGCCGATCGCGTTGCCCCAGCCAACTGTACTAGGATAATACAGACAATTACAGCAGCAGTTCATAAAATGAAGCAAGGTATAAAACACTGTACAACAGCAGCAGTCTTCGGTGACTGCTGCTGTTGCTTAGTGTTTTATACCTTGCTTCACTTCTATGAACTGGATGGCTTTGTCAAGGGGCGAGCTCCAGAGCTTGCTCCTCTATCTAATGGTAGTCGTCGTGCATGCGCGCCTCCTTTTTTAAAATCACCAACCCGCTATTGCGTTGGCTGTGCATGCATGTGCTATTTAACTAAGGGTGCAAAGGAGAGTGTGATGGCTCGTTCAGTACGAATGAAATATATCATGGTGGAGAAGATCACAAGAATCGATGGCGACAAGGAAGCGCCACCTTCGAATGTCCTTGACATTCTCCGAAAGTATTGAAAGACCTTGCCGATGTATTGTGATAAGTTCAGTACAGTTATGACGGTCTGTGGATTGCGCATAAGTGTATAATTTAGTCAGCCTAACGCCGTCTTGCAAGCTAACGAAGCACCTTTGTTTGTTCGAGACCTCTTGCAGTTTCTTCGAGAGCAAAACCACCAATTTATAGACAGCAACTTTAAGCATAAAGCGTCGAGTGGGTTCGCTACGTAGGTTTATCTACACCTTTGCTGGTGGCACACAGGACTGTTGTCTATATCAGCCCATTAGGTCCAAACTTCGGACAAGTTTTATCGAACATGAACAACCAGAGCTTACAGTCCCCACAAGCTCCGGGCTGTTGATCGAAAACACACGCAAAGTTTCGTCCTAAGAACTTTCGTTGATTCAAGAAAATCATGCGCGAAAAAGCTTTGACAAGCGTTTTCCATAAGGAGCAACGCTACATCACTGCAATGTCTAGCGCCACACGCCAAGCTCTTGCCAAGCGTGTGATCTTCGTCATCACATTGCGTTTCAAAAATCCCGGAAAAATGCTCACTTTCGACAAGTCCTCGGCAGCTCATCAGATCAGTGACACCACAATCAACAGAAGTCTTGAGGCAACAAGCATATTGTCGTAGATCACAAGTTTGTTGCCTGTTTTGCAGTCGTAGTTGCCTGCATTATTTTGTGCTTGGATATCGAGCCTGTAGCACTGGAAAGTTGCCATCGTATGAGAACTGGCCATTGGATGACCGGTTTGAAGACTACGGAGTGCTACAACATCGCAAAAAGTATGACCTGGATCCACGTCACAACAAGCCGACCGGAGACCCGATGTTGATCTTCTTGTACACTCCTCAGCACAACACGGACGCACACATGAAGTAACATGCGCTCTTAAGCATACACTGATTCAAACATACAACACAATTGTAAATGAGATCGAATTAATTAATACCACGCGCGAGAGCAGTAGCAAAAATAGTGTGAGCAGCGTGTGCCGACAGGCATCATCGCAGTGTATCACCCGAGCAGAGTGACGCAGAAGTAACCGATTTTCGTCGATTCCCTACCAGCCAACTCTCCACAACAAGGCCATCTGCAACCACACTTTGCCCATTCACTTTTGCTACTCGTCACACACGCAGTCTCTATGTGTGTTGGCAAATAATCAAATATCCCCAAAAATCACTGGGGCGATCGTTCACTTAACCGAAAAAGCCAAAGCGATCGGGTGCAAACTTAGTCATGTCAAGTTGTGGGCGTCGTCCACTAATTTCATCAGCAATCAGTGCTCCAGCTCCAAACGAAAGTGTCCACCCCTTGGAGCCGTGACCAGCATTGACGTGCAAATTTCGGATCTTGGTTCGACCAACGAGAGGCACGTCGTCTGCTGTCACCGGACGCCAGCAAGTATGTGTCTGTATTTTAGTCACGTCCAGGTACCCTTCTGGAAACATGACCGTAGCTTGAGCCAAAAGCCCGTCGTACCGCTTTTTCTGATCCCGCGGTGAATCTTCATCTGCTTTTTTCTGACTCACGAAATCCACACCACCAGAAATTCGCAGCAGCGATTTGCCCAGAGGTGCAACAAGTGCATGGCCACCCGCGTAGACGTTGTGGATAGGAGCACGAAAGCCAGCAGCCACAGGGACCGACAAAACATATCCTTTGATCGAATACAATGCCAATTTCACTCCTGCTCGTTTTGCGACAGGACCCGTCGAATTGCCAAGCGCCAGAACAAACTCATCTCCTTCAATCAACGAGCCTCTCCGCGTCTGTAATGCAATGACCGACGTCTTGTCGGTCAAAATGTGCTGCACTTCCGTATTGAAGCGGAACATCACACCCTGTCGCATACACAAGCGATACAGCGATTGGCACATTTTATGCACATCGCCACTTGTCCCAAATGCGGATAAAATTGCTCCAGGCGCGTAAATCTCGGACCGCAAAGCCGGTTCTAGATTATGGGCTTGCGTCGCATTCAGCGGGTGCAAGTCCATGCCTAATTCCGACAAATGCGCACTTCGGTCGCTCTGTAACGTCACTTGCAACTCGCTATGATTTCGAAAAATCTCAATCGTGCCTTGGGCCGTTTGGTCCATCACCACTTCCCCTTTCTTCGTCGTCGCCTGCAACTCGCGCAATTTCAGCATGCTATAGAACCCCAACTCGCGGATCGTGCGGCAGTGTTCATTCGAGCGCCCTTTTTTCGAATTGTGCCAGAACTGGAGCCCCCATTTCCAAAACTTCGCGTCTCGAAAAGCCGACATTTCGATTTTCATGGGCTTTTCCCGTGACGGCCACTTGGTCACGGATCCACGCGCTGGCCGCATCGAGACAGTTATTTCTCGGGACGAACTAGAGGCTGCAGCGGCAGGAGGACCGCTCGTGACGGTTACACTGCTGCCATCTGCTGCCGCCGTGGTTAACGTCGTGGAGGCAGCAGCAGCAGCAGCCGGGTGCCGTCGCTTGCCTTTGCGGAGATTTGTCATGTCCGACCGACTGGCGTACAAAGCGGGATCTAAGAACCCGCCGTTACAGAAACTGACTTGCGTGGCCACGCCCCTCTCCTTCTCAACACAGAGCACTTCATGTCCCTGCTTGGCAAGGTAGTAACACGTGGTGAGGCCGATGATGCCAGCCCCGCACACGATCACGCGCTTCATCTGACGGCGCTGGTTCATGCCTGGAATCGGTTCCATCTTCATATTCTCCGGCAGCAGCGGAATGCGCATCGGCGGTGGCCGCAACTTGTCCATCGGAGGCAGGCGCTCGCCCTCGAGCGACGTCACGGGGGGCAAACTCCGGTGCACGACACTAACCAAATGGTCCCGCAGATGCGGAGGCAGCTCGAGTGCCGAGCCACTGGCCTCGTCCACCGAGTTGGCGTCCGAGTACCCGGACGAACTCGTGGACGCCAACCGGTCCCTGCATTGGTGTTTGTTCTCGCCCAGCGGTCGTCGACTCGCCGCGGTTTCCACGTCCATGACAGGGTGCAGTTCGTCCTCCATGGCGCTGTTGGAGCCCATTCGCCGTCCCAAGCGCGCGCCAGTAGCAGCAACCGACAAGCGCTTGGACGGAACTTCGACGTTGGCTTCGTCTCGTGTTACGACACGTTTCGACTGCTGCTGCTGCTGCCACTGCCACCGCCCCCCTCCCCTGTCGCTTCAGCTCGTCTTCGATTCAGTTGTGCGAGCGACGGTCGGCGGCAGTCGTCGTCACACACTGCAGAGCTCTTTTTTTTATCTCTGCACGAATATTCGACAGAGTGGGCGCAACGTCGTTCGATCTGGACCAATCAGTGCTTATTTCTTCCGCTTTAGCCAATCGAAAGCCGCGATGCGCTTCAGCTGGCGCGTTGACTAGTCTGACACTTCCGTGAGCGAGACGACAACGCTTCACACACTTATCAGCCGTAGAGCAGCGCGCGATGGCGCCAGTCTACAGCTCGCTCACGACTGCACGACTGTAAAAAGTCCCGCCGAAGCTTCTGGCAATAGCACCGGCTCGAACGCTTTGCACCACTTCTTGCGGATTTGTTGAACTTGCCGTCGGCTTACAAGCGGTTTTTACAAGCATCAAGAGGCTCCTTGGCGCCGGGACTCCTAGTGGCCAAGACCTTGAATCGCACCATCTTTGGTATCAAGACGCCGAGAGACACTCCGAGATACGGCAAACCGCCGGTTCGTCCGCTCTTGCTCCAGTTGCGCCCCTGCTCTGGCTCTCGAAACTGCACACGCGAACTCGCCTCAGTGGGACACGCACTGCCACGACGTTGCCAGCAAAAAGCTCTTGGCGATGAACTTCGCACTTGAATGATAGTCACAGCCAATGCGACGTGCCACGGGGTCAAGTGAGCGAACCCTCGGCACTGGAATACGCTCTGGACAGAAAGCCTTTGCAATGCGTTTCGATTTGTAGCAAACGCATGTGTGGCTCTTTACCGTGGACACGAATGCTCGTCCCCTTTTGCAGCGTGACCATCCGTGCGCCTGTTCATGTATTGCTGCTCCCCACGTCGGAGCCCTTTCTGTAATTTCTGCATCGTCGGGTAACAATCCGCACGAGCGTATGATCTGATGCTTGGGTCAACGACTCTGTCAGAGCTCGACGACCAATTGATCCAGCGGATAAAATGTGACAAACCATGACCGCATTTTCGCCGACTTGTCAGCTTCGCAACACCATAATTAGCTGGCGTGGTATCGGTGACATAAACGCCATTGCAATAATGGTGGCCAATGGACTGGCGTGGACCATGTCACAAAGATGCTTCGCTCACAGAAGTATTTGTACATAGCCTCGACCGGTACAAAGTAATGCGGAGACTTATGAGACAGACCAGGGTCGAAGAAATAGCAACTGGTCCTGGCGAGTTATTCAAACGAGCGTAACATTTAGCGTATTTTTTGGCACGGTACAGAAGAACTTTTTTGCTGCGGTTTTGAAGTGCTATTTTTCGTGATGTAGAGGAGCCCTTATTGCAGTATAGAAATGCAGCACTTGGTACAAAAAAGAGAGTAGTTGAGTACACTACGTAAATGCACAGAGCAAAGTGCAGAGCATTTTCATAGAACGAAGGAGAAAAAGTGTATGATGCATCTAGGCCGTATAGTACACGGTTAAGCCCTTTCACGAGATAGGTCAGATTCAATAATTGCGAGCCCGAAGGGTACAGCTATTAGTGACTGTGCGCATGGTTGCATGCCGAACTTTTGAATCGTACTTATCTATGTGTGTCTGTGTCTGTAAATAACGCGGTTTGGAGTACCTTTCACGCAATAAATGCGATCCAGCCTGTCCCCCTCAGAAGTATAGGTTTATCCGAAGTCAATTTTTGGCTAGGTCACTATTGTGGCACACGCTTGTGATTGGCTTAAAATTGAGCAAAGGTGAATATGATCACACAAGCAAATGCTGGACGCTCATAAGCAAATGCTGACGCTTAAAGCAAAGGCCGATCGTGTTACCCAAGTAAACTGTACTGGATTAATACAGACATTTACAGCATCATAAACAATCTTCAGTGACTGCTATTGTATAGATTTTTGCAACTTGATTTAGTTTCCGAACTGGATTACGTTATTCAGGGCGAGCTCCAGAGCTTGCTCCCTCATCTTTTGATTTGGTCGTTTCATGGTATCCAAAATTGTGACAAATTTGCTAGAGATTTAGCATGTTTAATAATTTGGTGGTGACGGATCGGTCTTTTGTATTGAGGGTCACTATGTCGTGTATATTATCATAGTTGTTGACACGCTAGTACCTACGCTCACAATACACCAACTCTACGAGATGAGCCACACTAATTTACTTTTCGCAGGTAGACCGACTATGTCAAGAACGTCGCATAGTGAAGTGACAGTAGATTGTGCCCAATGCCTGGTCAAGTCAAGAGCATTTCGACAACGCTGGACACAATACCTATTTGCTTTGGGTAGCATCGTGTACGTTAGTGATATTCTGTTTGGCGTCCTTATGTAAAGTTAGTCGATGTGCGATCAGCCGCGATCAGCGATAATCGCTACCATACCGATACATGACAGTGCCTAGTCTTAGCTCAACATTCATAATTTACGCACCAGTGTGCTCGGTCGTGTCCAATAGCAATCCTACTGCGTCACATTTTATCCTCGCTTCCAGATTTGGCCTGCTTGTGCTTGTAAACAATGCACTATGACGGGCGTCCTGCTATAAGTACAGCTAATTGTACGCGACTTGTCTGATAATAAAGATTTAAGAATGGGGCCGAGATCGGGCTTGCCGGAAAAGCGACAGCAACCGACGCTTTGATTTTCATTGAACTACTTTATGATACATTATGAGCTGCCAGCGGTACTCTCTGCTCACCCTACTATTATCATAAATTCTAGCTGTAACGGGGTGAATCGTTACATAACAATTTATAAGAAATTGTTAATAGAATATAACTATAAGAGTTATATTCTCAGAATATTGTCATAAGGACAATATTCTGTAGCACTTCCAAGTAGTTCCTAATTGGTTGATATAGGCCATTATATCAACCAACGAAGACGCGCCACGACAGACGCACGCAATGAGTGGTGAGCAGATAACTGATTTACACATTTGTATTTAGACATAGTTAGATGAAGATAAATAGTGATTTATTGCAGACATTAACTATTATAAATACAGTTCTACTTTTTACTCTAACCGAGTACTCGCTTCTTCTTACCGTCTTCCTCTGCACGTACGAGTGTACATGAAGTTACGAGGCACCGCCTTATTCTGTCATCAGAATAAGTAGCTTGTACTGTCACCAGTACAAGCTTCAGGGTGCCCCGTTACACCTGGTAGCACTTTGTAGTCCGTCCAAGGACCGCGTTCACATCCAACATGAATATGTTGGATGATGAAGATGACCAAAGCTTTCACGCTACGCGTGACGGCTACTCCCATTTGAGCGATGTCGAATGGGATGCGGTTGAACGAATGGGTTCGACCATGGGCATCCATGCTGTTAGCGTCATGCTAGAGGCTCTCAATAGAGATGCCCAACATGCTACTATCGCCAAGTTCATTCAAAATGAACTTGACGCAGAACGCGAGAAAGTAGCCTTGCTTCACCAACAAGGTTCTCAACAAGCAGAGTTGTTGAGAGAACAAGGTGCTCAACAGTTTGAACTGTTGAGACAGCAGCAGGCTGCTGCTGGCGGGTCGATGCACTCGCGTCGGCCCGAGACTTTGAAGATTGACATCTCAAAGTATAGGGGGTCGAAGAAGACTCCCTCTTGAGATGGTTCGTCGAATTGGATGACGCCATAAGGGCGCGTCGCATCGACGACGGGGATATGCAAGTTGCATTTGCCCAGTCAAATCTGGCAGGACGTGCCAAGACTTGGGCACTGGGGCTCAAGCTGCACGACCCATATGCGTTTGGGTCGTTGGAAGTCTTCAAGTCGCGGCTCAGACAAACGTTTGAACCGCCTAGAGCTGAGTTCAGAGCTCGAACCGAACTCTTGAAGCTCAAGCAGGGTAAGCGTGATGTGCACGCTTACGCTCAACATATACGACATCTCACGAGTTGTATAAGTTCCAATCCGGTGGATGAACACACGTTGGTTTCGGTGTTCATGCAGGGTCTTGCGGATGGTCCCGTCAAGACTCACCTGTTCCGGCTTGAACTAGATTCACTAGAACAAGCCATTTCAATTGCGGAGCAGGAAGACTTCAGTCTGAGACAGGCTCGCGCCAGCTCGACATCATATCGTCAACCGAGACGATATGACAACGGAGGTCCAGAGCCGATGGAACTCTGTTATGTAGAGAGCGAGAAGGCTCGCTCTACAGGCTACAAGAAGTTGCAGAGATGCAACAGATGTCAAAAGACAGGACACTACGCTTACGAGTGTAGTGCCCCTCGTCCAGTGTCTCGCGACACTGGGCGTAGTGACCGTCCACCCATGAGAAAGGGGCAGGGACGAGGGTCCGCAGTTGGTGCAAAGACGCAACAACGGGATGGACCGTCAAAAAACGGACAGGATCAGTAGGTGCGGAGCACCCTACTGATCCAGCAACGTCAAGAGAATTTGTAGGCCTCTTGATGAAGGTTGCTCCCAACACACAGACATTGTGCGTTGCTGCTCTAGGTAATGAGATCTCACTCATTACCTTGAAACTCGAAGTGACGAATAAGTTGTCCCTTCGAGCTCTAGTCGATTGTGGGGCGTCCAACAATTTTGTGCGACGCCAATCGCTAGAAGATGGTCACTTTAAATTCAGTGAATGTGACACACCTCCTACGAGGATGACGGTACGTCTTGCGACAGGCGCATCCGTAACCGTCATGAAGCGTATAGTGAAGATTCACTATACGCTAGAAGATACCCAATACGACGATGACTTTATCGTATTGGATTTGGATGACAAATTTGATGTCATCCTTGGAATACCGTGGCTCAGAAGGTACGAACCACGGGTAAACTGGCAACATCGGACAGTAACGATGCCTGCCGCTTGTTCATCAGATGGCCATCTGATGAACGTTTTGGAGCGTCCACAAGCGTGTGGATGTACTACGAGTGAGTGCGATGGCCTCACTTGTGGTACGGTCGTTAGTACGACTGCACAAAACCTTAGTGTACCAAACGGTTACACTTCGGAGCAAAGTTCCGGCGGCTGTGAGGAAACACAGGCTGCGCCGAAGGTCCACCACTCGAATAAGTCGGGTGGACTGGGACAAAGATGTATCCCTAGAGGGGAACATCTAGAAGAGAAACAATCGATCGCTCAGGTTAAGCGAAACGATAATCCTAGATCGACTGGAGAGTCTTTCGTAGAGGATCTCGCTGTGGTTGCGCAACCACAGCTAGAGGAAGTTAAGGGAATAAGTCCCAAGATTACAAAATACGGCGGAAATAAGTTCCCCGAAACCCGCGGGAATAAGTCCCCGGGAAGACGAAGGAATAAGTCCTTCGAAGCCTGAGGGAATAAGTCCCCAGGAAATGACAGAGACATTGAATGTCATAGTCAATAACGGATCATGTGTAGGCGCTTATACACTTGATCTGATTGCGCCTCCGAAGTTAACTTCGGAGATCACTCAGTTGCTAACGCTCGAACATAAAAGGTTCTTGCGTGATCTGCGTAGTGGCAAAGTCAAGCAGATCTGCATACTCGTCGCTGACGACGAGTATGTAACCGACATAAGGTCAGCAACAGTGTTTACTGAGAACGAGAGAGTTCTCAGTAGTTCATCTATGGACGAGAGTGTCCTAGATGAAAAGACACGAATTGAGCGATATGAGTCCCAATCATGGGAATCGCTCAAGGAAAATCCTCTCTATGAAGATTTGGTTGAATTCAAGGATGTATTCCCTGAAACTGTTCCGTGCGAATTACCGAAGGATAAAGGTATTCGACACGAAGTCGAGCTTAAACCAGGCTCGAAGTACTGTGTCATGAAGCAGTGGCCACTGCCTCGTGAACAAGTACTTGCGATCGACAAGTTCTTTGCCGATCGTTTAGCAGCGGGCCATGTGAGGGAATCAACTTCCCCACATAGCTCTCCGACCTTCTGTGTGCGAAAAGCAACAGGAGGGTGGCGGATAGTGCACGCGTTTAACAAATTGAACGCTGCAACGGTACCGGCTCAGACGCCGATACCGAGGAAGGACGTAATCATTGATGGTATGTCAAAGAGTACCATCTTTTCGTCCATGGATTTGATGGATGGCTTCTATCAAATCCTAATGCGGGAACGGGATATACCCTATACCGCAGTTAGCACGCCTAGCGGCATGCTCTGGGAATGGCTAGTAATGCCACAAGGGCTCAGTAATGCCCCTGCCACGTTCAACAGGTGTGTATCACATCTGTTGAGGCCAGTACGAGAATTCGCGCCGAGTTATTTCGATGACGTATTCATCCATAGTCGAGCTATGGATGGAAAGTCGGACGTTGAGGTTCACAAGTACCACGTCCGACAAGTTCTTACAATCATGCGAAAGCATCAATTGTATGCAAACCTCAAGAAGTGTATATTTGCAGCAAGCGAAATACCACTTCTTGGGTGCATCGTTGGTAAGAACGGTGTACGTCCTGATCCCGAAAAGATCAAGGCGATCACCGACTGGCCCGTGCCGGTCGATGTCAAAGGTCTTCGAAAATTCCTTGGGCTAGCGGCGTATTTGCATAAGTATTCACGCAATTACGCCGAGATGACTGTACACCTCTCTCGTTTGTTGAAAAAGAACGAGAGGTGGTTATGGAACGCTGAATGTCAACGCTCCTTTGAGGGTATCAAGCAGAGCTTGATACAATCCCCAGTCCTAGCAATAGCCGATCAGGACAGGCCATTTCATGTGGTCTGTGATGCCAGCGATTTCGCAATCGGCTGTGCATTAATGCAGTACGACCTTGAAGGCGTTGAACGCGTCGTCTGCTATCAGTCGCGTCAGCTGCAACCAGCTGAGCGGAACTATCCAGTGCATGACAAGGAACTCCTTGCCATGAAGTATGCACTCGCGAAGTTCAGAGTCTATCTATTAGGAGATAGACCCTTCGTTGTTTACACTGACCATGCGTCCTTACGCACGGCAGTGAACAGCCCGCACCTTTCACAACGAATGGCGCGGTGGTTGTCATTCTTTGCAGAATACAACTTTACGGTCGAGTACAAACCAGGACGACTTAATGTCGTCGCTGATGCACTCTCACGTCGTCCCGACTTTGAAACAGTCGCGAAACCCAACAGTGAGACAGTCACTGTTGCGGTTATGACGTCCTCAGTTCCATCTACAACGTTGTATGATGATGTGAGGCGGGCATACGCCCAAGATGGTGAGATAGTGAAGTTGTTGTCACATCTCTCCCAACCATCTCGAGAATCGTTGAAACGATTGTCGTCTGCGTATCGATCTGCATCAGATCGATACACTACTCGTAACGGTTTACTGTACTATACAGCCGTTTCTGGTGACACACCACGTGTTGTCATTCCAGATGATACTGATCTGCGTTTGCGGATCATGTTCGAGTATCACGATGCTCCTATAGGAGGACATCGTGGCCGAGAGAAAACATATCTCACGGTAAGTCGAGACTTTTACTGGCCCCGCCAGTATCAGTTTGTGCGAAAGTATGTTCGCGCATGCGAAGTCTGCCAACGAGTGAAGTCAAGTCCTTCACTGCGTGCACCTTTACAGCCTCTACCGGTTCCGGCTGAGTGCTGGGAATCCATCTCAATGGATTTCGTCTTCGGGTTACCCAAAGACGCACGCGGGAATACGGGTATTCTCGTATTTGTTGACAGATTCAGCAAAATGGTACACCTTGTGGCTGTACCAGAGACAATCACGGCAAGTGGCTGTGCTTGTGTCTTTATTGACACCATCTTCCGACTTCATGGGTTGCCCCGTGAACTCGTATCAGACAGAGATCCACGATTCACTGCTGATTTCTGGCGTTCCGTGTTCAAATCACTCGGAACGCGCTTGAAGATGTCAACATCTGATCATCCAGAGTCAGATGGTCAGACGGAACGTGCCAATCGTGTCCTTGAAGAGATACTTCGAGGATACGTACACTCCTTTAAGAGTTGGAGTGAGTTTTTGCCAATGGTAGAGTTTGCCATCAACAACTCGGTGCATGCGTCCACGACGCATACACCGTTTTACGTGAATGGCTTGCGCCATCCGCGTGTACCCACCTTACTAGAGTGTAACTCTGGTTTAAGGGGGAGGGACTCGCGCGAGCAAAAACCGATTTGGTTCACGCTCATCACGCTCTGACGAAGAAGTCATTGCGTTTGATGCCGATATCGATAACATCGATATCGAAGAAGATGATGCCAGTGAGAGTGCGGAAGCCCTCACTGAAGACAATGATGCCAGTGAGAGTGCGGAAGCCCTCACTGAAGAAAAGGTTGTTGTTGCTGCAGTGCGCTCACAGCACACTGAAGCTAACGAGTCATCAGATGAGTTCATACTGGCTCGTGAAACGGTAGTCCGTTTTGTGCAAGACTCCATCGCCGAAGCGGTGGATAAGCAAAAGCAAAACGCTGACAAGAATGGAAGGGCAAACACTCTTTTATTTAATAAAGGTGACTTAGTCCTACTGTCTACGGTTAATCTACCAAAACATGTAGTGACTAACTTGGGTAGCAGTAAACTACTACCCAAGTACATTGGCCCATTTCGTGTATTGCACCGCCTAGGCAATGCATACACGATCGAGTTACCACGTAAGATGCGAACGCATCCCACGTTTTACGTTGGTCGGCTTAAGCCGTACCATCAGTACGCTGCTTCTTCCGATGAAGAACGCCCTTGCGCTCAAGCATCTCGCAGAGAGCCTTGTGCTCCCGATGGTGGGCATCAACAAGGGTCTGAAGAGCAGTTATCTCAGCCCGAGACCGATCAACAATCCCACGAGCTACCCTTAGCTCGTCACGAAGAGATGTCAGAGATCTCTCGTTCTCAAGCTGAGCAAAGGCAAACTCAGCTCGATGCTTCGAGGCAGTGTCCACCATCTGGAGACGCCTATTCCGCTCATGCTCGAGATCGTCGCGTAACCCTTGCGTTACGCGATCAAAGAAGCTCTCGGGAACACACCGATCCACATGATCGTGTGGAGAGCGTCTTTCCTCCTCCTCCACCTCCATTAGAGGACTCTCGCGGTGGCCAGCGCTATCTAGTAGAGCAGCTGTTGAACCACCGCGACGTGAACGGACGTCGGACGAGTTACCTCGTCCGGTGGCGCGGCTATCCCCCGTCCTGGGATTCTTGGGAGCCCCGCTCCCAATTGATGGTTGACGTACTGGGTCTGGTCGAGCAGTACGACGCGACACATCCTGTGCCGCAGAAGGACCGCCGGAGAAAGTCTTCCCGGCACGGTCGTAAAGGGATTTCAGGTTGTCAATCCCTTCGTACATCTCAGTAGAGACACGTACGCGCCACCACGGGCTGGTAAGGAGGTAAGCCTCCTTAGGTGCTCGTGCAGAGTTGTTCACACAACATGGGCACGAGTCTCCCCAAGAGAGGCAGGGTAATCCTTTCTCCCTTGACAGACGATGCAGCTTATAGCGTGCACCTGTCGGGGTTCGCTTTTCAAACTTATCACGAGCTTTGATAAGTTTGTCGTTCCAAGCGTCACGACCTACATCCTCGAGATTATGGATGTAGGCGTTCCACGCCTGAAGTAGTGAGGGACCATCACGTTTGTGATTCCCACTGTACCATCGATGTCTGAAGAAAGCATCGATGAAGAACTCATGTTCAGCGCGATAGTCTTTCGCGCTGGGGTCAAGGTGATGGATCCTTGACGAATCGAACAATCGTGTTCGATAACGATCACTCGTCGTCGCCGACAAGTGATCCATGACAGATTTAGGAGGCATCCATGCCTTCTTTTCTGGAGCGAGACGCAACACATTGCGGTCCCGCTCTTCCTGCGACGTGCCGACAGAAGTACTGGCACCTCGCTGTGAAGTGGTGTCCATTGGAGAAACGACACCACTATTAGCGCCCGAGTCTCGCGACCTCGAGCGCCTTCGCTTCGGCGATGGTTCATCTGACTCATCAGATGAACCAAAGATGCTGCGACGCAAAGCATCGTCCATGCCACGCTTGGCAGGCGGCTTGGATTCAATTGCCGTCGATACGGATCCGTCATCCGTATCAGGAGAGTACGAGACACCGAGCTCGTACTCTGTGAAGACACGAGTGTCTTCATGACCAGCGCCTGCATCACCAGGTGATACAGGCTGAGTCGATTCAGCAACCGATGGGACATCAGTTGCTGTAGTTTCTGCTTCGGCGTCCGCACAGAGACGTGCAGACGCGCTCTCGGCGGCCTTGCTCGCGCATCGCATGGGCTTGTTTACCATGCGATGAGATGTTGGAAAGTGGACGCGGACCAACAAGTGCAAACCCCGTCCCAAATGATTTGGGACGAGTATCCATTTAGTCAATCAGTCACTAAAGTGACTGATGGTTAGGGGGGTGATGTAACGGGGTGAATCGTTACATAACAATTTATAAGAAATTGTTAATAGAATATAACTATAAGAGTTATATTCTCAGAATATTGTCATAAGGACAAATATTCTGTAGCACTTCCAAGTAGTTCCTAATTGGTTGATATAGGCCATTATATCAACCAACGAAGACGCGCCACGACGGACGCACGCAATGAGTGGTGAGCAGATAACTGATTTACACATTTGTATTTAGACATAGTTAGATGAAGATAAATAGTGATTTATTGCAGACATTAACTATTATAAATACAGTTCTACTTTTTACTCTAACCGAGTACTCGCTTCTTCTTACCGTCTTCCTCTGCACGTACGAGTGTACGTGAAGTTACGAGGCACCGCCTTATTCTGTCATCAGAATAAGTAGCTTGTACTGTCACCAGTACAAGCTTCAGGGTGCCCCGTTACACTAGCATACAAGTCAATCCGCTTGAAAGGCTATGACGGATGTGTTTGTTCAGATTAGTCGTGTATCCAATATAAAGTAGCTTTGCAATGACACGAAACAGGAGACAACAGCGCATGCGAAGCTACATTCGATTAATTTGTGCTACAATGAAAATGATGAGGCACTTCGTGACATTTGCGTCCATCAACACCGCCAGAGCAGACGCCTCGTGCTATGTATTACATGCAGCGTAAAAGTCAGCATCTGTCTGCGAATTTACCCGGAGTCTGCATAAAGAAGTCCAATATATCGATGGAAGTGAGTAGCAATATCAGTGTGCCAAGCATTCTCCGACAATGCAACCGGTGACGCGTTAGCGCATCCGGAATCTCCAAAAACTCAGGCTGTGAGCTTCTTTTCGTATCGATACAGTCTTTGCAAAAATTGGATGAAGTTGTTCACATCAGTTTGTTCAGTCTTTGCAAAAATTGGATGAAGTTGTTCACATCAGTTTGTTCGCGTCACTATAGCATGAATTGTCTCTTGAAAGCGACATATTTGAGAGCCTGCGAAATGGACTGAAGGATCTGTTTTCCGTTTCTACCGATGCCGTTCAGCATAGCGAGCTTCTTTGTATCTCCGGCGCTTTAGTGCACGCCACCATGCATTGACAAAAGTTGTACGTAGCACTACACACACGCAAACATCCAATATCCGTAGGATAGACCCTTCGCCTCGTGTACTGTCGTCTCCTTCACAAACCTAATGCGGGACACTGTTTCGTATGAACAGCAAAGCATTCACTGCTTTGTCATTTTGCCAAGCATGTACAAGGTCAAAATAGGCTTAACTGAACCTAGAATATTTCCAACATGGTTGTGAGTACCAAATAACCATAACGAAAAGAAATTACTTGCAGAAGGAGAGTCATTGGTGTAACGGGGTGAATCGTTACATAACAATTTATAAGAAATTGTTAATAGAATATAACTATAAGAGTCATATTCTCAGAATATTGTCATAAGGACAAATATTCTGTAGCACTTCCAAGTAGTTCCTAATTGGTTGATATAGGCCATTATATCAACCAACGAAGACGCGCCACGACGGACGCACGCAATGAGTGGTGAGCAGATAACTGATTTACACATTTGTATTTAGACATAGTTAGATGAAGATAAATAGTGATTTATTGCAGACATTAACTATTATAAATACAGTTCTACTTTTTACTCTAACCGAGTACTCGCTTCTTCTTACCGTCTTCCTCTGCACGTACGAGTGTACGTGAAGTTACGAGGCACCGCCTTATTCTGTTATCAGAATAAGTAGCTTGTACTGTCACCAGTACAAGCTTCAGGGTGCCCCGTTACACCTGGTAGCACTTCGTAGTCCGTCCAAGGACCGCGTTCACATCCAACATGAATATGTTGGATGATGAAGATGACCAAAGCTTTCACGCTACGCGTGACGGCTACTCCCATTTGAGCGATGTCGAATGGGATGCGGTTGAACGAATGGGTTCGACCATGGGCATCCATGCTGTTAGCGTCATGCTAGAGGCTCTCAATAGAGATGCCCAACATGCTACTATCGCCAAGTTCATTCAAAATGAACTTGACGCAGAACGCGAGAAAGTAGCCTTGCTTCACCAACAAGGTTCTCAACAAGCAGAGTTGTTGAGAGAACAAGGTGCTCAACAGTTTGAACTGTTGAGACAGCAGCAAGCTGCTGCTGGCGGGTCGATGCACTCGCGTCGACCCGAAACCTTGAAGATTGACATCTCAAAGTATAGGGGGGTCGAAGAAGACTCCCTCCTGAGATGGTTCGTCGAATTGGATGACGCCATAAGGGCGCGTCGCATCGACGACGGGGATATGCAAGTTGCATTTGCCCAGTCAAATCTGGCAGGACGTGCCAAGACTTGGGCACTGGGGCTCAAGCTGCACGACCCATATGCGTTTGGGTCGTTGGAAGTCTTCAAGTCGCGGCTCAGACAAACGTTTGAACCGCCTAGAGCTGAGTTCAGAGCTCGAACCGAACTCTTGAAGCTCAAGCAGGGTAAGCGTGATGTGCACGCTTACGCTCAACATATACGACATCTCACGAGTTGTATAAGTTCCAATCCGGTGGATGAACACACGTTGGTTTCGGTGTTCATGCAGGGTCTTGCGGATGGTCCCGTCAAGACTCACCTGTTCCGGCTTGAACTAGATTCACTAGAACAAGCCATTTCCATTGCGGAGCAGGAAGACTTCAGTCTGAGACAGGCTCGCGCCAGCTCGACATCATATCGTCAACCTAGACGATATGACAACGGAGGTCCAGAGCCGATGGAACTCTGTTATGTAGAGAGCGAGAAGGTTCGCTCTACAGGCTACAAGAAGTTGCAGAGATGCAACAGATGTCAGAAGACAGGACACTACGCTTACGAGTGTAGTGCCCCTCGTCCAGTCTCTCGCGACACTGGGCGTAGTGACCGTCCACCCATGAGAAAGGGGCAGGGACGAGGGTCCGCAGTTGGTGCAAAGACGCAACAACGGGATGGACCGTCAAAAAACGGACAGGATCAGTAGGTGCGGAGCACCCTACTGATCCAGCAACGTCAAGAGAATTTGTAGGCCTCTTGATGAAGGTTGCTCCCAACACACAGACGTTGTGCGTTGCTGCTCTAGGTAATGAGATCTCACTCATTACCTTGAAACTCGAAGTGACGAACAAGTTGTCCCTTCGAGCTCTAGTCGATTGTGGGGCGTTCAACAATTTTGTGCGACGCCAATCGCTAGAAGATGGTCACTTTAAATTCAGTGAATGTGACACACCTCCTACGAGGATGACGGTACGTCTTGCGACAGGCGCATCCGTAACCGTCATGAAGCGTATAGTGAAGATTCACTATACGCTAGAAGATACCCAATACGACGATGACTTTATCGTATTGGATTTGGATGACAAATTTGATGTCATCCTTGGAATATCGTGGCTCAGAAGGTACGAACCACGGGTAAACTGGCAACATCGGACAGTAACGATGCCTGCCGCTTGTTCATCAGATGGCCATCTGATGAACGTTTTGGAGCGTCCACAAGCGTGTGGATGTACTACGAGTGAGTGCGATGGCCTCACTTGTGGTACGGTCGTTAGTACGACTGCACAAAACCTTAGTGTACCAAACGGTTACACTTCGGAGCCAAGTTCCGGCGGCTGTGAGGAAACACAGGCTGCGCCGAAGGTCCACCACTCGAATAAGTCGGGTGGACTGGGACAAAGATGTATCCCTAGAGGGGAACATCTAGAAGAGAAACAATCGATCGCTCAGGTTAAGCGAAACGATAATCCTAGATCGACTGGAGAGTCTTTCGTAGAGGATCTCGCTGTGGTTGCGCAACCCCAGCTAGAGGAAGTAAAGGGGAATAAGTCCCAAGATTACAAATACGGCGGAAATAAGTTCCCCGAAACCCGCGGGAATAAGTCCCCGGGAAGACGAAGGAATAAGTCCTTCTAAGCCTGAGGGAATAAGTCCCCAGGAAATGACAGAGACATTGAATGTCATAGTCAATAACGGATCATGTGTAGGCGCTTATACACTTGATCTGATTGCGCCTCCGAAGTTAACTTCGGAGATCACTCAGTTGCCAACGCTCGAACATAAAAGATTCTTGCGTGATCTGCGTAGTGGCAAAGTCAAGCAGATCTGCATACTCGTCGCTGAAGACGAGTATGTAACCGACATAAGGTCAGCAACAGTGTTTACTGAGAACGAGAGAGTTCTCAGTAGTTCATCTATGGACGAGAGTGTCCTAGATGAAAAGACACGAATTGAGCGATATGAGTCCCAATCATGGGAATCGCTCAAGGAAAATCCTCTCTATGAAGATTTGGTTGAATTCAAGGATGTATTCCCTGAAACTGTTCCGTGCGAATTACCGAAGGATAAAGGTATTCGACACGAAGTCGAGCTTAAACCAGGCGCTCGAAGTACTGTGTCATGAAGCAGTGGCCACTGCCCCCCGTGAACAAGTACTTGCGATCCACAAGTTCTTTGCCGATCGTTTAGCAGCGGGCCATGTGAGGGGAATCAACTTCCCCACATAGCTCTCCGACCTTCTGTGTGCGAAAAGCAACAGGAGGGTGGCGGATAGTGCACGCGTTTAACAAATTGAACGCTGCAACGGTACCGGCTCAGACGCCGATACCGAGGAAGGACGTAATCATTGATGGTATGTCAAAGAGTACCATCTTTTCGTCCATGGATTTGATGGATGGCTTCTATCAAATCCTAATGCGGGAACGGGATATACCCTATACCGCAGTTAGCACGCCTAGCGGCATGCTCTGGGAATGGCTAGTAATGCCACAAGGGCTCAGTAATGCCCCTGCCACGTTCAACAGGTGTGTATCACATCTGTTGAGGCCAGTACGAGAATTCGCGCCGAGTTATTTCGATGACGTATTCATCCATAGTCGAGCTATGGATGGAAAGTCGGACGTTGAGGTTCACAGGTACCACGTCCGACAGGTTCTTACAATCATGCGAAAGCATCAATTGTATGCAAACCTCAAGAAGTGTATATTTGCAGCAAGCGAAATACCACTTCTTGGGTGCATCGTTGGTAAGAACGGTGTACGTCCTGATCCCGAAAAGATCAAGGCGATCACCGACTGGCCTGTGCCGGTCGATGTCAAAGGTCTTCGATAATTCCTTGGGCTAGCGGCGTATTTGCATAAGTATTCACGCAATTACGCCGAGATGACTGTACACCTCTCTCGTTTGTTGAAAAAGAACGAGAGGTGGTTATGGAACGCTGAATGTCAACGCTCCTTTGAGGTTATCGAGCAGAGCTTGATACAATCCCCAGTCCTAGCAATAGCCAATCAGGACAGGCCATTTCATGTGGTCTGTGATGCCAGTGATTTCGCAATCGGCTGTGCATTAATGCAGTACGATCTTGAAGGCGTTGAACGCGTCGTCTGCTATCAGTCGCGTCAGCTGCAACCAGCTGAGCGGAACTATCCAGTGCATGAAAAGGAACTCCTTGCCATGAAGTATGCACTCGCGAAGTTCAGAGTCTATCTATTAGGAGATAGACCCTTCGTTGTTTACACTGACCATGCGTCCTTACGCACGGCAGTGAACAGCCCGCACCTTTCACAACGAATGGCGCGGTGGTTGTCATTCTTTGCAGAATACAACTTTACGGTCGAGTACAAACCAGGACGACTTAATGTCGTCGCTGATGCACTCTCACGTCGTCCCGACTTTGAAACAGTCGCGAAACCCAACAGTGAGACAGTCACTGTTGCGGTTATGACGTCCTCAGTTCCATCTACAACGTTGTATGATGATGTGAGGCGGGCATACGCCCAAGATGGTGAGATAGTGAAGTTGTTGTCACATCTCTCCCAACCATCTCGAGAATCGTTGAAACGATTGTCGTCTGCGTATCGATCTGCATCAGATCGATACACTACTCGTAACGGTTTACTGTACTATACAGCCGTTTCTGGTGACACACCACGTGTTGTCATTCCAGATGATATTGATCTGCGTTTGCGGATCATGTTCGAGTATCACGATGCTCCTATAGGAGGACATCGTGGCCGAGAGAAAACATATCTCACGGTAAGTCGAGACTTTTACTGGCCCCGCCAGTATCAGTTTGTGCGAAAGTATGTTCGCGCATGCGAAGTCTGCCAACGAGTGAAGTCAAGTCCTTCACTGCGTGCACCTTTACAGCCTCTACCGGTTCCGGCTGAGTGCTGGGAATCCATCTCAATGGATTTCGTCTTCGGGTTACCCAAAGACGCACGCGGGAATACGGGTATTCTCGTATTTGTTGACAGATTCAGCAAAATGGTACACCTTGTGGCTGTACCAGAGACAATCACGGCAAGTGGCTGTGCTTGTGTCTTTATTGACACCATCTTCCGACTTCATGGGTTGCCCCGTGAACTCGTATCAGACAGAGATCCACGATTCACTGCTGATTTCTGGCGTTCCGTGTTCAAATCACTCGGAACGCGCTTGAAGATGTCAACATCTGATCATCCAGAGTCAGATGGTCAGACGGAACGTGCCAATCGTGTCCTTGAAGAGATACTTCGAGGATACGTACACTCCTTTAAGAGTTGGAGTGAGTTTTTGCCAATGGTAGAGTTTGCCATCAACAACTCGGTGCATGCGTCCACGACGCATACACCGTTTTACGTGAATGGCTTGCGCCATCCGCGTGTACCCACCTTACTAGAGTGTAACTCTGGTTTAAGGGGGAGGGACTCGCGCGAGCAAAAACCGATTTGGTTCACGCTCATCACGCTCTGACGAAGAAGTCATTGCGTTTGATGCCGATATCGATAACATCGATATCGAAGAAGATGATGCCAGTGAGAGTGCGGAAGCCCTCACTGAAGACAATGATGCCAGTGAGAGTGCGGAAGCCCTCACTGAAGAAAAGGTTGTTGTTGCTGCAGTGCGCTCACAGCACACTGAAGCTAACGAGTCATCAGATGAGTTCATACTGGCTCGTGAAACGGTAGTCCGTTTTGTGCAAGACTCCATCGCCGAAGCGGTGGATAAGCAAAAGCAAAACGCTGACAAGAATGGAAGGGCAAACACTCTTTTATTTAATAAAGGTGACTTAGTCCTACTGTCTACGGTTAATCTACCAAAACATGTAGTGACTAACTTGGGTAGCAGTAAACTACTACCCAAGTACATTGGCCCATTTCGTGTATTGCACCGCCTAGGCAATGCATACACGATCGAGTTACCACGTAAGATGCGAACGCATCCCACGTTTTACGTTGGTCGGCTTAAGCCGTACCATCAGTACGCTGCTTCTTCCGATGAAGAACGCCCTTGCGCTCAAGCATCTCGCAGAGAGCCTTGTGCTCCCGATGGTGGGCATCAACAAGGGTCTGAAGAGCAGTTATCTCATCCCGAGACCGATCAACAATCCCACGAGCTACCCTTAGCTCGTCACGAGAAGATGTCAGAGATCTCTCGTTCTCAAGCTGAGCAAAGGCAAACTCAGCTCGATGCTTCGAGGCAGTGTCCACCATCTGGAGACGCCTATTCCGCTCATGCTCGAGATCGTCGCGTAACCCTTGCGTTACGCGATCAAAGAAGCTCTCGGGAACACACCGATCCACATGATCGTGTGGAGAGCGTCTTTCCTCCTCCTCCACCTCCATTAGAGGACTCTCGCGGTGGCCAGCGCTATCTAGTAGAGCAGCTGTTGAACCACCGCGACGTGAACGGACGTCGGACGAGTTACCTCGTCCGGTGGCGCGGCTATCCCCCGTCCTGGGATTCTTGGGAGCCCCGCTCCCAATTGATAGTTGACGTACTGGGTCTGGTCGAGCAGTACGACGCGACACATCCTGTGCCGCAGAAGGACCGCCGGAGAAAGTCTTCCCGGCACGGTCGTAAAGGGATTTCAGGTTGTCAATCCCTTCGTACATCTCAGTAGAGACACGTACGCGCCACCACGAGCTGGTAAGGAGGTAAGCCTCCTTAGGTGCTCGTGCAGAGTTGTTCACACAACATGGGCACGAGTCTCCCCAAGAGAGGCAGGGTAATCCTTTCTCCCTTGACAGACGATGCAGCTTGTAGCGTGCACCTGTCGGGGTTCGCTTTTCAAACTTATCACGAGCTTTGATAAGTTTGTCGTTCCAAGCGTCACGACCTACATCCTCGAGATTATGGATGTAGGCGTTCCACGCCTGAAGTAGTGAGGGACCATCACGTTTGTGATTCCCACTGTACCATCGATGTCTGAAGAAAGCATCGATGAAGAACTCATGTTCAGCGCGATAGTCTTTCGCGCTGGGGTCAAGGTGATGAATCCTTGACGAATCGAACAATCGTGTTCGATAACGATCACTCGTCGTCGCCGACAAGTGATCCATGACAGATTTAGGAGGCATCCATGCCTTCTTCTCGGGAAGCGAGACGCAACACATTGCGGTCCCGCTCTTCCTGCGACGTGCCGACAGAAGTACTGGCACCTCGCTGTGAAGTGGTGTCCATTGGAGAAACGACACCACTATTGGCGCCCGAGTCTCGCGACCTCGAGCGCCTTCGCTTCGGCGATGGTTCATCTGACTCATCAGATGAACCAAAGATGCTGCGACGCAAAGCATCGTCCATGCCACGCTTGGCAGGCGGCTTGGATTCAATTGCCGTCGATACGGATCCGTCATCCGTATCAGGAGAGTACGAGACACCGAGCTCGTACTCTGTGAAAGACACGAGTGTCTTCATGACCAGCGCCTGCATCACCAGGTGATACAGGCTGAGTCGATTCAGCAACCGATGGGACATCAGTTGCTGTAGTTTCTGCTTCGGCGTCCGCACAGAGACGTGCAGACGCGCTCTCGGCGGCCTTGCTCGCGCATCGCATGGGCTTGTTTACCATGCGATGAGATGTTGGAAAGTGGACGCGGACCAACAAGTGCAAACCCCGTCCCAAATGATTTGGGACGAGTATCCATTTAGTCAATCAGTCACTAAAGTGACTGATGGTTAGGGGGTGATGTAACGGGGTGAATCGTTACATAACAATTTATAAGAAATTGTTAATAGAATATAACTATAAGAGTCATATTCTCAGAATATTGTCATAAGGACAAATATTCTGTAGCACTTCAAGTAGTTCCTAATTGGTTGATATAGGCCATTATATCAACCAACGAAGACGCGCCACGACGGACGCACGCAATGAGTGGTGAGCAGATAACTGATTTACACATTTGTATTTAGACATAGTTAGATGAAGATAAATAGTGATTTATTGCAGACATTAACTATTATAAATACAGTTCTACTTTTTACTCTAACCGAGTACTCGCTTCTTCTTACCGTCTTCCTCTGCACGTACGAGTGTACGTGAAGTTACGAGGCACCGCCTTATTCTGTTATCAGAATAAGTAGCTTGTACTGTCACCAGTACAAGCTTCAGGGTGCCCCGTTACAATTGGAACATGCGATGTCTGTTCAGTAAATTTCTAGCTCGAGCTACACCCAGTGCCAACTCATCGCAAATTTATACGCACTACTCACTTTGCTGGAAACAACATCAGTAGCAAGACAATGCGCTTTATCGATCGCCAGACAAGTTTGCTCTAAGGTCCACTACTCGCTTATGAGCTCAGCGTCCATCTCAAATAAACGAAAAAGCTGAGGGAATTTGCCAACCCAGCTACATCCTCAAATAATGTCGACAACAACGATGCCAGCGTTCCAAAAGCTTCGGCACTAACTTTGCCAAAGACTGGAGTCACGACCAAAAAAGACGCGGCGCCTGAGGTTGACCATTCTTCCGGAGATTTCGTGGCAATGGTACTAAGCGGTACCTGAGGTAGCGGATGAATCGGGATGTTAAGACACATGTTTGGGACTATAAACGGCCATCTGCGGGTTCATCATCTCACTCTGAAAATGTGTAAAACTCACGATTTCTCCGCAGGTCTATCATTACTGTAACGGGGCACCCTGAAGCTTGTACTGGTGACAGTACAAGCTACTTATTCTGATAACAGAATAAGGCGGTGCCTCGTAACTTCACGTACACTCGTACGTGCAGAGGAAGACGGTAAGAAGAAGCGAGTACTCGGTTAGAGTAAAAAGTAGAACTGTATTTATAATAGTTAATGTCTGCAATAAATCACTATTTATCTTCATCTAACTATGTCTAAATACAAATGTGTAAATCAGTTATCTGCTCACCACTCATTGCGTGCGTCTGTCGTGGCGCGTCTTCGTTGGTTGATATAATGGCCTATATCAACCAATTAGGAACTACTTGGAAGTGCTACAGAATATTTGTCCTTATGACAATATTCTGAGAATATAACTCTTATAGTTATATTCTATTAACAATTTCTTATAAATTGTTATGTAACGATTCACCCCGTTACATCACCCCCCTTAACCATCAGTCACTTTAGTGACTGATTGACTAAATGGATACTCGTCCCAAATCATTTGGGACGGGGTTTGCACTTGTTGGTCCGCGTCCACTTTCCAACATTTCATCGCATGGTAAACAAGCCCATGCGATGCGCGAGCAAGGCCGCCGAGAGCGCGTCTGCACGTCTCTGTGCGGACGCCGAAGCAGAAACTACAGCAACTGATGTCCCATCGGTTGCTGAATCGACTCAGCCTGTATCACCTGGTGATGCAGGCGCTGGTCATGAAGACACTCGTGTCTTCACAGAGTACGAGCTCGGTGTCTCGTACTCTCCTGATACGGATGACGGATCCGTATCGACGGCAATTGAATCCAAGCCGCCTGCCAAGCGTGGCATGGACGATGCTTTGCGTCGCAGCATCTTTGGTTCATCTGATGAGTCAGATGAACCATCGCCGAAGCGAAGGCGCTCGAGGTCGCGAGACTCGGGCGCTAATAGTGGTGTCGTTTCTCCAATGGACACCACTTCACAGCGAGGTGCCAGTACTTCTGTCGGCACGTCGCAGGAAGAGCGGGACCGCAATGTGTTGCGTCTCGCTCCAGAAAAGAAGGCATGGATGCCTCCTAAATCTGTCATGGATCACTTGTCGGCGACGACGAGTGATCGTTATCGAACACGATTGTTCGATTCGTCAAGGATCCATCACCTTGACCCCAGCGCGAAAGACTATCGCGCTGAACATGAGTTCTTCATCGATGCTTTCTTCAGACATCGATGGTACAGTGGGAATCACAAACGTGATGGTCCCTCACTACTTCAGGCGTGGAACGCCTACATCCATAATCTCGAGGATGTAGGTCGTGACGCTTGGAACGACAAACTTATCAAAGCTCGTGATAAGTTTGAAAAGCGAACCCCGACAGGTGCACGCTATAAGCTGCATCGTCTGTCAAGGGAGAAAGGATTACCCTGCCTCTCTTGGGGAGACTCGTGCCCATGTTGTGTGAACAACTCTGCACGAGCACCTAAGGAGGCTTACCTCCTTACCAGCCCGTGGTGGCGCGTACGTGTCTCTACTGAGATGTACGAAGGGATTGACAACCTGAAATCCCTTTACGACCGTGCCGGGAAGACTTTCTCCGGCGGTCCTTCTGCGGCACAGGATGTGTCGCGTCGTACTGCTCGACCAGACCCAGTACGTCAACCATCAATTGGGAGCGGGGCTCCCAAGAATCCCAGGACGGGGGATAGCCGCGCCACCGGACGAGGTAACTCGTCCGACGTCCGTTCACGTCGCGGTGGTTCAACAGCTGCTCTACTAGATAGCGCTGGCCACCGCGAGAGTCCTCTAATGGAGGTGGAGGAGGAGGAAAGACGCTCTCCACACGATCATGTGGATCGGTGTGTTCCCGAGAGCTTTTTGATCGCGTAACGCAAGGGTTACGCGACGATCTCGAGCATGAGCGGAATAGGCGTCTCCAGATGGTGGACACTGCCTCGAAGCATCGAGCTGAGTTTGCCTTTGCTCAGCTTGAGAACGAGAGATCTCTGACATCTCTTCGTGACGAGCTAAGGGTAGCTCGTGGGATTGTTGATCGGTCTCGGGCTGAGATAACTGCTCTTCAGACCCTTGTTGATGCCCACCATCGGGAGCACAAGGCTCTCTGCGAGATGCTTGAGCGCAAGGGCGTTCTTCATCGGAAGAAGCAGCGTACTGATGGTACGGCTTAAGCCGACCAACGTAAAACGTGGGATGCGTTCGCATCTTACGTGGTAACTCGATCGTGTATGCATTGCCTAGGCGGTGCAATACACGAAATGGGCCAATGTACTTGGGTAGTAGTTTACTGCTACCCAAGTTAGTCACTACATGTTTTGGTAGATTAACCGTAGACAGTAGGACTAAGTCACCTTTATTAAATAAAAGAGTGTTTGCCCTTCCATTCTTGTCAGCGTTTTGCTTTTTGCTTATCCACCGCTTCGGCGATGGAGTCTTGCACAAAACGGACTACCGTTTCACGAGCCAGTATGAACTCATCTGATGACTCGTTAGCTTCAGTGTGCTGTGAGCGCACTGCAGCAACAACAACCTTTTCTTCAGTGAGGGCTTCCGCACTCTCACTGGCATCATTGTCTTCAGTGAGGGCTTCCGCACTCTCACTGGCATCATCTTCTTCGATATCGATGTTATCGATATCGGCATCAAACGCAATGACTTCTTCGTCAGAGCGTGATGAGCGTGAACCAAATCGGTTTTTGCTCGCGCGAGTCCCTCCCCCTTAAACCAGAGTTACACTCTAGTAAGGTGGGTACACGCGGATGGCGCAAGCCATTCACGTAAAACGGTGTATGCGTCGTGGACGCATGCACCGAGTTGTTGATGGCAAACTCTACCATTGGCAAAAACTCACTCCAACTCTTAAAGGAGTGTACGTATCCTCGAAGTATCTCTTCAAGGACACGATTGGCACGTTCCGTCTGACCATCTGACTCTGGATGATCAGATGTTGACATCTTCAAGCGCGTTCCGAGTGATTTGAACACGGAACGCCAGAAATCAGCAGTGAATCGTGGATCTCTGTCTGATACGAGTTCACGGGGCAACCCATGAAGTCGGAAGATGGTGTCAATAAAGACACAAGCACAGCCACTTGCCGTGATTGTCTCTGGTACAGCCACAAGGTGTACCATTTTGCTGAATCTGTCAACAAATACGAGAATACCCGTATTCCCGCGTGCGTCTTTGGGTAACCCGAAGACGAAATCCATTGAGATGGATTCCCAGCACTCAGCCGGAACCGGTAGAGGCTGTAAAGGTGCACGCAGTGAAGGACTTGACTTCACTCGTTGGCAGACTTCGCATGCGCGAACATACTTTCGCACAAACTGATACTGGCGGGGCCAGTAAAAGTCTCGACTTACCGTGAGATATGTTTTCTCTCGGCCACGATGTCCTCCTATAGGAGCATCGTGATACTCGAACATGATCCGCAAACGCAGATCAGTATCATCTGGAATGACAACACGTGGTGTGTCACCAGAAACGGCTGTATAGTACAGTAAACCGTTACGAGTAGTGTATCGATCTGATGCAGATCGATACGCAGACGACAATCGTTTCAACGATTCTCGAGATGGTTGGGAGAGATGTGACAACAACTTCACTATCTCACCATCTTGGGCGTATGCCCGCCTCACATCATCATACAACGTTGTAGATGGAACTGAGGACGTCATAACCGCAACAGTGACTGTCTCACTGTTGGGTTTCGCGACTGTTTCAAAGTCGGGACGACGTGAGAGTGCATCAGCGACGACATTAAGTCGTCCTGGTTTGTACTCGACCGTAAAGTTGTATTCTGCAAAGAATGACAACCACCGCGCCATTCGTTGTGAAAGGTGCGGGCTGTTCACTGCCGTGCGTAAGGACGCATGGTCAGTGTAAACAACGAAGGGTCTATCTCCTAATAGATAGACTCTGAACTTCGCGAGTGCATACTTCATGGCAAGGAGTTCCTTGTCATGCACTGGATAGTTCCGCTCAGCTGGTTGCAGCTGACGCGACTGATAGCAGACGACGCGTTCAACGCCTTCAAGGTCGTACTGCATTAATGCACAGCCGATTGCGAAATCGCTGGCATCACAGACCACATGAAATGGCCTGTCCTGATCGGCTATTGCTAGGACTGGGGATTGTATCAAGCTCTGCTTGATACCCTCAAAGGAGCGTTGACATTCAGCGTTCCATAACCACCTCTCGTTCTTTTTCAACAAACGAGAGAGGTGTACAGTCATCTCGGCGTAATTGCGTGAATACTTATGCAAATACGCCGCTAGCCCAAGGAATTTTCGAAGACCTTTGACATCGACCGGCACGGGCCAGTCGGTGATCGCCTTGATCTTTTCGGGATCAGGACGTACACCGTTCTTACCAACGATGCACCCAAGAAGTGGTATTTCGCTTGCTGCAAATATACACTTCTTGAGGTTTGCATACAATTGATGCTTTCGCATGATTGTAAGAACTTGTCGGACGTGGTACTTGTGAACCTCAACGTCCGACTTTCCATCCATAGCTCGACTATGGATGAATACGTCATCGAAATAACTCGGCGCGAATTCTCGTACTGGCCTCAACAGATGTGATACACACCTGTTGAACGTGGCAGGGGCATTACTGAGCCCTTGTGGCATTACTAGCCATTCCCAGAGCATGCCGCTAGGCGTGCTAACTGCGGTATAGGGTATATCCCGTTCCCGCATTAGGATTTGATAGAAGCCATCCATCAAATCCATGGACGAAAAGATGGTACTCTTTGACATACCATCAATGATTACGTCCTTCCTCGGTATCGGCGTCTGAGCCGGTACCGTTGCAGCGTTCAATTTGTTAAACGCGTGCACTATCCGCCACCCTCCTGTTGCTTTTCGCACACAGAAGGTCGGAGAGCTATGTGGGGAAGTTGATTCCCTCACATGGCCCGCTGCTAAACGATCGGCAAAGAACTTGTCGATCGCAAGTACTTGTTCACGAGGCAGTGGCCACTGCTTCATGACACAGTACTTCGAGCCTGGTTTAAGCTCGACTTCGTGTCGAATACCTTTATCCTTCGGTAATTCGCACGGAACAGTTTCAGGGAATACATCCTTGAATTCAACCAAATCTTCATAGAGAGGATTTTCCTTGAGCGATTCCCATGATTGGGACTCATATCGCTCAATTCGTGTCTTTTCATCTAGGACACTCTCGTCCATAGATGAACTACTGAGAACTCTCTCGTTCTCAGTAAACACTGTTGCTGACCTTATGTCGGTTACATACTCGTCGTCAGCGACGAGTATGCAGATCTGCTTGACTTTGCCACTACGCAGATCACGCAAGAACCTTTTATGTTCGAGCGTTAGCAACTGAGTGATCTCCGAAGTTAACTTCGGAGGCGCAATCAGATCAAGTGTATAAGCGCCTACACATGATCCGTTATTGACTATGACATTCAATGTCTCTGTCATTTCCTGGGGACTTATTCCCTCAGGCTTCGAAGGACTTATTCCTTCGTCTTCCCGGGGACTTATTCCCGCGGGTTTCGGGGAACTTATTTCCGCCGTATTTGTAATCTTGGGACTTATTCCCTTTACTTCCTCTAGCTGGGGTTGCGCAACCACAGCGAGATCCTCTACGAAAGACTCTCCAGTCGATCTAGGATTATCGTTTCGCTTAACCTGAGCGATCGATTGTTTCTCTTCTAGATGTTCCCCTCTAGGGATACATCTTTGTCCCAGTCCACCCGACTTATTCGAGTGGTGGACCTTCGGCGCAGCCTGTGTTTCCTCACAGCCGCCGGAACTTTGCTCCGAAGTGTAACCGTTTGGTACACTAAGGTTTTGTGCAGTCGTACTAACGACCGTACCACAAGTGAGGCCATCGCACTCACTCGTAGTACATCCACACGCTTGTGGACGCTCCAAAACGTTCATCAGATGGCCATCTGATGAACAAGCGGCAGGCATCGTTACTGTCCGATGTTGCCAGTTTACCCGTGGTTCGTACCTTCTGAGCCACGGTATTCCAAGGATGACATCAAATTTGTCATCCAAATCCAATACGATAAAGTCATCGTCGTATTGGGTATCTTCTAGCGTATAGTGAATCTTCACTATACGCTTCATGACGGTTACGGATGCGCCTGTCGCAAGACGTACCGTCATCCTCGTAGGAGGTGTGTCACATTCACTGAATTTAAAGTGACCATCTTCTAGCGATTGGCGTCGCACAAAATTGTTGGACGCCCCACAATCGACTAGAGCTCGAAGGGACAACTTATTCGTCACTTCGAGTTTCAAGGTAATGAGTGAGATCTCATTACCTAGAGCAGCAACGCACAATGTCTGTGTGTTGGGAGCAACCTTCATCAAGAGGCCTACAAATTCTCTTGACGTTGCTGGATCAGTAGGGTGCTCCGCACCTACTGATCCTGTCCGTTTTTTGACGGTCCATCCCGTTGTTGCGTCTTTGCACCAACTGCGGACCCTCGTCCCTGCCCCTTTCTCATGGGTGGACGGTCACTACGCCCAGTGTCGCGAGACACTGGACGAGGGGCACTACACTCGTAAGCGTAGTGTCCTGTCTTTTGACATCTGTTGCATCTCTGCAACTTCTTGTAGCCTGTAGAGCGAGCCTTCTCGCTCTCTACATAACAGAGTTCCATCGGCTCTGGACCTCCGTTGTCATATCGTCTCGGTTGACGATATGATGTCGAGCTGGCGCGAGCCTGTCTCAGACTGAAGTCTTCCTGCTCCGCAATTGAAATGGCTTGTTCTAGTGAATCTAGTTCAAGCCGGAACAGGTGAGTCTTGACGGGACCATCCGCAAGACCCTGCATGAACACCGAAACCAACGTGTGTTCATCCACCGGATTGGAACTTATACAACTCGTGAGATGTCGTATATGTTGAGCGTAAGCGTGCACATCACGCTTACCCTGCTTGAGCTTCAAGAGTTCGGTTCGAGCTCTGAACTCAGCTCTAGGCGGTTCAAACGTTTGTCTGAGCCGCGACTTGAAGACTTCCAACGACCCAAACGCATATGGGTCGTGCAGCTTGAGCCCCAGTGCCCAAGTCTTGGCACGTCCTGCCAGATTTGACTGGGCAAATGCAACTTGCATATCCCCGTCGTCGATGCGACGCGCCCTTATGGCGTCATCCAATTCGACGAACCATCTCAAGAGGGAGTCTTCTTCGACCCCCCTATACTTTGAGATGTCAATCTTCAAAGTCTCGGGCCGACGCGAGTGCATCGACCCGCCAGCAGCAGCCTGCTGCTGTCTCAACAGTTCAAACTGTTGAGCACCTTGTTCTCTCAACAACTCTGCTTGTTGAGAACCTTGTTGGTGAAGCAAGGCTACTTTCTCGCGTTCTGCGTCAAGTTCATTTTGAATGAACTTGGCGATAGTAGCATGTTGGGCATCTCTTTTGAGAGCCTCTAGCATGACGCTAACAGCATGGATGCCCATGGTCGAACCCATTCGTTCAACCGCATCCCATTCGACATCGCTCAAATGGGAGTAGCCGTCACGCGTAGCGTGAAAGCTTTGGTCATCTTCATCATCCAACATATTCATGTTGGATGTGAACGCGGTCCTTGGACGGACTACGAAGTGCTACCAGGTGTAACGGGGCACCCTGAAGCTTGTACTGGTGACAGTACAAGCTACTTATTCTGATAACAGAATAAGGCGGTGCCTCGTAACTTCACGTACACTCGTACGTGCAGAGGAAGACGGTAAGAAGAAGCGAGTACTCGGTTAGAGTAAAAGTAGAACTGTATTTATAATAGTTAATGTCTGCAATAAATCACTATTTATCTTCATCTAACTATGTCTAAATACAAATGTGTAAATCAGTTATCTGCTCACCACTCATTGCGTGCGTCTGTCGTGGCGCGTCTTCGTTGGTTGATATAATGGCCTATATCAACCAATTAGGAACTACTTGGAAGTGCTACAGAATATTGTCCTTATGACAATATTCTGAGAATATAACTCTTATAGTTATATTCTATTAACAATTTCTTATAAATTGTTATGTAACGATTCACCCCGTTACAATTACCGAACACAAAGGTGCTCTCCATTCCAATTTATTGGTTGAGACAGCGGTCCGGACGACAAGATCTACCGAGAGGAAACTTAATATGTGTACAACGCAAGATCGAGCTTGTAAACCCTCTTTGTTCATGAGTTGGCGGACAAGAATAGTCCCGGTTTTGCGATTCTTGGCATCGCCAACAATGTGGCATGCATCGTAGAATCGTCGAACATGGCCGCATCGTACGTACGATTGTCATATCGATTGAAAAGATCTCAATACTGGACAGCATGAATGTGCACATCCAGCAACTATGGGCAAGCTACATGCGGCATTTGATCGACAACGATTGTGCACAATAACAATCAAGGAGCAAAAAGTTGTAAGTTGCAGCAACACGTGACCTCTTGATCGGGTAAAAACACGCACAAGTGCCTGCTCTAGGATCGAGTGAGCTGCAAAGTATTGCACAATACGCTCGAAAGTGATTCTCTCAAATTTTGGTGGACCGTCGATTTGTTGTCTGCTACTGTGGAAGTAAGACTTAATCTTGTTACTTAAAGTTACCATTTGAAACTGATCACGGTTTTTACTGCCAGCGATTTGCACAAAATCGCGTTTGCTAGTGGTTCTATGGTACCATTTTGATAGATCTGTTTCAGACGTATGCTTGACGCGGGACAGCGTAATTCATATCCGGACGGCAGGCTAAATAGATGAAGTGATAGCTAGCGCAAAAGGATTCCAAGGGAAATGTGCGTTTCTTCGACAGCTATTTGCTATCGTCATGAATCTTCGTGTGAAATACTGCCTTGCATTGGTCGGAAGTTCGGACCGATAGTTTAGTTGGGTCGACATGCAACACTGTATTTGCCTGGTAGGTGATGTATCGGCAGAGCATACACAAACGCTTCATCAACGACACAGCTGCATGAAAATACCACATGCCACTTCTATAATTACACTTTAAGCCAGCAAGATGCTGCTCGGCTGATAATCACGATTAACAGAGCGTAAGCACTCGGTGCAAACAACGTGACAAACACGTAGCAAAGTCATTTAACTCCATATATAAACCTTAGCCTTCCTCAGAGACTCTTGGAGTAAAGTTCGTGTTTCACTGCCGCACTCCGTTCTTCAAGCCGCTTCGAGTTTGGCGGATCCACGCGCATCGTGTAGTTATACCGACGTCGAAAGTCCTTTTTCTCCGTCAGGGACCGCAGCGCGAAATAGTACTTGGCATACACGGTCGCGGAGATGTAGAGATCCCACTGAATGTGGTGCAGGAACAGCCGCTCGAGTCGGTTGATCGATTGCAGCGAGAATTGCGGATAAATATTGCTGATCTCAACGTTCCACGAGCTCAGATCTTGCCACACTTTGGACGCTAGCAGTAGCCCACAAACCACGATAGGACGCCAGGTCGCTGCTAGCAACGGGACATTGGCTTGCTCCATCAAGCGTTCGATATAAATGAGACACACAATGGTGCACTCGGCACTCAGTTGGGCCTTGTTGAATAGATTTTTGCAGAACCGGAAGATCTCGTCCACACTTGGCACATGTCGCTTCGACGTGATCTTGGCCATTCTATAGACCGTCATGGGATGCACTCTTGGGAACCGCACAAACGTGTACTTGTACTGCGGCGTGACGAAATGCTCTTCGAGAAACGTTTCCTCCACGGGCAACTCCATCAACCTCGGAGACGACCGACTGCTCGCAGTCGTCGCCTGTAGTTCGGGTGGTACCTCCGCTCCACAACCTTTCGACCCAAAGGCAAGCGCTAGAGCTCCCGCCTCGTCTCCTGCTGTTCTGTCCATCGAATGTATAGGGGAAGAACCAGCCGTTGCCTCGTGGCCTTCCGATGTCGTGAGCGCGGAAACAGCTGCCGCAATAGCGTTCGAAAGACTGGCGGCCCCCGAGAGACCGCTCCGTTGCTGCTCACGCGATCGCTTCTCACAGCGCCGGATGTGCTGGTACAATACGACGCTCACACGTCGCAGGAAATCGTCGTAATTCGGTTGCGCGATCGACGAGGCAGAACTGGGGGGCGCGAGACTCGTGCTACCGACTGCGCGGTCGTCCGGTTTCCGGTACCGCAGAGAGCCCGTTTCGCTCAGTCTGGGGGTAAACACCGTGTGTGTGGGCTGGAACACAGGCTGGAAACGCACGCGCTTGGCCTCGTCGCCCCCGGGCGGCGTACCGTCTTCCACAGAGCTCGGGAGCAGCGGCGAGAGCGACACACTTAGCGCAGTCTCGGTCATGCGACTAGTGCTGCGGGTGTTAACTACCATCGAGAGCGGAGGGAGCGTGGCTCGCTGTTAAGTTCGATTAGTCGCGACCTGCCTGCTGGTGAACCGCAGCGTCGGGATCTTTTGCCTCAACTCGTAGATCTTCGCAGCGAGTCCCTCGAGAGTTCGGAGCTGTTTTTAGGCTGCGCTTTAATAAGGTGTGGAAAGAGTCGCGTGCAAACGTTTCAAGCGTGGGGTGAAAGTAAGTGAGGAGAGCGGTAGATGATAGTCGAGTGTAGCGAGAATCAAAGGGTATGTGAAGAGACAGGATCGTGTCCACACGGTCAATCGGTCACTCTTTCTATGCAAGCACTTCTGCGTGCTCCTGTTGTACGATTTAATGTATCGAGTCTTTTTGGTGTCGAGAAACGTGCAAGCAAATGGTCCTACGATACGGTTTGGCCAGGAATGTGAATACTCGTATGTCCACCTGACTCGCTTCGGGTTCTATCCGGCACGCTGAAGAAGGGTGTGGGTATGCATTCAGTCAAGCTGTGGTCGTCTGGGAGGTGCCGTTTCGATTGCACTTGGCATAATGCCGCCGGAGAATAAAGGTGCTGTCGCAATCAAGTCACAAGTCGAAGAATTGATTGATCGATGAAAATTATAGTGCAATTCAATACTATGTTACGCTTGTATCAACACAGCAAATGAATGACACATTGTAATACATAGTGATGCAGAGCAAGCTTGCACGCTGAGTTTTCGTGCGAGTAGTAACGCGAGCAAATCGGTCGAATGCCATAGCATTCAACGACACCCAAACAATACCACCGGGGCCAAGAGTGCAAACCTATACTACTACTACCAGGGAATATCGTAACCGTGAACATCATCGCTGCGCAAAGCTGAAAACATTGGTCGAGCACAAGTCTTAGCCGATCACTGCAATCCACAGTGGCAAACAAGCTATCCCAGTCATCAGCTTCGGGAGGCTGTAATTACCCACAACTCTTTTAGTACGACAAGTGCGAAACGGCAGGTTTCATTCATTAGGACATTTATCGGTACACACCCACCCTTTCAGGTGTACACACCCAGTCGGACTATTTCATTAATCACTTACCATAAATTATAACGGACTTGCAAATAGACAAATTTGCCCCACTCTAATAAAAAGTAGCACTGCGATCTTAATTCTGAAGAAAATGAAAGTCAGGATATTGTGATGTCAATGCATCAAATAGCAACCGCAGTAATTTCTCATGCCGCCCGCAGAGAATGTCGAGGCGCCACCGGCGGGTACGTAAACGGCGATAGATACGTATACGATAAATGATAGGTACACGCTATCGAGAAGTCGCTCAAAGAAGCGCCGCGCAGATTTGACTAGAAAACCTCGGTTATCTTTTCTCTTGCTGGCTAGCGAATAACAAAAAAAAAGCGAAGAGTTGCGTTATCGTCGCAGTTCAACACGAAGAACCTAGTGTATATATACCGTCACAGTCAAAATGAATACAGTGGCGAACGATTATAGCAGTGGCACTACTGTTTGATAAGAGCAACGTTGTTACTGTAGCAGCCTATTCGTACTTTGTTGCTAATAGATACGGCGATTAAAAAATGACCAGAGAACTCATCTGTCTGTCTCGCCACTACCCTCTTGAGCATGCTTTGTGTGAAAACGATACTTTTTAGGATTCGGTTGTGCTGGGGAGCGGTCGTTGTAGTGATCATGAACAAATGTTCTGCACGGTCTAAAAACGTTAAACTTGTAGTTGATTTCGATCTACGTAGAAAATAACGCTCTTGCGTGTACCTTCATTGCGCTTGTTACATTGCTCGACGCAATCCACAAGGATTCCATTTGCTTCGATTTGTGATTACGATCCGTCACATGCGTCCTCGCGTAGACACGATAGCTGTCGATGTTGATACTGCAGTTAGAATGACAGTTGATAATGCATTCGCAAATAGTCCGCTGGCCTTAGCAGTCTAAATATCGTAATATCTCCGAGAGTGCCGTTTTACGGTTGGGTTTTACGCCAGCTATAAAGCATGAGAAGGAAGTCATGATGCGCAGCTCTGTTTGCCTTTATACTTGATATTTCGTTTCTAATGCATTTGAAATATAGCACTGAGTAAGTACGGCACGTTTGATCAATCTAAACAGGTCGACAGTGTGTGTACGCACCAGAGGGTGGAAGCGTACCTAAGATTGAGGACCAAATTCTGGAGCTCGCCCTTTGATTTATGTAATTCAGTTCATAGAACTGAATCAAGGTACTAAACACTACACAACAGTAGACACTGAAGAATGAGTATGATGCTGTAAACGTCTGTAATTACCTAGTTCAGTTTACTTGGGCAATGCGACCGGCCTGTGCTTATAAGCATCTAGCATTTGCTTCTGTAATCACATTCACCTTTGTTCGATTCAAAATTGACCTAGTCATTGAGTGACACCTTCATCATGCTAATCAACCTATGAGGGGGATAGGCTAAATTGTATTTAGGACGTGTAAGTGTTCATCGAGCCGCATTTTTTTACAGACAGACACACGCACAGACACACGCACAGACACACGCACAGACACACAGATAAGTACGATTTAAAAGTTCGGTATCGAACCTTGCGCACACTTACTGATAGTTTCGCCCTTCGGACTCGCAATCAACATCACTTATAGCACCATCTACAGGTTAAACCAAGCTAGTTTGTTATCTGCTGGAGCTTTGATATTCAACGTTGCAATACAACGGAACACATTTCGTTGAAGTAGTAATATTGACCGTGAGCAAACGCAACACGGCCACCGGGTACCTTTCTGCTATAAAAACATGCCTTCACGCTTATTATTTGAAGCCGGCAACTCTGTATGTACGAAGCAGCTTTGTCCTATCGAGCACTTTGGCAGTTGGTGTTGGTGAACCTGCGGCCTCTAAACGACGACAAACTTTGCCAATAATCTGACAAGAGTCGCTCAGCTTTTGTTCTGATGGTTGGATCGAAGCATTCATGCCAAAGTACTTCGTGCACTATATCAGCCGTTTACAACTCTCACGAGTCCTCCGATCAACAAGCGACGTCCTCTTTGAGTCGCTGATTCTGAAATACACAGAACTTGTTGCTAAGACGTGGAGTTTCGGTATTACGCCGCTCACTCACTTTACGCTGAAATGTACATGGAGAGGCCGAAGCAACGAAGTCTTTAAAGATGATCACTTGAACATAAAAGGGGATGCTAATTTTGATTAATCTTCGACTGCACGCGAAAGCCGTAGGGCTCCACATATTTGATCGATTTTTTTCAAACAAATATGTGGAGCTCCGTCTCAACGACAATTTCAACAACCATGAAAAGAATGAACGCTATGAAGTTAAAGCGAACATTTAACTTAGCCTGTCGAGTGACAAAATTGGTCCGGTTTATGTTCATGATCGCACTTCGTCCAATGTAAACACTTCGTCATAATTTTCTGGCACGTCGAACAGTTTTGGATCCAGCTGTGCATTTAGAGTAATCTTTCGAAACGTATACGCGATACGAATTGTGAACAAAACCGGCAGCTCAAACTTGACAGGAAAACCTGGTGGAAGCCCCTGTCGTGAGATCAAACACAACAACAATTCGATTAGCACAATTCGCTCGCAAGCGATGCAACTCCATCACGTACCATTTGAAAAAACTCTTCGAGGTTTTTCACGTGGTCTCCCGTAGTGGAAATGAATTGGATGATAGGAAGAAAGTCTTGAGGCTGGAACGGAAAAGTCTCGGCCATTACTACCTTGGCTTCGAAGTTTTTGCGTACACGGTGCGTCGGCGGCAAAGCGGTCATACTTCGAAAATCGCTCTTGATTTCGAATACGGAGTTGATTGTTTCATTCCGCGACACGAAATTATTTGATGCTTGTGGACGGCATTGCGTTTTGTACTCAAACATGTTCAAAATGGACTGCTTTAACTTCTTGCCCTGAAATATGTCCGGCTCACTAGAATCCACGCCAAGCTTGAAGTGGTCAACAAACGCTGTGGTAGTTGTAATTGGATTCGGAACATGATCCAATCGACGGAAAAACTCACACTTTTGCTCGTCGGTAAGTCTGGAAAAGCTAACATTTTTTATCTGTGTATCTCCACGTGACTCTGAAGAATTCGCGGACATGTGACTACCTGACGTATCAATATTAGCAAGGACGCCTACTGAGGAACGATCGACCGCAGATCGAATGTGCGCAACGTTGTAATCGATTACAAAGCCATTCCGGTCAATAGTAAATCCCTTTTGGGTGTTCTGCCACATCAGTACGAACTTTCCGCTGCGATCAACCTCGTAGGCCCCAGCAATTTCCATATTTTTGACACCATCAGTTCGACACACATGCTGTTGATCATCTTCGTGGATAATGGTGGCCACAAAACAAAAGTCGTTACTCTTCTTGGATAGAAATTTCCATCGAACTGTATCGCCTGCGATCACGTCCAAGTGCATCTCAAGTATGCGTCCCTTTTCAAGACGTAGCATCTGTGGAGAATCTTCGCATTCACTTCCACTGGAGCTACGCCTGTTTTGCCATGTCGAACTCTTTTCGTCCGTTCCATGAGGGACGGCCATACGTAGGTGATTCACGAATTGCTGCACTTCATCAAATGGCACATCCTTGTGGGCCGGTAATTGTTTGAGTTTGCGACTCGGGTTTACAGTTGGTCGGAACTGTGCTTCGATCGCTAAATCTCGTATTTTGTAGGTGGTTCCAGACCACGGGCATTTTCTCTGTTGGCTGCGGCTCTTTTCCTTTTCCTTGTCGTGGTCAATTAATGCCTTCTCGTCTCCTTCTCCTCGGGCTTTGGCTTTTTTCTGCTCCACAAACCTCAGCTTGGTAGAAATTAGTCTAGACGACGACATAGCCGTTGTCAGCATCACTTGAAGAGCCAAGTCCATGTTTCCTACCGAGGAGTTGTGCATGGCTTCCAGAACGTCATAAAACTGCTGGCTCTCGTGGTTGATTACGACCGCATGACCTGCTCTCTGTCCACCGTTCCGTCCCAAGAACACATGGGACATGGCTCCTTTTGTCCACTTTAGTCCATCCAAGCCTTTAAGCGTCCAGTCGACCCGCAGCTGCGACCCTCGTTTCCAGACCCGGATAGTGTCAGATGGTAATACACTGGACACCATTGGCACCCACGACTGAGCTTCAAGAAAAATATCTGCTTCAAAGTCCGGCAGTTGCTCGAGCGCCTGCATAAACGTCTCTTGACTAGACGCCAGCGACTGCATCAGCTGCTTTTCGCCTTGCAAATATAGCTGAGCCAACAGGTATTCATCGTTACATAGCGTTGCGTCGTGCATGCAACTCCAGCCATCCAAGTTCCGGGACGTCACATTGGCATTTCGGTCCAGTAGGAGCTTTACAATAGCAAGTTGATTAGGCTGCACGATGCGCAGAGCCAAGTGGAGGGCCGTATATCCGCGGACGTCTTTCATTTCCAGAGAGGTTTTCAGCTTTTGGATTTGATCAGACTCGCAGCAGTCGGCACTTTCGGGGCACACGGAGTTGAGGAGGGACCGCACGCGAGCAACGTCGCCGTCCCAAATAGCCAAGTGCAGAGGAGGAGGAGGAGGGCGCGAGTAGCTCATTTTCAATACTTTACGGCGATTGGAATTTACAGTCAGCAAATAATGAGTGATGGCTGAGCGATAGGTAACCGAGACTTGAGGTCGGCGTTCTTGACTTGTTTATCGTATGCCGCCACGAATAGACTTCTGAATCTCGATATTCTGGCTTGGACTCGCCCATGTTACGGATGTGTATTTCTCTACAGAAATGATTAGGACAGGCCTAACGGCTGTCTGACTGTATTGGAGTGAACGCAGAGGCCGTCAGTAAATTGGCACACGTACGTGAACCCTTCAGGAAAAATCACCATGAACGGATATGACTGTATCTGCGCTCTAGTATGTCATCAGAGTTAGGACATGTACAGCTATGTCATAGGTTTGACCCAGAGGTGGCGTGTCAATTATGTCTAGCATGATGAAAAGAATCACCTCATGTTACCTCAAACAGCTCTGTTCGATCACGAAGATTGCCGCAGACAATTTCGGTGGCTACCCCCTTTTCGTGCGCTGCTTCGCAATGCTTGATCCCTGAAAGAGTTGCCGAACAAACGGAGTTACAGAAGACGTTCAGTGAATACTATGTTGAGACACAATTGGACTTCTGCACCATGCGCAAGCTTGCATGCAGGAATGGAACCTAGAGCACTTGCTATTGCGATCCATGAAGTTAGGGAGATTGCGGGAGAACAAAGGGCATTCTACAAATGATGTGCGATCGATCTACGGGCGGATGTCTAACAACACGTATGCCAAATAAGACGATAAGCGGCAATCATCCTGGTAAGCGTAGTAGCTGCCGCATAATTTTACTCGTGCGTATATAGGACGTTTTGAAAAGTTGTGCGAATCGACGAGTGCGTTTGAAGAACTCGTCCGGTTTCTTCGTTCGGAAAAGCTTAATTAGACTCGGGTCCAAAAAGTGGTCGCAAAGCTGTCACCCCCTTGCTTTATCCAAGGTACGTGATATCTATGACAGCGTGTGCAGGTAGTTCTAAGCGTAATTAGTCATGCTTCAGCTGTAGCGTTATGAGCGCTGAAACTCGACGGTCATTCCTGAAGCCGGCATTCGCTGACATCCGTCAAAAGTGCAACATGGGCTACTTTACGGTACCGTATAGACCAATGAATGCTTCGAGGGGCATTATGATGATTTTGCAGAAGGTAGGATGTTCAGTATCCGGAAGTGATATTGCAACGTGCAGCTTAGGTTAGTATGTAAAAAATCGGAGTTGCGTCAATGCGATATCGAGTTCCGTCCTAAGAATGGAAGTCAATAAGGTGCGATCGTGGCGCACATTCTTACAAGTGCGTACCAACCTTGTTTTTTCAAAGGATAGTGCTTAGGTAGGACAATGTTGCACGGAACAATCTGCACTTTACAAATTGTGACGGTGAAAGCTGGCTTTGAAGTTTCCACAATCTGCAATTTGCAAATTGCGGCAGTGAAAGCTGACTCTGAAGTTCCCACTGCCAATAAGCCTGTTTTTCTGATGACATTTAAGAAGACGAGTGACGTGATTGTGCCCATATATACAGGTATGAGGTGTGCCCCCTCAAAATTGAAATTATGTACATGATCACATCCCAAGGTTGAGCTAGCGTAACGGGACCACGACAGAAGACCTGTTAGATATAAATGCAGTAGCACTGCATCGCCAAGATATGACAGAATTGTTGTATCCCACACTATCTCGCACGATTGCTATTTGCGCTAAGAGACTTCCTGCGCAAAGAGTCAGCTAGCCAAATTTTATCGCGCGGAATGCGTTCTCTTTACAATCAGACAAATAGACTGAGAATGTTTCGTTTCACTACGACGACACGAGCTTCCTTGTTTTGTTTGTGGGGTAAAGTAGTAAACAAGTTTATTGACACCATATTTTCGAGAATGAGTTCGCAGCTGAAGATGATCTTAATGTGCCTAGGTCGGCTTGTCTGACTCAATGACATTCTACATGTATACATAGGAGCGCAAAATGGCCAATTGGATGCTTTAAGTGCAAGGACGCTGCTATTTTGTAGTTGCTAGAAGACCTCTCTCCATCTACACATACCAGTCCACGCGCTTCTTTATGACTCAGCGACTGGCGCAATTATTTTCTCATTTTCTCAGTGATTGGGTATCTGCGCCGTAACGGCGTTGCTGTTCCACAGCAAACCCGATAACGCAATTTGAAGTACTGCCGTCAAGTTTGTCACACACACCAAATTTACAAGCAATCAAGATACGTAGTCATATAATTTGGCATGGCGATCGATATGTGCACTTACTCAGTCAAATTGTTCTATTACATTCCGCTAGTAAACTTGCAGGCACTTCATAATGTATCTTGATTGACTGGCACTTTTTTTTTGGTGTACTGCGCTTCATCTACACGGCATGTCAAAATAACATTAGTCATACAGAGCCATACTTGTACAGTAATCCAAATAATGGATTAACAATATATCCAAACTTCTGTGCGGGCGACTTTGCCTTTTACCAGAGCTGATGATCATGAGGATCTTGCGCGATGCAACGGAAGTTTGATTTATTAGCAGCGCTAGCCACGTGATCACGATGAACTCCAGATCATGGACGTCGGATCGAAGTGGAATTGGCGTATAGCCATAAAATAATGAGATTGCAAACATGTGCGATGGCAGCTCATGACGAAAACACTGATCGTTTATGCAGAGAAAGCTGTGAGAATATCGGCACTAACCGGGTAGCTGAATATGTGTATTGCTGAAGGTAAATTCGTACCGAACGTATCAAAATTCATTTTACCATAGCCTTAGGCCTGCAAAGCTCGATCATAAGACCTGACAGTTGAGTCTGTTCACTTTGCTATAACACGGTAGGAGGACTGCGGGCAAAAATGATCATCAATGCTGCGTGATTGTCTGTACATGATTATGTTTGTGTGCTATGAAGGCTTCTCGATGCATTCCTGTAAGTGATGGCACATACCGACGCGAATGAAGTACCGGACAATCGCACGAATCCCGTCCAGTTGAATCCTGCCTTTTTGATAAAAAGGAGCTTGTCTCAAGCAAACATGTAGGGTTGCCTCTCATCCGTCAACCCAAAAGAGACGCCTGAACTATCCAGCGATGTTATACGCCATACTGGCGTCGAACGAGACAGCGATATGCTAGCATCCCTGGCAATCTCCAATCTTTCTTAGCCATCGAGTATCGCATGTGCTTGTGCCTACAAAAGACGATTGGCTATTTGTTCCAGAAACACAAATGTCAGTAGCGTCTGTGCTCCGAGCCGCACATACGCTGGTAGACACCCCTTGTGCAGCCTTCGCAGTCCTTCGAGCTTGACCACTTGTACCAAACAGTCTGTGGCACTTTTATACTCGTTCATGTGCATGTTCATCAACCTCGTCTTCCCCACACCAGCCGGGGCACAAGCTGTAGTAGCCACTAGTCCGGCCACCATACCAGCCATTACGTAGGTCATGAAATCGGCATGTTTCAATACCGTATGCTTCGTGAAAATTGTTGATCTGACCAAATCAAAGACTGCTATTTGTCCTCTCGTAAGCATCATGGCTCGAACGACATCGGGTCGAATGCCGCGCACTAACGCTGCGGGTCCCTCTTCCTTCTCAACTCGGATTAGTCCGTCTACTACGTGTTTATAATGGCGTCTTTTCGCTGCAGGCAATTGACTGTCTACCTGCATGCGAATGGTCACAATATCTACTAGATTACCCACCATACCACCAATGACCCTACCAGTCATTCCAAGTAAGACGTTGTGTCCCGTCGAAATCGAATTGCCGTCGTTCCAACAAACAGCGCCATCTTTTGATAGTGGTACACTGCAAATCGTGTGGTCGAGTGCGTGCCCTCCTCTCTCATGACTGCCCCAGAGATGCCCTGATACAGTTTGTAGACTCCCTGTTGTTGGAGGATTGGTAGCATGGCAGTGAAGAGTCCTATTTTTTCTCGCTTGGACGTCTGTAAGTGAGCTTTTAGCAGCTCGAATGGGTGCGTGGAGAACACGGCGAATACTGCGGACGCACTGCCGAACGTGTAGCTGGCGAGTACTCACATTCGGTGAATTCATGGTAAGTGGGGACCAAATCAGACGGTCGAGTTGCTGATTGCGTGTCTGGTATAGTCAGTCAGCTCTGAACAAGAAGGTCGTGTGTAGTGATTCCATGACATGCTTCAAGTATGGAATTACCCGTTTGTTTCATAGCACTGAACGCTGGACCTGAACTTTGGTTTTGATATTTTGATGTCCTGTCCATTTATTTTTCAAACTCAAATGTAAGTACGTACTGCAACTATGGACGACATCGCCACAACCTTCGCTCGTGACATATTGCTCGAAAAAAAGGAGTGCTGTTTGTTCATGGGAAGTCGTGTAGCGACTTGCACGTGTTGTTTGTTGTCTAATAAAAATAGATCAGTAGTCGACCACATCAACATCCTGAATCAGCTTCGAATCGGTCCTCTCAACTTTTCATGTGAGCTACATGACTCTTAGAGAATGCTTGTGAGTCCTGTTGACTCTAATGAAGGGCTTGCGCTCGTCAAGACGTCGCATATTAAATTCCGCATGAAGCTTTTGTTGGAATGTTGGAAATGGGTGCAAGGGTACGTAACGGTGATCGGAGTGTTCGGCCGGTGACTTGGGGTTTATTTGGATACCTGATGTCACAAACTCGCTGTGCGTAAATGGTGGACGCAGAGTGACAAGCAGGATAGTGACCCGAGTAGAGCCAGAATGCGTGTGAGATGGATGAATGGAGCAGAGGGCTTTGGCGATCATGGCAGAGAAGAGAGAACTAGTAAGGAAATACAACAGAATCTTATGGTTCACCTAACGCTTCCTTCTCGCAGCACGCATCTTGCCTACAGGTTATGAGCCCAATGGCCGCAACCACCAAACCGACTACGAAGACACCAGGGGGTGTCCCGCGAGCCACGCCTGGGCGCGGCTCGCCAGCGCGTGCGCCTACCGCACCCGCAGTCGTCAACGATGGACCCGCTCGCGAGAGCGGGAAGCGAGACGATAAGATCCTCGCCGCGCTCGCCGCACTCACCGATCGACTGGCGAGCCTCGAGTCGTCGCAGAGAGTGAGAGACGAGGAGGAGCGCATGCTCGGGGCCGTAGAGAGCGGACTGTTCGCCTCGAAACTCGGCGCCAACATGCGTGGCCGACCGATGACGATAGACGCGATCGGAGACGCGGAGGAGAAGGCACCGGTGCCACGTGGGTACCAGCGCGCGACTGATCTTGGCGCGTCGCGATTCGCATCGCTCGAGCCACCTCGCGCGCGCGCAGCACCGCAGCTGCAGCAGCGCGTACCAGCGTCTGCGCCACCCCCGCAGGAGCATGCAGCGCTACCTCCGCCGCAACAATTCGCTCCGCCACAAGCCTATGTGCGACCGGGCCTCAACGGCTACGGGATGCCGTCCGCTAGCCAGCGGAAGTTGAACATACGCAAGTTCGATGGTACGGAGCTGTACCGCGGACTCGGGAGCGGATTCTTTGACTGGGGGCGCACGTTTCTGCGCGCGGTGAGCCTCGCGGAAGCGTCGTGTGGTTTCGGATGGACCGAAGACGTCAAGGTCGACCTGCTTGGGCACTTTCTCGCCGGCACGGCTGAGAGGTACTATCACAAGCAGGTCGATACCTGGTGGACGCAATCACCCACACTGGAGTACATCATGGAGCAGCTCCTGCGCACGTTCAAGACGTCAATCACTGCAAGCCAGGCGATGAAGTTATTTATGGCCAAAAAGGACGCACGACGCACCTGGGCCGAGCACTTCCTGTACATGGTCGCCGTCAGCGAGGCACGCGGTGGTGCCGACTCGCTTGTTCTTGATAACATCGTCCACCACGCTTCGCCGGAGCTGGTGAACGTGATGCGCTCCAAGTATGAGCCCACTCGACTCGACTACCTGCGCCATGCTGAGGAGCTGGCACACTTCGCGCAGTCCATTGAGCACGGCAGCAGCGCGGTGGGTCGTGAGGTCGTCGCCGCGCACGTGGAAGGCAAACCCAAGGGCGCGATCACGTGCTACCGATGTGGGCGACCAGGCCACATCGCAGCCAACTGTCGCGCGCGAGTCGTGCACGAAGACAAGACACCCGCGGAGGGTGGAGGCGCCAGCATGATCCTTGCACTGACCGAGAAGCGCAGAGCGACCACGAAGAAGCGCAACAGGAGGAAGAAGGGCTCGCGCGGCAAGGACGCCGCAGCGACCAATGTAAGTGATGGGGCGCGAACCATAGACGACTCATGCGGCTTCGTGCTTACGACGAGCGACGGAGTAAGAGCCACGGAAGGCACGAGCGGCCTCGTACTTGCGGCGACCGATGCCACGGGCGTCGACCGAGGAGACTGTATCCTCGATAGCGGCGCGAGCCGGCATCTTGTCAACGACGAGTCGCTGCTGCTCAAGTCGACGGCTTGCAGCCACGAGATTGCAATGGCAGACGGCGAGTCGCTTCACCTGACGCGTGTCGGCAGCGTGCGCCTCGAGGTTTTTGCGCGCGGCGCTGAAGCGGTAGTGACGCTCACGGATGTGTACTTGGCGCCACGACTGGCAAAGAACATTGTGTCGTACGGCAAGCTCGCTAACAAAGGATTTGCCCTAGTGCACTCCGGCGAAAGGCGCTCGCTCGCTAGGTGCAGAGATGGTGCGGTCGCGTTCGATGTCACAATCGACAGCAACGTGCTGTATGTCGTGACGAAGGCCACGCGCGACAAGGAAAGTGCAGGCGGAGACGCTATCATGGCGGCGCTCGAAGCGCATGCAACGGAAACCAACGCCGATGAGCCGCACGAAGCCTCGCTGTTGCACTGGCACCAGAGACTCGGCCACCTTGCGTTCGACACAATCGAACGCATGGCGCGCGATCCGGCATCGGGCATCGGCTCAGCAACAACAAGCGTATGGCGTGCGTGTCGTGCCTCGAGGGCAAGCAGACGCGCAACGCGCAGTCCCAACAAGACAGCGGCAAGCACTCGCCCATCGATCGCATCGGCGGCGTCATCTGTTCGGACCTGAAGGGTCCAATGACGCTGCGGGACCGACTCGGCAATCGTTACCTTGTGAACTTCGTCGATCACAAGAGCAACTACTGCCGAGTCTTCCTCGCGCGCACGAAGGACGCTGCGGCGAGTCAGTTCGAGGCGTTCCTCGTCCACTTCGAGAAGCTTTTCGGGTTCAAGGTCCACGTGCTCCGCACGGACGGCGGCAGAGAATACGCCAACGTGGACCTGTTCTGCGAGCGCACGGGCGTCGCGCGCCAAGTGTCGGAGGCGCGAAATCAGGCCTCAAACGGCAAGGCGGAACGAATGCACCGGACAGTGCTGAACCTTGCGCGCAGCATGATGTTTGCCTGCGCGCTGCCCCTGATGTTCTGGGGAGACGCGGTACTATACGCCGTGCACATCCTCAACCGGAGCCCTACGCGAGCAAACGCAAAGAGAGCGTCACCACTCGAGGTGCTGACGGGCAAGACGCCGGATCTGCGTGGAATTGTCGTTTTTGGCTCCCAGTGCAGCGTGTATAGAGACCCGCGCAAGAACTCGCTGCTGCAGCGCTCGGGGCGCGCCATCATTGTCGGCGTCAGCGAGGAAACCAAGGGCTACAAGGTGTTGCTGCCGCGTGACAATAAAGTGGTCGTCACGCAGCACATCAAGAATATCGAGACACTGACGGAGGCGCAAAACGCGCAACTCCAGCGCGCGATGGACGTCGGCGATCGATCCGGAGACCAGGAGGAGACGGATGCGCCAGCAGCAGCAGTGGCGAACGATGGTCGCGCAGAGGGCAACAGGGAGACGCGTAAAAGCAGAAAGAGATGGACGCGAAAGGCACATGGAACACGCGGGGCGTTGAAACGAGCAGAAGCAATTGCTCGTCAGGAGGAGACAGCCGCGAGCGGAGAAGTCGTAAATGCTGCTTTCGAGCATGATCCGCTTAACTACGGACAGGCGATGCGCAGCGACAAGCGCGAAGGGTGGAAGAAGGCGATGCAAGAGGAAATCGCCGCGCTCGAGGCCAACGACGTCTGGACTATCACAAGGCGAACGGCAGGACAGCATGCGCTGCACACAAAATGGGTCTACAAGACCAAGACAGACGCACAGGGCGACCTCGAGCGGCTGAAAGCGCGACTGGTGGCGTGTGGCAACGAACAGGTGCTTGGCGTCGACTACACGCTCACCTTCGCTGCCGTGATGGACCTATCGACGGTCAAAGTGATCCTGGCGCTTGCAGCTACGTGGGGGGTGCCTGCCAAGCACGGTGACATCCCCAACGCCTACATTAAAGCGGAAAAGGAGCCGCACCTGCGCATCTATCTACAGATGCCGCGCGGCATGCCAGTCTCGAAGGAGACGCTACGAGCGCAAGGCGTTTCGAACACGAGCGAGCTGGTGCTGGAGCTGCGGAAGAGCCTCTACGGGCTCAAGCAGGCAGGCCGGCTGTGGAGCCAGCTGCTGCACTCGAAGCTCTCTACTGCCGATTTCACGCGGTGTGAGAGCGACATGTATTTTTACTGGAAGCGCGACGGCGATGACCTTGTCGTGGTCGGCGTGTATGTCGACGATCTTCTAGCGACAGGGACGAGCGCGGCGGCGGTCGAGCGGTTTTTTGCAAGCCTCGCGTCGTTGTCGATCAAGGACCTGGGGCGTGTCAGCAAGTTCCTGGGAATGCGCGTGACGCACAACGGTCAGAATGGGTACACGCTCGATCAGGAGGAGGCCATAAGAGACCTCTTACGCGACAACGGACTCGCTGACGCCAACTCGACGTGGGCGCCGATCGACGACAGCTGCTACGAGTTGGAGGAGGGCGACGCGGAGCTTCTTGGGACGCCAAGCGCGAAATTAGGACCGACTGTGCGCCAGTTTCAGTCGCTGGTCGGCTCGCTGCTCTGGGTGGCGCGTTGCACGCGCCCTGACATAGCGTTTGCGGTGCACAAGGTCACGAGACGAGCCCATGCGCCTCGACTAGCAGACTGGAAGTTGGCTAAACGCATCGCGCGATACCTCAAGGGTACGGCGGCGCTTAAGATCACGATGATCCCAGAAGACAATTTAGGTGCGGCGATGCAACTAGAAGCGTTTAGCGACGCCGAATTTGCCGCCGACAAGACGGACCGGAAGTCGATGACGGGCGGCATCGTGATGCTGAACGGGATGGCCGTCAGCTGGGGTGCGCGGAAGCAGGGAGGCGTCTCCCTGTCGACGATGGAGGCGGAATTTGTCGCGGCGAGTGAAGTCGCGCGCGAGCTGCTCGGCCTGCGCGAGATGTTGTGCAAAGTGGGCGTGGAGCCCACGCTTCCGATGCAGTTGCGGGTGGACAACCAAGCGGCGATCGCGCAGATCGCGGGAGAGGCATCGTCGCTGAAGGCAAAACATGTGGATGTGCGCCTTAAGTTCCTTTGCGACTACTCGCGTCGCGGCATCATCACGGCGAGCTACGTCAGATCGGAGCAGATGGTTGCAGACCTCCTCACGAAGGCGTTGGACGCGACGAAGCTCTCGACACTGCGCGCACTCGTGCGCATTGGTTAAGAAAAGGTCAAGGACGATCAAGGGCGATCAAGGAGCTCAGGGATGGAGGAGCACAGGGACAAGGACATTTGCAAGCTCAAGAAATGGAACTGGTTTGAGGGCAAGTCACGACCGAGGAGGAGTGTTGGAATGTTGGAAATGGGTGCAAGGGTACGTAACGGTGATCGGAGTGTTCGGCCGGTGACTTGGGGTTTATTTGGAAACCTGATGTCACAAACTCGCTGTGCGTAAATGGTGGACGCAGAGTGACAAGCAGGATAGTGACCCGAGTAGAGCCAGAATGCGTGTGAGATGGATGAATGGAGCAGAGGGCTTTGGCGATCATGGCAGAGAAGAGAGAACTAGTAAGGAAATACAACAGAATCTTATGGTTCACCTAACGCTTCCTTCTCGCAACACGCATCTTGCCTACAGCTTTACATTGTATGTTTTATTTAGCCAGGACTCTGCTGTGCTTAAACATGCAAAACTATGCAACTATGTCATTCCAACCACACTTCCGCGGGCAGTATTCACGATATACATGGTACATAGTTTGTTTATTATGGTACAAATAATAAATAAGTTGTGAGGACTCGAAATTGTGTATCAATTGTGAGGTTCTGCTTTGCCCCCGCTCTTTTAAAAGCGCTTATTCTCCATTAACATCCGACCGAAAACGATGGTTGCCCGCCAGACCAGTCGCCTCGTCCGCTCCAGTGCCCAGCGTAGAGCTATTTCAAGCCTCGTGAACAAGAAGAGCCACGTCCCGGATGACCAGCACCTGTTCTTGACGTCCAAGGATCCAACATACGTCAAGCGCCCGTCCGACCGGCTCCTTCTCACGGGAATGTTCCTCGGCATGGGGCTGGGATTCGCCCAGAGTATCCGTGGCGAGATTTCGATGGCCACAGGCACCGGCAAGAAAGAGTAAGCGGTGAAACACTTGGCGTGACTGGACCCGAAGACTCGAGTTGCGGCTGCGCAGGGCGGACGAATTGCCATGGCTTTAGATGACCGCGCGTGTTTCGCTGCGATTACGTAAAACCAAGAGTAAAACCGCCATTTGAAACGCAGTTTAATCCACGTAACTAGATGATGGAAATGCGTTTTGTCTGAACAATGTGGACCACACAACCCTCCCGTCTAATTTCTCTTAAGTTGCTCCTTGCCACCCTCGGACACATCATGACTTCGCCCGTATCCCTCCCGGACCGTGTGAGCTACGAGGAGGCGCACCGTCGCTTCGTGATGCTGGCGAATCCCACGGCCGCCGCGTGCGACTCCAACTCCACAGCTTTTCAGCTTCAGCTGGCGCAGTCGTTGCAGTTGATGAAGAAGTGTCTCGAGCAGCGGCAACTGGACAGCATCTTGTCGGCGAACGAGCGGTTCTTTGAGTTGCAGAACGCGCAACTTTATGCGTTTTGTATGGAATATTATCTAGGCATGCTCGTCCCAAAACAGGTGGGGTTCCAGCACAATGTTGCCGGAAAAGACCGTCGGGTAGAGCAGGATGGGCAACATAAGCCAGCCTCGGACCACAAGCGCAACGTAATGCACCGCATCACGGTCCTGTGCGAAGCAGATGCTTTTTTGACCGAATTTCTTGACCGTGCCGAGAAGTATGGCCTTTTGACCGAAACGAAACGTCGCGAGCAGTACGAGCGGCTGGAGACGAAGCAATTTTCGCTCTCGAGAGATGAAAAAATTCAGCAGTTCCAGCTGCAGCGAGAGATGACGCACAAGTTGCAGCAAGTGCAGAGACGACGTGAAGAGAAACGAGATACTGGTCTTGGCAATGCACAAGGAGAGGAGGACGTGGACGGTCTGGACGATGACGACGTGGATGAGTTGGAGCGCGAGCAGCTCTTGATGTTTATTCAGTTGGCTGTTGTCAAGTGTATGGAGGAGCAGACGAGTATTAATCAGGAAAAAGACATGCTCGAGACTATGATCGCGATGAACGCGGCTACAGACACACGTGATTTGTTCTCGGACGTGCACCGCCCGACTGCGCCTCCTCAGGGACAAGGCATTGTACGAGCAGGATCGCAATGATTGAGGTTGACCTTATTGCGGCTAATTGGGCTGATTCTCGTGCTTTGGGATCGTGTGTAAATGACACAGGAAGTGACGCGGATCAATCCACAGATGGAGATGCAACGTGAGACGATCCGATCAGGAGTGTTCCGGCCTGGTCACCGTCTTCCGACAATGTCATTGGCGGAGTATGCGGATCGCGAGGTGGCTGACGCCACGGAACGCCAGAAAAGAGCACAGTACGTTTTGTGCAGGATCGATGAGCGTAGCTTTGTGGCATAATGTGTGGATTGTGTAATGTGTTTGGTACCACTTGAGCAGGGAGGCTCCACAGGGGCCGCGTCGGTATGACCAGCTTGTGGAAGACGGAGATGAGGACGATGAGGCATTAGTGGAAGAGGCTGCGTACAAGGACCGAGTTTGGGATGACTGGAAGGACGCAAATGAGAAGGGTATCGGCAATAAGAAGGGCTCACAGTTTTAGATGAGTGATATCTACCAAGTTGTCATCACGTTTGTTAGAAGGGTTCAGCCTGCTATTCCTGCGCAAGAGAAGAGTGAACCCAGCAGTTTTGAACAAACCGTAGTTCTACTGGAACATATTGACTGCGAGAAAACGTACACGATAGAGAAGGCGGTTGCTGTTGAACAATTGACGAACAGTTGATGTCTTTTGAACATACATGCGTGGCTAGCAGTCCAACTATAGCAGATCCAATGAACCTGAAGAGAACCAGATAAACAAGAATGCGCCACTGTGTTGACTCAAGGTTCGCATGAACCGAGCGGACGTCGTTTATGGCAAACTTTTGACAGCAAGTACGCTGTGGATGCCATCGTCACTTTCTTTATTGACGAACAACAATTCACGCTCGCTGTACAACTTCATCCTTGGAACATGGTACAAATTCGTGGATCAAATAGCTGCATATACAGTCGACTCGTTTATCGCAGTCACTCCAAAAAAAGCTGATCCCTTTTAACAAGGCACCGGATCGTGTGCTACTACTGTAATCGTCGGTTTAACGAATTGCCATCACGCCCTTGCCGCTTTCTTGCCTAAGATTACGTTGTGCTTTATTACTCGCTCCTTGGATCTTTCTTGCGGTACGTCATTACTTCATCCCGATCGAAGAATGCCGCATCTCAACTTTGTGCCAAGATTGCTGTAATGCTGCGCTTACCGTGTATTAACGCATCAAGTGCTTATTTCTGGCAGTAGATCCAACGTATTCAACCCGCGCAAGAAACATCGAACTGCGACGGCCTTTCGTGCGAGAGCGGGCTAAGCTTAAAACAGCGTCGCTTGGCAAAATGCATAGTTCAGGTCAATCTGGTGGATGGTATCACACAGGAACTTGATAAGAAGAGACTTGCGCATCTATTTAGGCATGATTGGCATGCGAGGCCAGCCTCGAGGGAGGCGTGATGTATGAAGCACTTCATTGGGGCGACAATACTGCACACAGAATACAAACAGAAGGGTGAGTTCCTGTCACACACTATGAAAGCTACGACGGATGTCAAATGGAATGTGAAGTCTTAATATGGGAAGGAGGTGCGAATGCAACGGTATGTGAAGTCACAGAAGGAGGTTGGTGTTGTACACTGTGGGACACGAGATCAAATACATAGTAGTAGGAAGGCAGGAGTTTGTTGAAAGAAGATTATGAACATCAGTTCCGTTTACCACATCAAGGACGGAAGCTGGTTCTCTACACAATAGATGAGCACAATTGCTGAGAAGAGTCCGTCAGCATGCTGCCACTATGTTACAGTTCGTACTTGCCTAAACTTCAACGCACGGTATGATGCCACTTTAGGCCTTCCTAAACGACCACATGCGGATGCTGATCACGTTTTTTGTAAAATAGAACTACAGCAGATCATCCCAAATTAACCGGGTTTGTCTGAACCGTACGCCAGGAAAATCTGCACCGTGCCCAAATCTCGTACCTACTGATTTAAGGATTAAAGTGGTTCGAGTTATAATATAATTGTGAAAAAAAAGATTATAGCTCGAACCATTCGGCGAAGGGTAAAGTGATGGATCTTGCAGGTTTCAAAGTGAATAGACCCCGGGCGAATAACGTGTTTCGTGTATTCGCCCGCACTGCTCACTATAAGAATCCCGGTAGTAAAAGATGGCCACCTACCGATGCATAGCTGCCAAGAAGACATGTCAGCAATCGTGGGTATGGCTTTCTCGCGCGTCTTTAAACGCATCTTCGGCAAGAGGGAAATGGGCATCATCATGGTCGGTCTTGACGATGCCGATTGACCACGATATTGTACAAGCTCAAGCTGGGAGAAGTGGCACGACCATTCCGACTATCGGTTGTTGAAGAGATTTCTGTAGCTGCATTATGTAAAGAATAGAACTTCTTGCCCCGGTGCTTGGTACTCTGTTGTTTGTATCGGATCGGGGACAGCAGACTAACTGAATTTGTGGCTCTGACTCGATGGTAGGATTTAACATCGTGACGGCAAGATACAAGAACATTAGCTGCAAGGCGCAAGGCTTTGGTGGACAGGACAAGATCCGTCCGCTTTGGCGCCACTACTATAAGAACACACAGAGACTTATCTTTGAGGTCGACATTTACGATGGAGATCGTGTGGATGCTGTCGAGGGCGAGCTGCTCCGCTTGCTGAACGAGTAAACACTGCACCGCATGCTGAACAAGGATGAGATGCGGGACTCATTGTTGATAGTGTTTTCAAACAAGCAGGATCTATCGAACGCCATGAGCGCAGCTGAAGTGACGGACAAGCTGTGTCTGCACGGTCTGTGCCAGCAGCGGTTATCCTGGTGTATCGTGCCACGATGGGTGAAGGGCTGTATGAGGGTCTCGATTGCCTCTTGGCCTCTCCCCAGAAGAGAGAGCTGGCAATTGCTCTATGGCGCTCTAGGGCGTTGCTGCCTTTCCTCCTTGGAGTGAAGATGTGGGCACTATGCAAATGTTAATGGAGAAGACGGGAGGCCTCAGCCGTGTAATCGTACGCTCACTTCTTTACACGGTATTCGCACGTTTATTGCTTGGTGTCATGAAGTACGTACGTTTCCATCACTTTAAATGGATCGTCACTTAAATTAAGGTGTAGCAAAGGCGTAATGTAACGAGGATGCTGTAGCATAGCGCAGGATTTGTCACTTTGCTGATCGACCATCGTTTCAGCGTGTGATGATATGTAGACATTTGGCTAATAGGATGTTTTCTAGCACGCTGTCTGATGCTAAAATGCCAAACGGACGTCAATGAGATTGACCAGTTTTTTTTTTTACTATCTGATGTTGTGTCGTGTATGAGGTCGGTACTTGAGAAAAGAAACGTAAAACACGGTAACTACGTTCATAATCACTTATATCAGTGGACACGGGATTTGGGCACGGTGCAGATTTTCCCAGCCTACGGTCCAGACAAAACCTCGATAAACACATCTTGTCCCCATCGTCCATCTCCTTCTTATTGGCTAAAATAAGGCGACGTCCCGGCTATTCAACAATCAACGAGAGCAAGATGCAGCACCGCGCGAAGCTCTCGGTCGCGCCCGTCAATCTCAAACGCCACGCGTCACGAAGCGCCGATGACGACGACGCACGAAGCAGTCAGAGCTCTTCTTGCGGCTCCGAGAAAGAGACGCGTGGACGGCCGCTGGAACCGCTCGTGGAGGCGAGGAAAGACGGCAGTGTCCGCGTTGCTGTGCGGATTCGTCCGCCGCTGCCTTGGGAGCTCGCACGTAATGCTGTGACGTGTGTCAAGACGCTAAGAGACAGTGCAAATACCGTGCAAGTCACGGCCGGCGCGCATCCCGCGAAGCAGTTCACGTGCGTCTGTCCGTTTGTATGAATTGTCTCTGATGGCGCTGCATTCTAGAACTGAATGCATTGATTGCTACAATGTTTGACAATGTTGGAATTACAATGTGATGTTCTAATTTTAGTACACATGGAAGATTGGATTATACTGACGATCGCTATTCTATATGACAGGTTTGATCATGTCTTTTCGCAAGCCGTTCAGCAGACTGAAGTGTACGACGAAGTACTGCATCCTTGGATGGAATCGTTTCTACAGGGGTTCAATGTGACAGTGATCGCGTATGGACAGACAGGGTCCGGCAAAACATACACTATGGGCAATAACATGCCATCAGCGTGTATGGTGGCCAACAGTATGTTTGCGAGTCCTCCTAGTTGTGATGATAGCACTGACGAGGAGTTTTTTGATGCACTGGATAACAACGAAGGGTTAATTCCTCGATTTCTGCATCATTTATTTACAAAGCTGGACGAGAAGAAGCGCAATGTGGAGCTGTCAGTGTCGTTTTTGGAGATTTACGGACAGGACATTTATGATTTACTGGACAGTCCAGCGACGCAGAGGTTGGGTCGACGGCCAGAGTCGCTGCAGCTGCGAGAGAACGCGAAAAATGGTGTGTGGGTACAGGGATTGAAGGAGGTGCGCGTGTCGAGTCGACAAGAAGCCCTTGACCATATGCAACGAGGAGCGTTACAGCGTATTACCGCCAGCACACAGATGAATGAACAGTCTAGTCGGTCACACGCTGTGTACACGGTGAAGATTGTCCAGCGAGTGTCGGGCCAGAATTTCAATCTGAAGAAATCGAATAAGCTTGCAGTCGGATCGAGCAGCAGCAATGATGTGGCAACGGACGCAATCGAGTCCGATGCGGTTATCGTGTCAAAACTTACATTCGTGGACTTAGCAGGAAGCGAGCGACTAAAAAAGACGCTTGCGGAGGGTGATCGTATGAAAGAGGGCATTCAAATCAATGCCGGACTATTTGCTCTCGGCAATGTCATAAACGCACTTGGAGATGACAAGCGCCGGGGACACTCCAAGCTTCACGTTCCGTACAGGTCTTCAAAGCTTACGAGGTTACTTCAGGCCGCCCTTGGTGGGAACAGTCGGACTCTATTCATGTATGTACCGTGTTTTATATTACGATTGATGCAAGACAGCATTTTGACGTTCCTTTTATAAATTTAATCTAAACTTATGTAGTGCATGTGTGTCTTCTGTAGACTTGCATGCAAACGAGACTTTGAATACACTCGTGTACGCAAACCGCGCTAAGAATATTCAAAACAAGGCTGTGAAGAATATCAATAGCCGCTCTGCTGAGTTGGCAAACTCAAAAGCTTATAATCAGCTCTTGTGCCGCGAGCTCGTGAAGGCTGTTCTCGCGGAATATAAAAGAGGGGCTCATGGTGACATAGATAGTTTAGCAGATGTCTGTATGTCAAACCCAGAGGTTTTGTCATACTTTGGTAGCATCGAACAGCTATCAGCATCAGCAGATTTGATGTTGTCAAGTAATGAGCGCACACTCGAAGTACGGCGCCTGCTCAGTAGCCTCACGTCTCATCTATGTGGGTTAGCGTCCAAAAAAGGATACCGACGAGCTGCTTCTTTGACAAGCGGAATTGAAAACGAACCCAAGAGAATCCCGCGTCGAGGTGAACCTCCTGACTCTGGAGGCGATATTGGCTCTTCTATGGTAATACTAGAAGAAGGAAACCCTGACGCAGACGAGGCTTTTGCAACTACTTGTTCGCTGGGGAAGTTGTGCCGCACATTGGGAATTATGAGCTTTGCGTTCGAAATGCTCGAGATTCAACGAGGAGAAAAGGAGCTACGACAATCGGTGGATGCTAAGCGTACAAAGTTGGAGACGCAGTATCGTCGCCAGGAGTTTTTGCGAGATGGGTTGTCTGGTATGATAGACAGAATGCAAACATGGCTTTCTTCGTCAACAATGACCCAAGATACAAGACGAAGCATCAGGAGTAGCGTAGAAGCCGCGCAAGGAAAATTGGCTTCGATGGCTATTGGAATGGAGGACCTAAAAGACCAAATAACTAGGCTTAGTTGTGATCAACAGTTGGCGCTGGAGTGCTGCCAAAAAGAGTGGATAGCTAAACACGACCAACTCAATGAAATGAGAGAGGCTCAAGACAAAACCACAACCAATACGCTGGACGCGTTGATCTGGAAGACCGAAATCGAGGTAATGTGTTGGGAAATCGTCACAGTTCTTGTCATACTTACTTCGGCTGACAAGTTGTACGTCTTCCAGTTGCGCTTCGATAGCTATGGTCTAGATAGCATATCAGAACTTCTTATGGACGAAGAAAAGGAATTAGCAGCTTGTATAGCTGGAGGTGATGGAACAATTTCCTTCACATCGCCTCTATTCACAAAGGAAGAGTTGGCCTTGTCGCAGCATTGTGAGATATACTCGATGATTCACGACCAACTCCGGGTACGTCTCGAGCTACTTCGCGCTCGCTAGACCTGCTTTGACTAACCGCATGCTCATACTGACATTATTGCAAATAATTAAATCGTAGAATGCATTTGATAACGAAATTCTCGAGGCCGCCATGAACAAGGAACTTCGTAAGCGAACGCAGTTAATCCACAAAATTGCAAACGGGGCGACAGCTTGCTTTCGTGACGGAATGACTAAGAACATGTTCATGGAAGAAAACGAACGAATTTTGAAAGACTGCGAGAACAGCATTTCCGAAATTCGCGAAGCCATGTTAGCTAGGCGGTGCCAGCGAGCAACAATGGCTGAAACACTTGATTCTATAGGGTCCTTAGATACGGCAAAGGTCCTGATTCGTAGGCTCATTGTTCAGGTATATTCCCACTGGCGAAATGACATGACGTTTGACGAAAAGGAGGAGGCCAAAAAGCAAAAAAAGATTGAACAAACCATAACGCAAAATCTGGCTGCGATGAAGACTGACATGGACGCGAAGCTGGACACTATCGAAGCGAGATATGAGCAGGACTTGAAAAGTGCTTTTCAGATGGTGACGAGTTTTAATGACGTCGTAAGATCGAGCGGTCACTCGCTGGTGCACGATCCATCAGGGCAAGCTGAAGCAGCAGACAAGATATTTCGATTGGGAGATCGCGAAAAGATGCTAATAGCTGAGTTGGCGGACAGCAAAAAGGAAATGGTAGCAATGCGTTTGGAATTGGATCAGCTCCGAACTTCAGCGAGGAGTGCTGAAAGGAAGGAAGAAGCCTTTCGTGTGATGAGTGTAAGCTAACCTTTTACTTGCTGTTCGTTAAGCTTAGACTGAATGTGTATGTTGCATTACAGAGATGCCAGGATATCTGGCAAGAGCTAGGTGTTAATGACGAAGATCAAGCAAGCAAGTTTCAAGATATTAACGGGCTACTGCTGAAAAAGTGCTCGGAAGAGCTAGAAAGTCTTGAAGCTGCGAGAGAAATGATTCAAGCTCGAATTAATGACACCTGTCGTGTTGTTAGTCGAATGGAGTCATTCTTGCGAATAGATACCCCACTACGTATTCAATCCCTTCCCGTGGTGGCTGGTGGGTCTCTTTTGGAGCAAGAAAAGTATGTCCTGTTGCTACAGAAGCGCCTCTCAAATGAGTTGTGGCACAATTTAAATGCGCGTGTCCAGCTGTCTGCTGATATCCGGAAACTATCAGGCGACCTCCGGATTGAATCGTGTAAAGATTTTCGCCATGTAGCTGACGATGCCCTCGGTCACTTTGACACAGACTTTTCACAGTCAATAGCATTGAAGTTCGATGCCTGGAAATCGATCGCACAGAATGCGGGTGCTGCTGACGTTCTCGACCAGTTTGTGGACAGCCTAGACGAAGGGACAGATCTCTCGCGCACGTCAATTCAGCGGGGTGAGGATATATTTAACATCATGCTATTCGAAAAGATGAAGCGGATTGCAGAGGTAAAAGAGTGTGCGACGGCTATTCGGGCAATAGCGCGCAAATCTCAACTGTCCCAAGATGATGTCGGGTCAGTAATACGCAGAATGCTTGACGAAGAAGATTCTTTTGACGGCGTAATTGACACCAAGTCAACTATTTTGGAGGATCTATGTGCTCATATATATCAGACGGGTGGTCGACTTGACTTCAGGAAGCACAGACTTGAGGTGCTTGCCAAGGTACTTTGTAGCCTCGAGGAGGTTCAAGCAGGGCGATCGGACGTGTTGGATTTTCTTCACCGGATCGTAGAAGAAGCTGCAATGCTGACCCACGACGTTGCTTTAAGTGGTCACGAAGATGACATCTTTTGCCACTTCACTTCTCCGTTGCCTCCAATCCCTCGAGGCGATCAAAGCTTCGTGGACACACTTGCTGCTGGCAAAGAGATACTGTGCTGTCTGAGCGAGCCCGTGGAGGGCGCATTACGCAGTCTCTTGTACTCTATGGATAACGATTTTGCAGCTTTCGGTATCAACACAAAGGCGCAGCGTCTGAGCTTTTTCTTGGGGTGCAGGATAGACGACAACAGCTCTCAGCTTGCCACTCTGGACAAGTACGTCATCCACTCATCCGATGCAGCAAAGACGCTAAGTAGTGATGGCAATTCGGATATTGGATTCCTGGGAAGAGCGCCAGAGTGCAACGATTCTTTTCTATCAAGACTTGATCCCGCGTTTGAGGAGTTCCACTTGACATACTCAGTATCTTTCGGTGATTCACAGCTGCAGCGACTTCGCACCTCGATCGCAGACATTCGGGAAGTGAAGAACGCGATGGTTAGCGCACAAATCCGACTAAAGTCACTGCGCAAAATCATGGTGATCTATAACAAAATAAACGAGTTCAAGAGCAAAATCGCTGAATTCGAAGCAAGTGCTAGTCAAAAGGACCGCTTGTTTGGAAATTCACTCGTACTACTCGAAGAAGAACGGTTTCGCAAGATGGCAGCCAAACACTACCCGAATTTGCTCGCAGCACTTCAGAAAGAAGTATCGCGCTGGCTAGAAAATGAAGGTGGCGAATATGATCTCAGCGTACTTGGTGAAGACCTCAAGAACCTTTTGCTGGAGATGATGAACACAAACACTGACCTCATGCATCTAGACTTGGGTATTGTCAGCCGCGCGTCAAAGCAAATGGTGACTCCTACCTCAAGCAGCGCTTGTCTCCAGACCACGGCCACTGGTAGCAACCAGCGTACTACTTCGAAGATAGTTACATCAAGTGGCAACAATGTGAGGAATCAATCGTCCAACGAGCATGAGGCTTTTCAGCTATAACCTAGAGATACGTAGAAAATAAGCATACAGCAAGCTGTTGTGATGAACGATTCTTTATGAACAAGACATTCTTTCATCTAACACGTTGCTGGTAGATGCTTCAAGTCAGCTTGGCACCCTGCGTTTGGTACTTCTGATACTTGCTAGAGAGCTCCCACCCCAGGCCAAGGAACACGACAGCCACACCGAGCCACGACATCGGACTGAGTTCGTGGCCGTACCAGACCACCGAGAAGAGAATCGTGAAAAACTTGCGCGTCGTGGTGATCGTAGTACACGTAAGCGCCGAGAACTGCTGGATGGTGAAATAAATGAAATTCTGCCCCAGCGCGCTGCACACGGAGAAGTAAAAGACCGAGTTGAGGATGGCCGGATTCTCGATGCAAAAGAAGAAGCCCTCGAGCGCCTGACCCGTAACGAGCGCACCGATGCCCGTGTAAACAATGGCCCATAGGTTGGTATTGAGCATCTGCTGGTGCACCGACGGACGCAGCTGGTGCGCAATCTCCTCCTGTTTGGGGCCTGAGATGCCATCGAGCGTCAGGGAGGCAAAGAGCAGCAGCAACCCGTACGAGCTATTCTCCCGCTCGGCATGTTTTGCCGAGGTTTTTCCAAGCTGGAAAATCGCAATGCCCGTTGTGATTGCCAGGACACAAATGTAGTCCCGCAGAGTGTATTTCTTGCGCCGAATGAGCACGCCCATGAGCATGACAGGAATCATCTTGCATGATTTCCCCAGCGCTTGTGTCGGAAAGCTCACGTGTTTGAGCGCCTCGTTACTGCACAACATAGCGCCTAGATAGGCTGCAGCCGTAAAGGCGAAAGGACCCAGCGGCATCCGAGTCCGCTCAGGCTTCCACACGAATGTGGCAGCATAAGCCACGAGTGAGTTTGTGACGCACTGCACGAACAGCATGAAGAGCGTCGCAGTAAACTTGCCACCACTTGGCGATCGGTACGTGAAACTGCAGACCAGGATACAAACATCACATCATAACAAAGGAATCGTGAGGCATTTGCGTCTTTTGCAACGAAATAGATGATGGTGAGGATGGGAATGACGATCCGAAAGAGGTTCAAAGCGATCAAACTAGTCCTGCACATCATGTCAATAGCGTACATGTTTTCCTGAAAGATGCCATAGCTGAGATAACAGATGTAGATCCCGCCAATGCAAATGAAGAGGTTCAGGATGCTCGACTCCTGGGGACTCGGCGCGTGGAGGACCGTCCGACCCATGAAGTGTGCCGAATTGATAGTGATGCACGACATGTGCCACGTGGACTTTGTGGTGTGGTATGCTGCAGATTAGGGATCAGTAACTAGATTAGGGTGGACCACCTGATTCCCGACCAAGTGTTGCAGAGCTTGCCTTGATTATTGACCTTTTTAAATTAATAAAAAGGTTTGGTCTCGACTCGAGGCGAATGGTAGAACTGATGAGCCTCTGTGACGTGCTATCTGATAAATTTCGCTGTGTCATAGAATTTCGCAAACTGGATATTCCTTACTTGTTCGGATTAAGCTAACGTAAGATAGCCTCACATACTTTTCGATCCGGAGCTGCGAGCGCTACTAGCCCTGACCTGTCCCCAATCTGCCGCAATGTAATTGTGAGCCCGAAGGATGAAGCTATTAGTGAATGTGCGCAAGGCGAATGCCGATGTTTCAATAACTGTTTCAGGCCTGTACCGGTTTTATCCTGTCTATAATTAACACTAGTGTACCTTACACGCTCTACTAAAACGATGTAGCGTGTCCCATTCTCGTTGGTCGATCGACAAAATAGGTCACTCTTTGACTTGGTCACCGATTGCGACTAAGAAGCGTGTAAGTTACACACACGCACCCATGGCCCCAAGTGACAAGCATTTAGTGATCAAGGGCGAACAAAGAGCAAAAAAGCTTATCATCAACGCTTTCATCACAGCAAAGGTCACGTATGTAACGGGGCACCCTGAAGCTTGTACTGGTTACAGTACAAGCTACTTATTCTGATGACAGAATAAGGCGGTGCCTCGTAACTTCACGTACACTCGTACGTGCAGAGGAAGACGGTAAGAAGAAGCGAGTACTTGGTTAAAGTAAAAAGTAGAACTGTATTTATAATAGTTAATGTCTGCAATAAATCACTATTTATCTTCATCTAACTATGTTTAAATACAAATGTGTAAATCAGTTATCTGCTCACCACTCATTGCGTGCGTCTGTCGTGGCGCGTCTTCGTTGGTTGATATAATGGCCTATATCAACCAATTAGGAACTACTCGTAAGTGCTGCAGAATATTTGTCCTTATGACAATATTCTGAGAATATAACTCTAATAGTTATATTCTAGTAACAATTTCTTATAAATTGTTATGTAACGATTCATCCCGTTACATCACCCCCCCCCTAACCATCAGTCACTTTAGTGACTGATTGACTAAATGAATACTCGTCCCAAATCATTTGGGACAGGGTTTGCACTTGTTGGTCCGAGTCCACTTTCCAACAATCCATCGCATGGTTAACAAGTCCATGCGGTGCGCGAGCAAGGCCGCCGAGAGCGCGTCCGCACGTCTCTGTGCGGACGCCGAAGCAGAATCCGCTGCAACTGATGCCTCATCGGTTGCTGAAGCAACTCAGCCTGTGTCACCTGGTGATGCAGGCGCTCTTCATGAAGACACTCATGTCTTCACAGAGTATGAGCTCGGTGTCTCATACTCTCCTGATACGGAAGACGGATCCGTATCGACGGCGATCGAGTCCAAGCCGCCTGCCAAGCGTGGCATGGATGATGCTACGCGTCGTAGCATCTTTGGTTCGTCTGAAGAATTAGACGAGCCATCGCCGAAGCGAAGGCGCTCGAGATCGCAAGACTTGGGCGCTCACAGTGGTGTCGGTTCTCCTATGGACACCACTTCACAGCGAGGTACCAGTACTTCTGTCGGCACGTCGCAGGAAGAGCGGGACCGCAGTGTGTTGGGTCTCGCTCCCGAGAAGAAGGCATGGATGCCTCCCAAATCCGTCATGGATCACTTGTCGGCGACGACGAGTGATCGTTATCGAACACGATTGTTCGATTCGTCAAGGATTCATCACCTTGACCCCAGTGCGAAAGACTATCGCACTGAACATGAGTTCTTCATCGATGCTTTCTTTAGACATCGGTGGTACAGTGGGAATCACAAACTTGATGGTCCATCACTGCTTCAAGCGTGGAACGCTTACATCCATAACCTTGAGGATGTAGGTCGTGACGATTGGAACGACAAACTTATCAAAGCTCGTGAAAAATCGAAAAGCGAACCCCGACAGGTGCACGCTACAAGCTGCATCGTCTGTCAAGGGAGAAAGGATTAACCTGCCTCTCTTGGGGAAACTCGTGCCCATGTTGTGTGAACAACTCTGCACGAGCACCGAAGGAGGCTTACCTCCCTAATAGCCCGTGGTGGCGCGTACGTATCTCTACTGAGATGTACGAAAGGAATTGACAACCTAAAATCCCTTTACGACCGTGTCGGGGAGACTTTCTCCGGCGGTCCATCTGCGGCACAGGATGTGCCGCGTCGTACTGCTCGACCAGACCCAGTACGTCAATCATCAGTTGGGAGCGGGGCTCCCAAGTATCCCAGTACGGGGGATAGCCACGCCACCGGAAGAGATAACTCGTCCGACGTCCGTTCACGTCGCGGTGGCTCCACAGCCGCTCAATCAGATTGCGCTGGCCACCGCGAAAGTCCTCCAAAGGAGGTGGAGGAGGAGGAAAGACGCTCTCCACACGATCGTGGGGATCCGTGTGTTCCCGAGAGCTTCTTTGATCGCGTAACGCAAGGGTTACGCGGCGACCTCGAGCATGAGCGGGACAGGCGTCTTCAACTGGCGGACACTGTCTCAAAGCATCGAGATGAGTTTGCTTTTGCTCAGCTTGAGAATGAGACAGCTTTGACATTTCTGCGTGACGAGCTAAGAGTAGCTCGTGTGGATATTTGATCGGTCTCGGGCTGAGATAACTGCTCTTCAGACCCTTGTTGATATCCACCATCGGGAGCACAAGGCCCTATGTGCGCTGCTTGAGCGCAAGGGCGTTCTTCATCGGAAGAAACATCGTACTGATGGTACGGCTTAAGCCGACCAACGTAAAACGTGGGATGCGTTCGCATCTTACGTGGCAGTTCGATCGTGTGTGCGTTGCCTAGGCGATGCAATACACGAAATGCACCGATGTACTTGGGTAGAAGTTTACTACTACCCAAGTTAGTCACTACATGCTTTGGTAGGTTAACCGTATACAGAAGGACTAAGTCAACTTTACTAAATAAAAGAGTGTTTGTCCTTCCATTCTTGTCAGCGTTTTGCATTTGATTATCCACCGCTTCGGCGATGTAGTCTCGCACAAAACGGACTACAGTTTCACGAGCCAGTATGAATTCATCTGATGACTCGTTAGCTTCAGTGCGCTGTGAGTGTACTGCAGCAACATCAATCGTGTCTTCAGTGAGGGCTTCCTCGCTCTCACCGGCATCATCTTCTTCGATATCGATGTTATTGATATCGGCATCAAACGCAATGACCTCTTCGTCAGAGCGTGATGAGCGTGAACCAAATCGGTTTTTGCTCGCGCGAGTCCCTCCCCCCCTTAAACCATAGTTACACTCGATTAAGGTAGGTACACGCGGATGGCGTAAGCCACTCACGTAAAACGGTGTATGTGTAGTGGACGCATGTTAATGGCAAACTCTACCATTGGCAAGAACTCACTCCAACTCTGAAAGGAGTGTACGTATCGTCGAAGTATCTCTTCGAGGACACGATTGGCACGTTCCGTCTGACCATCTGACTCTGGATGATCAGATGTCGATATCTTCAAGCGCGTTCCGAGTGATTTGAACACGGAGCGCCAGAAGTCAGCTGTGAAGCGTGGACCTCAGTCTGATACGAGTTCACGGGGCAACCCATGAAGTCGAAAGATGGTGTCAATAAAGACACAAGCACAGGCACTTGCCGTGATTAACTCTGGTACAGCAAAATGGTACACCACAAGGTGTACCATTTTGCTGAATCGTCAACAAATACGAGAATACCAGTATTCCCGCGTGCGTCTTTGGGTAACCCGAAGACGAAATTCATTGAGATGGATTCCCAGAACTCAGGCGAAACCGGTAGAGGCTGTAAAGGTGAACGCAGTGAAGGATTTGACTTCACTCGTTGACAGACTTCGCATGCGCGAACATACTTTCGCACAAATGGATAATGGCGGGGCCTGTAAAAGTTTTGACTCACCGTGAGATGTGTTTTCTCTCGGCCACGATGTCCTCCTATAGGAGCATCTTGATACTCGAACATGATCCGCAAACGCGGATCAGTATCATCTGGGATGACAACACGTGGTGCGTCACCAGTAACGGCTGTATAATACAGTAACCCGTTGCGAGTAGTGTATCGATCTGATGCAGATCGATACGCAGGCGACAATCGTTTCAACGATTCTCGGGATGGTTGGGAGAGATGTGACAACAACTTCACTATCTCACCATCTTGGGCGTATGCCCGCCTCACATCATCATACAACATTGTAGATGGAACTGAGGACGTAATAACCGCAACAGTGACTGTCTCACTGTTGGGTTTCGCGACTGTTTCAAAGTCGGGCCGACGTGAGAGCGCATCAGCGACGACATTAAGTCGTCCTGGTTTGTACTCGACCGTAAAGTTATATTCTGCAAAGAATGACAACCACCGCGCCATTCGTTGTGAAATGTGGGGGCTGTTCACTGCCGTGCGTAATGACGCATGGTCAGTGTAAACAGTGAAGAGTCTATCTCCTAAGAGATAGACTCTGAACTTCGCGAGTGCATAATTCATGGCAAGGAGTTCCTTGTCATGCACTGGATAGTTCCGCTCAGCTGGTTGCAGCTGACGCGACTGATAGCAGACGACGCGTTCAACGCCTTCAAGATCGTACTGCATTAATGCACAGCCGATTGCGAAATCGCTGGCATCACAGACCACATGAAATGGCCTGTCCTGATCGGCTATTGCTAGGACTGGGGATTGTATCAAGCTCTGCTTGATACCATCGAAGGAGCGCTGACATTCAGCGTTCCATAAACACCTCTCGTTCTTTTTCAACAAACGAGAGAGGTGCACAGTCATCTCGGCGTAATTGCGTGAATACTTATGCAAATACGCCGCTAGCCCAAGGAATTTTCGAAGACCTTTGACATCAACCGGCACAGGACAGTCGGTGATCGCCTTGATCTTTTCGGGATCAGGACGTACACCGTTCTTACCACTGATGCACCCAAGAAGTGGTTTTTGCTTGCTGCAAAAATACACTTCTTGAGGTTTGCATACAATTGATGCTTTCGCATGATTGTAGAACCTGTCGGACGTGGTACCTGTGAACCTCAACGTCCGACTTTCCATCCATAGCTCGACTATGGATGAATACGTCATCGAAACAACTCGGCGCGAATTCTCGTACTGGTCTCAACAGACGTGATACACATCTGTTGAACGTGATACACATCTGTTGAACGTGGCAGGGGCATTACTAAGCCTTTGTGGCATTACTAGCCATTCCCAGAGAATGCCGCTAGGCGTGCTAACTGCGGTATGGTATATCCCGTTCTCGCATGAGGATCTGATAGAAGCCATCCATCAAATCCATGGACGAAAAGATGGTACTCTTTGACATACCATCAATGATTACGTCCTTCCTCGGTATCGGCGTCTGAGCCGGTACCGTTGCAGCATTCAACTTGTTAAATGCATGCACTACCAGCCACCCTCCTGTTGCTTTTCGCACACAGAAGGTCGGAGAGCTATGTGGGGAAGTTGATTCCCTCACATGGCCCGCAGCTAAACGATCGGCAAAGAACTTGTAGATCGCAAGTACTTGTTCACGAGGCAGTGGCCACTGCTTCGTGACACAGTACTTCGAGCCTGGTTTAATCTCGACCTCGTGTCGAATACCTTTATCCTTCGGTAACTCGCGCGTAACAGTTTCAGGGAATACATCCTTGAATTCAACCAAATCTTCATAGAGAGGATTTGGCTTGAGCGATTCCCACGATTGGGAGTCATGTCGCTCAACTCGTGTCTTTTCATCGAGGACACTCTCGTCCATCGATGAACTACTGAAAACTCTCTCGTTCTCAGTGAACACTGTTGCTGACCTTATGTCGGTTGCACACTCGTCGTCAGCGACGAGTACGCAGATCTGCTTGACTTTGCCACTACGCAGATCACGCAATAACCTTTTATGTTCGAGCGTTGGCAACTGAGTGATCTCCAAAGTCAACTTCGGAGGCGCAATCAGATCAAGTGTATAAGCGCCTACAATTGATCCATCATTGACTAGGACATTCAATGTCTCTGTCATTTCCTGAGGACTCATTCCCTCAGGCTTCGAAGGACTTATTCCTTTGGCATCCCGGGGACTTATTCCCGCGGGTTTCGGGGAACTTATTTCCGCCGTATTTGTATTATCGGGACTTATTCCCTTAACTTCCTCTAGCTGGGGTTGCGCAACCACAGCGAGATCCTCTACGAAAGACTCTCCAGTCGATCTAGGATTATCGCTTCGCTTAATCTGAGCGATCGATGGTTTCTCTTCTAGATGTTCCCCGCTAGAGATACATCTTTGTCCCAGTCCACCCGACTTATTCGAGTGGTGGACCTTCGGCGCAGCCTGTGTTTCCTCACAGCCGCCGGAACTTTGCTCCGAAGTGTAACCGTTTGTCACACTAAGGTTTTGTGCAGTCGTACTAACGACCGCACCACAAGTGAGGCCATCGCACTCACTCGTAGTACATCCACACGCTTGTGGACGCTCCAAAACGTTCATCAGATGGCCATCTGATGAACAAGCAGCAGGCATCGTTACTGTTCGATGTTGCCAGTTAACCCGTGGTTCGTACATTCTGAGCCACGGTATTCCAAGGATGACATCAAATTTGTCATCCAAATCCAATGCGATAAAGTCATCGTCATATTGGGCATCTTCAAGCATGGAGTGGATCCTCACTATACGCTTCATGACGGTTACGGATGCGCCTGTCGCAAGACGTACCGTCATCCTCGTAGGAGGTGTGTCACATTCACTGAACTTAAAGTGACCATCTTCTAGCGATTGGCGTCGCACAAAATTGTTAGACGCCCCACAATCGACTAGAGCTCGAAGGGACAACTTATTCGTCACTTCGAGTTTCAAGGTAATGAGTGAGACCTCATTACCTAGAGCAGCAACGCACAACGTTTGTGTGTTGGGAGCAACCTTCATCAAGAGGCCTACAAATTCTCTTGACGTTGCTGGACCAGTAGGGTGCTCCGCACCTACTGATCCTGTCCGTTTTTTGACGGTCCATCCCGTTGTTGCGTCTTTGCACCAACTGCGGACCCTCGTCCCTGCCCCTTTCTCATGGGTGGACGGTCACTACGCCCAGTGTCGCGAGACACTGGACGAGGAGCACTACACTCGTAAGCGTAGTGTCCTGTCTTTTGACATCTGTTGCATCTCTACAACTTCTTGTAGCCTGTAGAGCGAGCCTTCTCGCTCTCTACATAACAGAGTTACATCGGCTCTGGACCTCCGCTGTCATACCGTCTCGGTTGACGATATGATGTCGAGCTGGCGCGAGCCTGTCTCAGACTGAAGTCTTCCTGTTCCGCAGTGGAAATGGCTTGTTCTAGTGAATCTAGTTCAAGTCGGAACAGGTGAGTCTTGACGGGACCATCCTCAATACACTGCATGAACACCGAAACCAACGTGTGTTCATCAACCAGGTTGGAACTTATACAACTCGTAAGATGTCGTATATGTTGCGCGTAAGCGTGCACATCACGCTTACCCTGCTTGAGCTTCAAGAGTTCGGCTCGAGCTCTGAACTCAGCTCTAGGCGGTTCAAACGTTTGTATGAGCCGCGACTTGAAGACTTCCAGCGACCCAAACGCATATGGGTCGTGCAACTTGAGCCTCAGTGCCCAAGGCTTGGCACGTCCTGCCAGATTTGACTGAGCAAATGCAACTTGCATATCCCCGTCGTCGATGCGACGCGCCCTTATGGCGTCATCCAATTCGACGAACCATCTCAAGAGGGAGTTCTCTTCGACTCCCCTATACTTGGAGATGTCAATCTTCAAGGTTTCGGGTCGACGCGAATGCATCGACCCACCAGCAGCATCCTGCTGCTGTCTAAACAATTCAAATTGTTGAGCACCCTGTTCTCTCAGCAACTCTGCTTGTTGAGAACCTTGTTGGTGAAGCAAGGCTACTTTCTCGCGTTCTGCGTCAAGTTCATTTTGAATGAACTTGGCGATAGTAGCATGTTGGGCATCTCTATTGAGAGCCTCTAGCATGACGCTAACAGCATGGATGCCCATGGTTGAACCCATCCGTTCAACCGAATCCCATTCGACATCGCTCAAATGGGAGTAGCCGTCACGCGTAGCGTGAAAGCTTTGGTCATCTTCATCATTTAACATATTCATGTTAGATGTGAACGTGGTCCTTGGACGGACTACGAAGTGCTACCAGGTGTAACGGGGCACCCTGAAGCTTGTACTGGTTACAGTACAAGCTACTTATTCTGATGACAGAATAAGGCGGTGCCTCGTAACTTCACGTACACTCGTACGTGCAGAGGAAGACGGTAAGAAGAAGCGAGTACTTGGTTAAAGTAAAAAGTAGAACTGTATTTATCATAGTTAATGTCTGTTAACAAACCACTGTTTATCCTCATCTAACTATGTCTAAATACAAATGTGCATATCAACTATCTGCTCACCGCTCATTGCGTGCGTCTGTCGTGGCGCGTCTTCGTTGGTTGATATAATAGCCTATATCAACCAATTAGGAACTACTCGTAAGTGCTACAGAATATTCGTCCTTATGACAATATTCTGAGAATATAACTCTAATAGTTATATTCTATTAACAATTTCTTATAAATTGTTATGTAACGATTCACCCCGTTACACCCAGAGCCAGTCAATCTGGCTCTTGCAGTTTTCGCACCGGATGATCCGGATGCGTGAGGTGTCGCCTTCGAGTCGGATGCATTGTCCAACTCGCCAGAATAAATGAGCTCTTTTTCATGCATATCCACATTGCGAGCCTCATCACCCGCAGACGCAGCGGATGTATCTGTCGCACGTGTTGACTCACCACATGGACAGTTGACACAGGCACCACCTGTTCCTGGATCGCAGCAGAAGGCAAAGAATAACCTGCTGCTGAAGCAAGAGAATAAATCTCTTTGGCTAAACGCATGCGTGCATCCACCTCTCTTGATACTTCGGCAGCACATCGCATGGGCTTTTACACCATGCGATGAATTGGCAATGAGTTGAAATTTGACCAACAAGTGATCTCCTCCCCATAGTGATTCAACGGTAGTCACCCCTGTCCAAAACAATTTTAATTCAATTAGCGGGTGATTTTTATTTAAGGGGGGGTTTGATGTAACGGGGTAGCTGTAACATGGTATTGACACCAAAAAGTGTCAATAGGGATATTGTCTAGCATGACAATATCCTACCGATATTATCCCCTTTTAGGATAGTATTCATGCGCTGCTGAAAGATTGGTTGATAAAAGACTAATCAACCAAGATTACCACCACTCGCTTCTAGACGCTCGTAATGTGTGGTGAGCAGGTTGTCGTCATACGACGACGTAGTAACAAATTGCTGGATAAAGATTGCAGTACTATTGATAGCTTAACTTTATTAAATACAGATCTCTTTTTACCCTTTACTCAAACAGCTAATTTGAGTAGATTAGCTTATTCTGCACGTAGTGTACGTGAATTTTTGTAGCACCCGAACAAAGGGTGATCCGTTACAATTGGAGTCAGAAGGAGTCGTTGTGCGCGAAGTGACAACCGGAAGGGTTGACATAGAAAATAAAGAATGAGAAATTTACGGAAAAGAAGTAGGGGGTGCGGCCGCCATCCTAAGAAATGTTAATTAAAATGGCTATTCTGTAGCTTGCAAATGCTTGGAATATAGATTACGATGTTTTAGATATGTAAAAAAAACAAGCAGTTGTCTTTAGGGATATCTAAAAAAATTGTGTTTACCCTCAAGGAGAGTATAATTGCCGATAGTTAAATAGGACTTCTATTGTGCATCGTGGGTCATGGCGTACGGCCCATTTGGATAATGATAAGGTGGCTAGGCAGAGTATTTGCACAAAATTTTGCACAACAAAGCCGAAAATAATGTCCCTCTCCCTTTTTTCCGATAAAGGACGACACATGGGTGTGGAGAGCCGAAGGACAGCGCTCATTCAAGCTCGATCGCCAGTTTTGGCACATGGAGACCAAGCTTGGCCATTCGATGTGTTTAGTGGTGCCAGTTTTTTTGCATCGACTGAAAATGTGTGAAGTAGGACGAAGACAATGCGGAACGTATATTCTGTAATTTGTCGTGTAGCTAAACCTAATGATCGGAACAAATTTCACAATGACAAGGAAATTCTTGTCATTAAGTATGCGTAGGCGAAGTTTGGGGTATACATGTTAAGGTGCAGACCTGTCGTCGTCGATTTAGACCATATTTTTTTACGCACGGCCGTTACCTGTCCAATCTTATTGCAACAAATGGCAATGTGATCCTTACTCTTCGCGAAGTACAACTTCTTTGTAGAGAATAAACTAAGACGTCAAATTTCGTCGCCGACACACTCTCGTGCCAGCTCAAAATCATAGTTTCTGCCTAACCCAACACTAGTATAACCACTTTTTCGTGATGCCCTGCGGTGACCTTACTAGAGGACTTGGGAAAGGCGTAACATCCGGGATCCTTGAGTTTAAAATTTTATCTCTCACTAACCTTTAAATTACTATTTCTCGGCAGTTTATCTGCACTCGACGTATACATGTACAAATTTAAACAGACCGGCTTACAATATTTTTCGGCTGTTGCAGTCATCACACTCGTAATGTGAATCTTCATCATGGTTGTCTGCAATAGCAAATTATGTAAAGGTACCATAAATCACTTTTGGGTGGGCCTCGTGGTCAAAAATATAATTTCTTATCGTGAGCCGAACTTTGCTGGCCTTGCCAGTATCTATATGTGCACAGGCGCGTTCGCGCATGCAAGTTTTGTGAACGGTTAAAATTTGTTCCTTACCTTATTTCCTTGCTGCAGCCTTAGCGTGACACTGGTAATCACTATCATGGACTTAAGTTCCGAATTCCCTGCTAATACGCACAATGATTTTGGTATTCTTGTGTTCATTGTAATTCGGCAAAATTTGCACCTGTTTACTATACTTTGGGCTTTGAACGCAACAAGTTAAGCTCGCGTCTTTTCAGGCACTATCTCCCCCCTTCAAGATTTGCCTCTGGAATTAGAGTCTGATCGGGACCCGCGATTCACATATAATTTATGGCGCTCTGCGTTGTAGGCAAATGGATAAAACTTTAATATGTCCACATCGAACCAATTTGAAACTTATGGTAGGACAGTGACACTAATTGAGTTCTCAATTAAATGATTCGATGGTACATTCATTCGCTTATGAATAGAGGCATTTTTTTGCCAAGGCGAATTTGACATCGACAACGCGTTCCTCGCATCGACGACGCATGAATCGTTCTCGTGAATGGCGTGTTGCATCCATGTCTTTCCACCTTATTAAAACGTGACTATACTTTAAGGGGGAAGGATATCTTTAAGCGGACGCCACAACAACTATTCTCATCATGTACTGACCATGGCATCTAAGTTTGACGCCGATGTCCATCAAGTCGAGTTCGCTGACAGAGAGAAAAGTGAGAGCAAGTATTCTCTTATTATGAAGGAATGTAAGCAATTCAGCGTATTCATCAGAGACTTAAATACCTTTTTTATAGGGCTTCAACTGATGTCACCACAGTGCACTCCATAAGATATGGACTTATAGAAATAGTTTCAGCAGATGAAATCATACTATCTAACGGAATGTTTTTTTCCGTTTAAAAATGACTATATCGCAGAATAGGTGGATCGAAGGAAGCCGAACTCTTTCATGAACAGAATAGCTAATGTCCTTTTATTTAATGTAGGTGACTTAGCACTATCATGTATGTTTAACTCACCTTAACACAATGTAACGAATGTGGGTAGTAAGAAGCGCACAATATCTATATTTAAAATCAATCGCCTCAAACCTTACTTCCATTACGGGGCTTCTTTCGATCAATTAAGCCCCTAAGTTAGAAAACACAGTTTTATTTGTTCTCGAAGTGCTGACTCTCAGCGTACTTCTGTTGCTCGGGTATCTTTCCGCGAAACCATAACGCATCCTGACGAGCTTTTACCATTTCATCATCGCGAAGAGTACATTGTGCAATCTCTGTCTCACACTACGCATAGACAAAACTTGATTGATCCTTCTTCCGCTTTGAGCGTAAAGAATTCAGAACATCACTAAAATCAGACACTTATTATTTTCTTGCTCGAGGTACTCGCGCTACACACACGTAACGCGATCAAGCTAACTCACAGCATCATATTGAAGCCTTAAATAGGCCAGAGGAAGAATATCCTCCTCCTCCTCCTCATTCGTTGGTTGATGCGCGCGGTAGCCACCGCTTCCTCTTGTAACGCCTGTTACTCTAAGCCGATGTGAAAATCCGGACGAGTTCCATAATTCAGCGGCACGGCTGTATCTCTCGGCGGAAAGTTGGGATCCTTGCTCGCAGCTAATGGTGAATGTGTCATGGCGATTTGAGCACATGACAAGAAAAATTTGTATTACCTGAAGGCCATCAAAATTGAGCGTCCATCTTGTTTCTAAGGAAATTGCAAATTCGCTTTCCCTCTCTATCTCAGAGAAGACACGAAGCCATTCTCAGGGTTTTTGTATGTTTATGTCTTGCTTGGGAGCTCGTGTTAAGCTATTATTATATCATTGTCCAGGATTACTTCAGAAGGAAAACAATTTACCAGGCCATTTCTGTTAACCGGTACTTTTTCTATTGTGCACCATGATAAGATTTTATATGTAAGTCGTTGTGAGATACAGTAAGCTTGCCAAGTAGGCGTTATGACTAATCGTCCTGACATTATCGATGGACGCTTTCCATGCCTAGTCAGCGATTTATCGATCATATTTGGGTTCCCGCTGTACCATCGGCGCTTGAAGAACACATCGATGGAGAAATAACGCTCAGTAATTTATTTGCCTTGCAAAAGATCCAAAGCCATGGCGTTTTGACGAACATAATACCTCATTTAAATGTATCGCTTACCGTGCCGGATAAGCGATAGAATATTTGGATTAGAGAAATCAATTCTTTTGTCGCAGGAGCAACGCGCAAGATGCCGCAATCTCTGGATTCTTGAGAGGTGTCAACAGAATTACCGACACCATGACCGGCATGCTATCCTTCTTCCTGCAGAATTGCTGCGTCCCGTTCTTTATCGTCGAATTTGCTTTTGCCTCCGCCTCGAGCGGTCGAGTCAAGGATTCCAACCGTGGGACAGATAGTACAACTTGATAGACATGGCGAAGATGTCATGAAAACTATCGATACTCATGGAGTTTTGTGAAGTCGACGCGTTCAGCTCCGACTAAGCCACCTTTGGCTATATCTTAACTTTTTTGTAGCCTCTTCAAGTCAATATCGTCATCCTAACCACTGTAGTAAATTAGCTCAAGCTTGTTAATTTCAACCTTACGTGGAAAAATCATCGCGGATTTCTGCTGTAGGCTGGACGACGAAGGCACCATACGAAATTTCAGCTGCTGCTTAAGATGTATTTGACTCTTCTGCGGCATGAAGAAAGAATTTTTTAATGCCGCACACATAGCAACTTTGACTTCGCACCAATGGACTTGTTGGCCACGAGATGGAACCAGGAAAGTGAAAGATTTTTTCTCTTAAAAAGTTATCTCCTTTCTTAGTGTCGCGCTATGTTTAATCGGTTGCTTACGCGATTATTGATTGGAAGGGATGCTGTAAGGAAGTAAGTCCGTTACATGACAATTGACAGAAGGTAATTATCAATTGTTAGACATTTCAATCAAGACATCCCATTTTAAAAATATGTCTCAATCGGTTATGTTATGATACAGAGGTAATACACTGTTCCTAGCTTGATAATAGAATAATGGTATGTGCCAACAATGCCGAGCCTAGAAAGAAAACGCAATGAGAGGTCAACATATGCATACAATGCAATTTTTAATCCATGCACAGTTAAGAAAGAAGACTAATTGATATCTAATAACAACAAATTGACTATACTTAGTACCGTTCCTCTTTCATACTTACGTCGTGTCGAAACATTCGTCTGCACGTACGTGAAGTGAATGTTCGTAGGCAACCACGTACTTCGTAAATAACGTTAAAGTTTGGATTTTGACAGTGCAAGAGATCGGTTCTTCGTTTTAAAATATGTCAGGTCTGGCCCTAAGGTAGTAAGCGGCATCGTATGTGCTGCCACCATGCGATTCCTCTCAACACGCATCAAATAAAATTGTAAGTAGCCTAGTTCAATAGTAAAAATAACCAATCCATGCCTTTACTTGTGATGCGCTAAGCGCACATAGGGACACTTTTGATGGCACAGGGATGTGGCCCTTTATAGGGAAAGGCATGCCCGTAAAAGGTAATTAGTATCAAACTGTAGGGGCCAAAAATTTGAGCGAATTAGCAATTTGTACGCGAGAGAAAATGGCATCGGATCTGTTGGCGTATGCATTCTAGAATATAAGCCTAGTCACGTAATAAGTAATTAAAACATCTGATTTGGTCAGCATGACAGTTCGAGACACAGTAGCGAAGCATGATCATTATAGTAAAGATCGTTTTGTCACTTTTAAGGTAATTGGTGACGTAGTGCAATAACCTATAAAGCGATGTGACTATGCAAATACTAATTTGATTGTTAGCTATCGAATAATATTGTAAAAATCTCTCTCCAGTGCAACTTCGACAAACTTCTCCTTCAAAAAATTCTATTGATATTAATGATCAGCACTGCTTTGACAAGATAGGCTACAATTAGGCATTTATAAAAAGATACACCATCGCGTCTTCGTAAGATGATCCGTCTCTAAACCTTGTTCATCTTCTCCATGCGATATGCGTCATACAACAAAGGTAGCAGGGGGACGGCGTTAATCTTGTAACTCAAAAGACAATAGCTTACACTAAATTGATGCCATGAGTTTTTAAATTTCATGCCCAAACGGTTACCGCTGTGGGCGTAGCTTCCGAATGCGTGCGCGAACATTATCAGTTGGAACGGTTCCAGCGCAGGTTGTCCATATTATTAAATCTGTCGATGATGAGATATCGCACGTACCCCACAAAGACGGTACACGTAGCACTGGCCATTGATTGTTATATGATCAAAAGACACGAGCTCTGAAAAATCTCTTCTAGCTTCTCTATAGAAGGTTAACGATAGCAAAATATGTTAAAATGTACTCCATCGGTTTGCATGTCATCACGTCGAGCTTCAAAATTTAGATCTTGTTTCGAGCACGTCCGAGTGTCTTGCATATACGTTTGAGATATGTCAATTACCGAATCGCTTCATGTAGTGATAAAGTATTCATTGCCGATAAACGACCCAACAATATTCTAGGGTAATCGCAAGGTATCTGGTGGGCAGTATTTGGTAACCAAAGGTTTCAGAGGTCATCCACTATTTGCTTGTCACCTTACAAACCAAGCAGCGATGTTAAGTGCGCTTTTTCTAATTAAGTATCTCGTCGCTTTCAGAGTGAACATAATTGTATTGTATTACACAGCCGAAGATGGTCCACACTTCGATAAACAACATTACAATAAAGACCATATAAAATACGTTGCTTAATGGGCCCGGCAGTGAGATCTTCGTCTGTTCTGTCAGAAATTTTACTTGAAGGCACTTGACCAGGCGAAGATATACTGAACTTTTTCAGGAATTACTAAGACTTAGGTTTAAAATGCGCTCTGTTGATTTTCAGTAGCAATTAAAAAACGTACCACATGTCCCTCTTCGTTTACTGCATAAATTATAAATCTTTCCAATGACTGGCGAATACCTCCAAACAATGTACGCGATAAGTTTAAGAGCAATCGGGTTGATCCGAATCAGACAGGCGCTTAAACTCGTCCTTAATCACTGAGATAGGTCGGCTTGCTACTTAGACGAAAGGGCATTTCAATGGTCAATGTGCAAAATTACACAATGTACGTGCAGGTTTAAGATGTCAAAGTAATTTAAGGTATTTAGTTTCTTCCTCCATGTTGCTATCATTTCCTTAATTGCCGAAAGTTGTTTTTCGTTAATTAATTGCATTAGGCAAATAATCTAATTTTCAGTGTGGTGGAGTGAAGCTCGCTAATTTTATGAGGCGATCCCGACTCTCCGCTGGCGCCCAGACAACAGACTAACGGAGGGGGTACTCCGATTCCGCTTGTACTTGTTTCGTCCTTACCTTAAGTACCCGTCGGTGGGGCGGTTCGCTCTCTTTTAGGTGGACTTGACTCGATGCTGAACTTGACCGTTTTAGAGATTGGCGTCGATCGACATCACCCGATTGCGTTTTCTTGGTTGGTGCTCTCCTAGAGTCGCCGCAATCAGCCTTGGTCGCCTTGTGCCACAAATGGGGTTCTTGAGTCGCGGGCCTTCTGATCACTTGAGCAGTCTCGCGATCTTGCACTTCACCCAGTAAAGTTGCCTGCGTCGGATCGCAGTTGAGGGGTGTTGAGAGCCCTTGCACTCCTGGCCAAATATCTCTAGGAGTTATCTTCCTGCCCTTGGTGTCGAAGCTCTCTGACGTCAGGAGGCCACAATATCCAACCCGGAAGAACGACACGTGTGTTTTTGGAAGCAAATTGAACTCTCCTTAATGTTAACCAACCAAAACCCGAAACTATAACCACGCCTACTCCGTATGTCAGGATTGACCTCCACGTGTCTACTCCATTCCGAACGGATTTGCGATGCTTCGATATCATGTGGCCCACGCCTGATCGCGGTCCTCTGATCGCGGTCCTCTGATCGCGGTCCTCCGATCTTTCTACAGTCTGGGACCGTGCGGACTAGATGGGGTTGAGCCCGCTGTGTCCTACCAACGGTATAATCCAAAAAACTAGCTATCATTTCATGAGCGAATCAGCCTTTACTACCTCGTACTTAGCCGAATCGCTTAGCCTTTTGGACCCGATCTCGATCGGCTTCTTTACAACCCCCCCTGCACAAATAGCCATTTCACAACATTGGCTGGCTTGTGCACGTGTTTTTTCGTCATTCTCTTTTTACCGTTTATAATGGCTCCCACGTCGTCCAAGTAGTCCCTATCATCCACCACCCGTCGTGCCTCGCCCGACGTGCCTTCCGTGAGTGGCACGATACCTGAACCTGTTGGCTACTCATCGACATTCGTCAATACGTCGCCTGGCACTTTGAGCAATACCACTGCGGGTTTATCTCAGTTCCATCCGTGCAACATCGACTGACGATCGGCCACATGGATTCCAGTTCCACTACGCGATTCCATTGCCGACCGCCTGAGCCGAATTTCCGCCGAAAGACGATCAAGCAACTGCAATCGAATCGCTTGACGGTCTTTATCAGCGGATCGCGTCTCATCTGGATATCGTCGAATGTTACGGCGATCTGGAGCAAGCGTGAGAAAACAGACCCATCGGAATGATCGGATAGAGCAAGATCTTTGTACCCTTGATGAGTCGGCTTCTCCGTTCGTGACTTGTGTTTAAGTCCGCTACGATCGCCTTCACCTGGACCTCTAAGATGCGCGCGCGGATGCCGCCTTACTTCGGTGGGGAAGTCTACGCGGGTCAGTGTTAGGGGCAGCAGATTAAAGACTTAAAGTCGAAGCTTTTGAAGGCACCTAGATCGCTTCACGCTGCACAGGAACGTCACGATCGAGAAATGGAAGACTCGCGACAGCACATGGATGATGGAAATGCCCGAATGCATGCTGCACTCACCTAAGTAACTGCAAGACTTCATAAGGTTCAGTCTAAAAAACCCGATACAAAGCTGGCTATTCCTAAGACTATGTCAAAGTTGGCCACCTGCGGGATGCTCTCGCGGCACTAATTTTACAGCGCGATAAGTGACGGGTTGATCTCGCTAAGCTTGAATGCGACCGCGATCGGTTACGCTCTTGTCTTGCCGATCGGGAACATCAGTGGGTCGGCTTCAGACTGAGACCTCGAATCAAGATTCAGAGCGTGATTTGGCTTTGTGCGATCGGGATGCTCTTCGAATGGGGATTGCCTCTTTCGCTACCAGCGTATCCGTCCCAATTCCTTCCCATTTAGTCGCGGGGGCCCGATCACGTTCCGATATATAATTCGCAACAGGATCAGCGAAGCTTATGGCCACCCGTAGTAAACTATCCAGATCTTTCGCTCTCGTTCTCCCCCCGAAAAAAAGGGCCAAGACAAGGGCATCCTCTTCTGCCCGGACCTCCCCGCAGTCGTCATTTCAGGCGACATCAAAACTTTACCAGACGTCCCCACCACATCTACTTCAACCTGGTAGGAATCAGAAGGACAACATTTCTCGTCTCTCCCACCGTTCCAAGCATTCCACGGCAAATCCACCTCCCCAACCATCCGTTCCGTTCGGGTCTGGTGGTCGTAAGGAGAAAGGTAGACTGCGCATCCCGCCACGTGCTGTGCTCCGCTCGGATGCTGATGAGTCATCAGGTAGGAGTTCCTTAAACTGTAGTTGCACTCTCCCGATCGCGCTCTCTTCCCGGCTTATGGTTCCGCCCGGTAATCCGCTTGCTCCAACCTCCGCTTTGCCTGAATTGATCATATGGGCACATTCAGCCCTGCATCGAGATTTCATAATTCCCCAATCGCTGCTTCTCCTACGCCCAAAACCAAGATTTCTTATGTCGACGTTTTTGGCGAAGCCTCTAGCAGTTCACATGGAGCGATCACTGTAGCGAAAAAATCACGAACTCTCGTCAACACATTGTTTTCTTCAGCCAAGTAGAGTGCTTTTTCCAGACTAAGGTGTCCCGCATCAATGGATACCTGGGTATCTTCGTCGCGTTCTGAGATCTTCTGTTCAAGATTTACCTTGGTCTGCACGTCGGGTGAGCTAATACAGCATGGTTGAACTGAAGTTGGAGTATTTCTACCGCCAGATTGCTACGCCGGAGCATTACCACTTCCTAGTTTCTCCCAGTACGTCGGCAACACCCCCTGCGTAGGAGTGATTTTCTCGCCTGGTTTATCCGACTCAGATCGCCACGCTTAACCACAAGGAGCCTTTAGAGTATCTGAAGGTGAAGATCGCGACCGTGTCCTTCCAGCCTAAAAGTTAATTCGAACTATTGCTGGATCTGTACCACCGTTCGAGGATCACCGTATCCAGACCTTGTGGGAGTCGACCCAAATTTTGCCGATTTCCTCCGCCGGTCGAGTAAGCGATCCTGGGCTGGCGTTGTACTGCGATTAGAGCAACCAAAGGCGATCTCGAGCTGTATCCCAATCGAAAACCGTTCTGCCGTTCATACTTCAGGGTATGGTGGAAAGACATTGCGACTTAGACATTCTGCCGGATATAGTTTTCTTGCATCTGCCACGTTCGACTGAGAAGCAGTTCTGGTACCCTGGGTTGGCGTCTCAATTTTTTTTCCCAACCCGAATTCCGCTTTATTGCTAACGAACTCTGCTGAGCCGTGGCGCAATTTTAACGAGCTGCGATAGCGGATCATCTAGGCGTGTCGATCCTTCTTTTAGCCGGCAAGCTCGTCGTTCTGTATTCTGTTTGGTTTAATCCATTTTTATGCTCCAGTTCCATTTCTTTATGCTGTTTTTATCTTAAAACCTCTTGGAAATGTCTTCTTCGTCTTCGTTTATCATTCTCGTGGACCGCGATCGTGTTTCGATCGCCACACATACTTACAATCAGCCCTTCTTTCTTCATGCATCAGGAGGTGATGCAATTTTTCCACCTTACAGCGTATGTAACCCCCCTTGCACATTTCTACCATTCCTCCATTCTTATGTACAGCCTTCCAGTATACTCTTCACCACCTTACTACCATTTGCAACCTCCTTGCATTTTTACAAAATCCGACCCCCCATTTGGTCTAGACGCCTGGCGATTTTTCGTGCGCTTGCACAACTTTAAATCGATTTTTAAATTTTCGGTCGCGATCAAACTTTTGTTTTGAAGCCCCGCAATTTAGATCCGCTATAACCATGACGGGTAGCTTTAACCTTTCCAATGTACTAGAAATCACGATGTACTCGTCCGTAGCGTGTTTTCCGACCTGATCACACATCCACGATTTTCTTCACCTCGAATTCGTCTTCATCCAATTCACCTTCCCAACTATCTCCCGGTAGTCGAGCATCATCAAATTTAAATCGATCAGAATCGTCAACATTTACCCGACTTTGTGTCGTTCTAAGAACATCTTCACTGGCTTCAATTTGAATACATTAACGACCGGAAACAATTGAGAGGGTGTGCCTGCGGTCGCCAATTTCACTGCACGGTATCCACATTTTTCAACTACTCGGAACGGCCCGTGCCACATATGAGCTAACTTTCGAGAATGTCTATCTTTGACGAGATCCAGATACAACCATACTTGTGATCTCTGGCAGATCTTCAACAGACCGCGGTCTTCGTTATGACTATCCGTTCGGTCTTAAACAACGAACTTCAGGCGATTGTTCACGATCTCCCTCGCTGGTTGATATTGACACTGTAAATTATACCTCCACCTTCCGGGGTGGTGATCGCGAGATTTGACACTCCCTAGCGGCAAAGTCGCTTCCAAGGTCGATTGAGGGTCCCATCCATGGATCAAATAGAACGGCGTCTCTCCGCGGACATGATCTTGCGCGTGATTGATCGCGTAGCTTAGAACTTCTGCATTTTCGTCCCAATCTCTCTGATTTTTATTGCAGAAAACTATGAAGTAAGTGTATTTTGAAGATTTGGCGCGAGTAAAAATTCATCCGTCATGACCGAGAGCCAGGAATTTATGTGATTTCTTTCGAGCGTTCAACAAAATTGCGGGACAGATACAACGAGCCACAATGGCTTATCAACCTCAAGCGAACGGAACCACGGAACGCAAGAAACAAAATTTGACGCGATCAATCAAAATATGCACTTGGGGATGAGCTCGCCTCAGCGATCACATAGCCTGACATTAGATACACCCACAGCAGTACCTACGTAATTTCTTTGCACGATCGCGGTAGCGAGGATGATGATCCGCTGACATAATTTAAAAGGAAAAGTCGCTTGTAAATATACTGGCGACCTACCTTGATCTTGCGAGCGACCCTTTCTGGTTACACGATCCACACACTCGCCAACGTAGCGTTGCACAATCCGGTACAGTCCTCGCTACTATAGTTCGACCTGATGAGCTGGTATGTACGGCCCACTCCTTGATGTCCTCCTTCCAAATTAGCATTGTAATGGTGAAAGACGCCTTGTTGCACCAATTCGGAAATTACCAGACTAACCGGCTTGCCTCGATCTTCGCTTTTTGCTGCTGCTCTTAAACAGAAATAACAGTTCTATTTTGATCGACTTCGTAGTCCAGTGCGGTCAGGGCGCAAACCTTTGCGTCTCTAGCATTTAGCGCTGCTATCTCCCCGATCAGACAAGTCTTCAAGTCCGACATCTAACACCTCTCATCATGCGCCTGTTTTAAACGTTCAAACCTGACCTGTTGTACAACTGTCTATCGCAAAACTGACGGGGTTATCGTCTTCGCGTTGCTGATTGAGCGATCGCTGCCACTTAGACCAGGCGATTGGTTTGTCCGGGTATCAGCAACTCATTTAAACAAGGATCATAATAATGTTTCGCTCATGATCTGATACTACGACATCCCCTTTATCTTGCTGTAAAACCTCGCTTGCTAGCCAATCAGCAGTCTGGTTCCAGTCCCGTTTCATTCGGAGGAACTTATGCTTTAGCCAAGATCAAAGTTTCTCCATTGCCTTATGTTTTATCAATTGTAAACCGGGTGCTTTACAATCAAGTTCGCCTCGCATCTGACCTGTCACAAAGTTCGAGTTACCACGAAAGATTACCCTTCACCTAGTCTGATCGGACAGTGTGTTCAATCCAAGGATCAGTCCGCAATATTCCACCTTATTCACTGTCAAATCCGCTACAAACTCAGACGTAGCCTTCACGTTTGTCCACTCACTTAACTTCCGTATTATCGAACTCTAATCTTCGCAGTTCTTCTTGATCCTAGCCGATCCATCGAAGCTGACCACCAGGATATTTTCGTCTGATTAGACTGTGGAAGGCGGCATGCTTATGGTTTGCCGTGGCTGTTTTCTTGGAGCGGTCACGATCAGCAATCCGTCTACGTCTTTGCGAGGTGTCACACTTGCAGCTAGCATGCCCAGCATTTCGTCTTCGCCTTTTACGCATCGTCAAATCTAGAACGTACAGAATGAGTGTATTGCTACCTATCTCCTTAGCCTTCCGTTGAGACCAGACATCTGCAATAGCCAAACGAACGTCGAATATCTCGTAAGCACCAAATTCATCGTGAGACCAACATTGATTAACAACTGTCTAACATTTGGATGAGAGCTAACACCTCTTTCTCGAACATTACGTAACTGACTTATTTTGGCCATAGCTTGCAGCTAGAATAGGTGACTGGACAACAGGTGCCATCTTATTCCTGGAGAAGTGCAGCTGATATCACCCAGTAACTGGCGTCTAACACAATCGCAGGTGCTCGATCTGGGTCGCATTGTCTAGACATTTTGGTTTTTCAGCAAAATAAAAGCTGCTACTGCTTTCTTCCATCGACTTCTAATTTTAGAATCCGGATCGCCCCCAACATTTAGGTCCAGACCACTCTTTGTGTTTAAGTCTAGACGCCCTTAGTATATAAACCAGGAGAACATACGGACCCATCTTGTGAATCGCGATCGCGGTCGGGTTTGATTTCTAATATCGATGACTGAAACTATTTGCCTTGGCTGATCTCATAGAAACCATGTCTCCCGCAGCTTATAGAGCACAGAGGCAAATGTCGCAAAGTCTTCAATAAAGCGGCTGTAATGATCCAGGCTTCCCGAGAATGACTGCATCGATATCAGAACTCGAGGAAAGGAAGTACTCACTTCGAGTCTAAGTCTTTAAGTCGGGCCTTAAACCCCTTGATCGATACTCGACGACCTATTTAGTCAGCCTTACGACGTCTCCAGAAACGTTCGGATATACCGATCGATAAGTTTCATCTGTCAAACACTTCTAGATTCTTTTCACCCTTTCAATATAGGGATTTATGGAGGTCCGTGACGTAGCAGGTACCAAGATGTCGTCGGTTTATGACCTTCTACCTGGCACTGATGATCATGGGTCCTTATCTGTCACTACGTTGGTGAACACATCAGTCGGCTTAGACGAAAGTAGTGCATGAGAGTTAGGGGTTGGATCGATTTAAAGATGCCCATAAAATGCATTGTCGATCAGCTCTTAGTAAATCTGGGGAGCGTGTTTTAGCCTATAAGGCATTCGTAACCATTCCAAAAACATGAAGGTGTGATGAAAGCGGAAATAGCTCTTGCTGGTTCTGTCAATTTCACAACTTAACAACCACTCGCCATGTCTAACCAGCAAAATACCACATTGCTTTATCTAAATCATGCAGCAACTCGTTAATTAGTGGCATTAGGCAAATCATCATATTGTCATCTGATTCACCTTCCTATAATAGATGCACAGCCTTTTATCTTCTCCATTCTTCTAAATGATCACCGCTACAGGGAAGACCAAAGGGAGGTAGACTGTCGAATGATTTAAGCCGATAGTAATCCGTTAATGAGGTCCGCCAGTTTTTCTCTGGATTTAGGTGCCGCCGGTCTTGCTCTCTGCGCGATCGGTTGAGCACTTACGACATCAATATCGCATACCTCTTCATCGCAGCTGAAGGCAGGGCGCTCTCCTTGCCTATGATTAAGTGGCGATATTTTTAACAAATTCGTTGGCGCAACTTCTCTTGATCTTCTGTCAGTGGTACGCCTAGATCACCAACCTACATGTCATCTATAGCCATTTCTTCCGTGGGAGCATTTATTTTCTGGCAGGAGGGCCATTTTGGTTGGTCCACATCTTCCGCAAACAGATCGTCCGCGTCATAGCAATATGCAGCAAGTTTTACCAGATTATCAACTGTTGAGTCTTCCACGCACATTGGTGCTGTGAAGTTTTTTTCTCTCTTGATCTGACAACTTTATCTCCTGATCGTCTCCAAAAGAGCGGTCAAACTCGCCTGCGATCGCTTTAGCTCTTCCAGGCGCTTCGTCCGACCGATTCTGTGTAAGATCGCTATTCTCTGCTTTCGCCATTAATAATTTTGTGAAGTACTGTCCGCAGCAGGCGCTTCTAGCAATCGATGCTCTTCCTTTTTCGAGCAATCTTCATCCTCGATATTGCGACGCATGAAATCTGACACCTCTGCTCGTGAGATAATCTTTTTTAGGGAATAAGACGGGTAGTTCACTAGATGTCCCGACTACCCGATCGTAAATTCGTTGGTTAGCTCCGTTTAAGCCTTAAATGAAGAGTCTGCCATTCCTTATCCTGGCGTGATACGACCGAATCAAATCCCGGTAGCCGAGTTATCTTGTCCGTCATCATCCACTAGCCTAAAGGAGTATCGTGATCGAGAATTACTTGCCGATCGACGACGTTAGTCAGTATCAAGTTCTTGATCTGAAAAAGCCCAGTAGTCACCGTCGGTACCCACTTCTTTTCCCGCCTTAATCATAGTTTGAATTTGGGGAAATCTGTTTCAAATTCTCATTTTGTGGATTATCCGGCGGGGATTGCCACATATTCGTATGGGGCAAAGATAACTGCATAATTACTTCGTATGGAGGTCGTCGCCCTGCTAAGTAAATTTTTACCTCGTCTGGTAAAAAAAGCGTACTGTCTGCAAGATCCAATTATATTTCTGCTTGCACCATACAATCCGTACCAAAAATTGCTTCTTAGCCACCTTGATCGCCCACCCAAATATCAAAAAAATATACAAGCGATCCAATCAATGTGATCTTGATGTTGGTACGCCCCTCAATTATGTAAGCGTTTTATCTGATCCGCACGAATTCTTGCTGCTGACTTTTATCGCTCGGCCATCCCACTTTGCGAGCAAAGGGTAGCGTCTATATTCGAAACTTCAGCTTTAGAATTAGATAGCATGGTTGCCTTTTCGTTATTGATCTTGCCCACCACTTTAGCATGTTTAAACCACTTTTCAGTTGTGTGATATTTCTAATATCCTCGCGATTCTCCCGGTGCTAGATCGAGCTTCATCTTAACGGGATATCGCGATTATTCATCAACCTTTTCTAGAAATATTAAGTACACGATGGGTTTCAAAATCTCATGTATGAGCGATTGGGTCAATCCAACTGTGTTCTCATTGATCGATCCTTTCAGTCTCCACAAATGCATATATTCCCAGCCTAGAACGCTAGGCTCGTTCCAGATTCCAACGTGGCGAGCGTCCTGGTTCAACGTCTTCTCATCTTTGGTCGGTCGTAGTCCCACGTACTTAATTGGGACGTACTACTTGCAGATCAGACTTTAGAATTCTTACATGGGTCATATATCGCTCTCCTGAACCTCTTCACAGGCGGGAAACACATGCAGATATTTTTACGAAGGATTTCCTCTGCGGCCACACTTCTGACAGATCAATCTTTTCCAGCATTCGCGATCGTCATGTCTTTTAAAGATGCAGTGTGTGCAGGCTTTCGAAGCTCCACCGCAATCGCGATCAACATCCCGGTATGTCTTGTGTAATGTGTCTCGTTGTTCTCCTGTATCGGCAGCTTGATCAGAGGAAGTGGTCACACAAGCTTTGAGGAAAAACCCTTCTTCATCTGATCCATTAGAGCTTGAGCCTGGATCGCTTTTGTCACTTTCCATATGAATGGCCTTCACTACTCGTGACGTTTTTGAATATACCTGGACCAACGCTGGAGCCAATTGCGATTGATACTTGTAAAATTTGGTCGGCTCTTTGTTGTGCAGCAAACTCATACATTGATACGAGTGTAGAGTCTCTTCCATCGTGTTCGCGTCATGCACTTGCAATAGAGTCAACAGTTATACCAACTATCGATCATTTTATAGTATCAATGAAATTTTTTACATGTTCACGGCGGCTTGCAGGCGATCCATCTCTACACGCTATCTTCGCTCGCATTCCTGCCACATTCAGCCGGCAAAGAAATCTCCACGGGGTCTCATTCGTCCGTTTACGCGCGTGGTATTACTGTCTGCCTGTGACATTCCTTATACCCCATTTTGTACCTTGAAACTTTCGGACAATAGTTTCCACTCATTGCGGGTCGATCGGCTTTAATTGGTTGTGCCGATTCCAGGCAGGTCGTTTCACCAGATCCTCAAACACCAATCATTTCTTATAATGTGAAGCCCGATCGCTTAGGAAGCAGTCTTCATCTTGCTAAAGTAGTTTCTAGCACGTTCCTTGTCTTTTTCCCGTCCTAAAACTTCTTTTAGGTCATTCATTGCAGACAACCTTATCACCTGCGCGCTGGAAACTCCCGTAGGTGCGGTTTCTGCGGTTGCCACCTGCCGTCACCTTAGATAATTAGCAACCTTATGTTCTTGCTCATATTCGCTTTGTCGATCGCGAATTATTTCCACTGATTCCATTTCGACATCTTGAATGCATCGCCCTTTAAAATTGTGGACCTTCCTTGGACGACCAAATGGTTTGCACCTTGTTCTTCGCAAGCGCGAATGAACTTGTCCATGGCGGCCTTAGAGTACGTTTGCAGCTGGCCTGGATCCGCCGTGTGTGCCTTCTGTGAGGTCGGTATTGGGGTTATCGCATTTTGCTATTGGCCGAGTCAATCCTACCTCTCAGAATAGATGCTCTTGTCGTCCCAGCGGCATCCGTTGTATCCCGAGCGATTCGTCTGAGTCCAAATCTGATTCTGCCGAGGCAAGCGCGAGGGCCCTGTGCATTCGTCCTTCACATTGCAGCCGATCGACTCGATCACTCGGCCCAGGTTTTCTTCTTTGTGGGTGTGGTTGACCTACTTTATTCTTCGGTCGGTACCCTTTTCTTCCCCAATCTGTTGATCTGTCAAGTCGTGAGACCCTGTTTGTGATTATTTCTCGAACAATAGCTTTTTTACCTTAATCGATCGACCGTGGTTGCACCACAAAAGTGTTTGTGCATCAAAAGCTCCCGCCGTTAATTCGGCGTTTTTTAGCAGTTGAAAATGATGATGTAGTTTCTCCAGCTGATTCGAGGTCGCGTTCGGTGGTGACACCGGACCACGGATCGACCTGATCAGATTAGGCTTCGATACCTTTAGTTCTGGGTCTTCTAAGAGAAGCTTCTTCAGTTGTTGCAAATGAAATTTTCAGGTGATCCGTTTTAAATTCCAGTCTTTTGATTCAAGAATCAACTTCCGCCTTTATTGCTTGCTTGTTCCGATGTGTCTCCGCCGTCTTCACTTTTACCGGGACAACTTGGGAGCATGTTTTTTTCGCCTTTGATTGGAAAGTATTTTAATATGAAAATCTTTAAGTTTTCGCTATTAAGTTTTCATCCAAAGGATCGTTTTTTGCCGCACGGTCCGCGTTGGTCCCCGACTGTATCAAAGGGGAGGTGAGGTTTCTCTTCCAGATTAGCTTGGTGTTCTTCCTCTTTAAACTGTTCGTAATCGTAGCCCCTCCCATAAGTATGATATTATTAAGATCTTTTTGCTGCCCACTTCTGCGGAGATCCGTCTTCCGCTGGCGCTTCCATCCCAGGTTCAGTCTTGATCTTAGCATCTTCATCATAAGGCTAACGGTGAAATCCCTGGTTCGAATTTGGGCACGCGCACCATTGCAGTAGAGTAGGGCTCGCTTATTTTATGAGGCGATCCCGACTCTTCGCTGGCGCCCAGACAACAGACTAACGGAGGGGGTACTCCGATTCCGCTTGTACTTGTTTCGTCCTTACCTTAAGTACCCGTCGGTGGGGCGGTTCGCTCTCTTTTAGGTGGACTTGACTCGATGCTGAACTTGACCGTTTTAGAGATTGGTGTCGATCGACATCACCCGATTGCGTTTTCTTGGTTGGTGCTCTCCTAGAGTCGCCGCAATCAGCCTTGGTCGCCTTGTGCCACAAATGGGGTTCTTGAGTCGCGGGCCTTCTGATCACTTGAGCAGTCTCGCGATCTTGCACTTCACCCAGTAAAGTTGCCTGCGTCGGATCGCAGTTGAGGGGTGTTGAGAGCCCTTGCACTCCTGGCCAAATATCTCTAGGAGTTATCTTCCTGCCCTTGGTGTCGAAGCTCTCTGACGTCAGGAGGCCACAATATCCAACTCGGAAGAACGACACGTGTGTGTTTGGAAGCAAATTGAACTCTCCTTAATGTTAACCGTCCAAAACCCGAAACTATAACCACGCCTACTCCGTATGTCAGGATTGACCTCCACGTGTCTACTCCATTCCGAACGGATTTGCGATGCTTCGATATCATGTGGCCCACGCCTGATCGCGGTCCTCTGATCGCGGTCCTCTGTTCGCGGTCCTCCGATCTTTCTACAGTCTGGGACCGTGCGGACTAGATGGGGTTGAGCCCGCTGTGTCCTACCAACGGTATAATCCAAAAAACTAGCTATCATTTCATGAGCGAATCAGCCTATGCTACCTCGTACTTAGCCGAATCGCTTAGCCTTTTGGACCCGATCTCGATCGGCTTCACCACAGCAGTGATTGTTTATAACGAAAGATGCTTAATTGCACAAACAGCTGCCCATTCATTCCTGGTGACACAACAAAAACAAAATGTAGATTATCACATAATCTTTAATGAATAAATATTTTTGCGCACCCTGGAATATTTAATTGAGGGTGATGCATACGCGTGAGAATTTTACTCCAAAAGAATGTTAAAAAAACAACCAAATAAATGGCGAAAAATTCATATAATGAGAACATCAAAGAACTGCACACATGTTAATAATCGCATTATAAAAATGGAACAGATAAAAACAACATTAGAAGTCGTTTCTCAATACCCTATTTACCGCCATGCTCAAACTTGTCCGGCAGGGAAAGCGCGAAGATATTTTTACTACGGGCGTGATGCGCTCGCAGCCACCAGTTTCGGGCACAGACGGCACGTTAAAGATGTGTATACATCTTTAACGTGCCGTCTGTGCCCGAAACTGTATACGCATCTTCACATCGTGTCTACGGTCATAAAGAAGACAACTGATACTAATGCAATTGTTTTTGCGCTACTTTTTGACATTGTTTTTTGGTTTTAGTCTCATTTAATTTTGATTGTTTAAATTGATATAAATTGGAATGATTTTTTGCGGTATCAGCTGCTTCAGTGTTGTTGCTTTTGTCTCTGTTGTTGCATATGCAGCTAATGTTGCACCTTACTCTCTGTTTTCTAGTTGCTTTTATTGGTTGCTGCCATTTTTATAAAAACTGATGCTTTAGTCTTGCAGCTACCATTGTTGTCGTCGATGCTGCTATTGCTGTTATTAATTTTAGTGTAGCTAACATTCTTGCAGCTGCTTCTGTTGCTTCCCTAGTGTGATTCTGTTAATAAAGCAGCGCCGCTGATACATCTGTTTTATTTTTGGGATTAAGATTTACATCCTAGCTGATAAGCTCCATTTTCTTAACCGCATGCAATCATAGGGTCATACTTTTATTCTGTCTGTTTGGCTCTTTTATTTAATTTGGAAGCTTCGGCCTTTAACATCTTTTACGACTGCAGGATTTACGCAAGCTGCAAAAGTTGTGAAGGTGCCTCAGTCATATTATGTCGAATAAAAAGTCATTTAATTGTGCGACTCGTTGCTTAATTGCTATTCGCTCGGACAATTTCGATTAGCATCTTGCAAAAGTGTAGCTTACATTCTTCTTACTCTATACCGATCAAGCTATTGTTCCCTTAACTTTCCTTGAGCACAAAGCTTTGTACAATATGATTGTACGCAATGAAAAATCAAAACTAAAAACACAGTCATTTCAGTGCTGATAGCAATTTTTAGCACTTTACCGGTTAGTCAACAATCTCAATAATTTGAAACCACAAGGACAGCACTCAGGATGTAGACTGGTCAAGAGTTCGATAAAATAGGGTTTCATGAAATTAATGAATTGCCCAAAAACAAGTGGATAGACGCAAATTGCTGGATATACAATCAATCACTTGGTAGCTGCAAAATAAGTGGATATACTACAAGCATGTGAATGGCCTTTCAATACAAGTTTCCTTCCTACAACACCCTTAAAATAACCATAGCTTTACTACAGCCAGATTGTAAATTCTGTATACACACATGTCTTCTACATGCATCCCATGAAATGACCACAATGCGTGACTCTAGTTGGTCTCCGTCTAAGTTTTTTTTAATCGAAACGTATCACATTGAGGGCTCACAAGGAAACTGCTTGCGCCTTTGCTTAAATAATGGCTTCGCGATTGCTATACAAAATTCGGATAAATGGAGTTATTCTCAATGTATAAGGAAGGTGTAAGTGTGATGGTTACAGGGAGAGCACAATTGCATCCGGTCACCTAATTAACCAGATCTCAGACGTAGGTCACCAAAACTCGTGAGTTGTGCTTACGTTTATGTGCTCTTTCAAGAGAATGAACAGTGAACTATGACGCGTGTCATCAGTCTTACTGCGGCGCAATACTCTCACCGGCTTTATTATCTCTACTAAACAAGTGTGGGGGAAATTGCGATCAGCAGCGGCCACTCCTTGGGCGACCATGTCTTTAATCTTGCTGGATCTACCAGGCTACACGATTCTCATCGAGTATTTTGCGGCTCTTCATATTGCCACAACCTTTGTCGTTGGGCATAAGATAATTTCGGCTTAACTACTAATACCTTGTCCGGCTGCAACCTTTTACGCTCGTGCTTTTATACTTCGCCCAGATACTGATTCAGATCTCAATGCCAGATTAGTGTCAATAGCTTTTCTTGTCACATAGTTTATTTATAAAAGCAGACTACTGCTACGCATTCCATATTTATTTGAGCTTTATTACGTTCTTAGACTGTCCACTAGTTGAGGCGAGTTGCTTGTTTATCTTGTCTAGGATCCCCCTGATCACAACATAAAAAGTACATTCCATTGAGTCAAATAATTAGCTTCATTCAGATTATAGGTCATCACAGAACAAACCCACCTTTATCCGAAACGTACGATACGGGCGTAAACGAATTGTTTATTAATTTGTAGTACTGTATCCGTTAGCACCTCTCATGTGACCCTTACACGGTCATATTTGGTGCCTACCACTGCCGCTTGTTAAGGTGTACTACTCAACTACTTTATGCATTCGTGTAAAGTAAACATAAGTAATTAGTGGCACCTAAATATTAAGAGCATTTACAGCCGCTGAATCCGGCCTATCTTTCAGTTTTTTTCCATTCCCACCTTGTATTGACGTAATGTAGCGCTGGTACTCGAGCATGTCATATGTCTGCTCGTCGCGGTGAATATCCGCATCACCTTAGTCAAACTGATGTGTCTTGTACAGTCAGACGGATCAGCGTATTGCGTGTGTGTGGTGATTATAGTAGTAAAGTTCTACATCGAAAAAAAATGTCGGCATGTGTGAATTACACTAAAAATGAAAAACAATAAGTGGGGCATCATTTATACTGGTTCAAGGCATTTTTTGTGATTGAATTGAGCATTTTTAATTCCTTTTTTATCAGCATGCACGTATTTGTGAGAGGTGCTCGTGTCCAAATAAATTTGATCATTTGTTCAAAAATGAATTTGTGGTCGCTAAAAAGGTGTAACTCCTTATAGGCTGTAAAAAATACAGACTTAACTTAGCGGTCAAAGGTCGATTGCCGGTACAGCAAGCGCTATAATTGGTTTTTGGTGTTGAATATCACCGGAATTGTCATGATCGGAATTAATGTCCCCACCTCTACGGCTGTATTTGAAACTCCGCCTTAATGATTTGCAATTGAAGGATTTTTACGACCTACGCAAAAAAAGCTTTTGAAAAAATCAGCAAGGAACGATCATCGTACGTAAAGGGACAAGATAAACTTTTGAATATGCATCACACATTACTAGTGGTTTACTGCTTCAGGCGGAAGTAATGACGATAATAACTACGAAAAATGTAAATAGAGTGCCTTATGATGCAATAAAGACCAACTGCCATGGTAAGCGCATATTCATTGTTGCAATCATACAGTTTAATATACCTTTGCAAGGTTAATTATAAAAAAAACATTTATACGCATTTAAGGGGATTCTCATTCCTGGCAGCAAATAATGTTAAGTTATAAGCATTATCGCAATCAGTGTGGCCAAAATACACATTGGGTGGTGTGAGGCACAGTCGCGGCGACTGAGTTAAATAAGCGGTGAAATAACCTGAAAAGAAGAACGTTCTTCTACCACGCTATTTAGAATGCATAAATACTTATCCATACTGAGGTATAGGCTAAGCAGATTTGGGCAGAGATACAATTGTAAATGCCACATAGTATGAGAATCAAATCGATGAATTCTGCGCACAAAGAAATGGAGTTAGCTTGCTAATTCTGTTATTGAAAAGAATGGTTAGTGAAGTATCATTTAATTGGTTGTATGGGTCTAGCCGATTATTTGGATCGATAGTGGGGTTGACTTGTGAATTTGGCTAGTGAATAAATTAGGGGGAAGTGTTTACGAATTATTGGATGGACCGAACTTACTTTTTGGGCTGGTATTGGAGTTGGGAAACTAATTCTAGTCTTGAACTAAACGGTTGGGGAAGTAGTGTCGATATGAAGTAGATGACGTTACACCTTTGATACCATTTTTATTCCTTCCTTCATTTCAATCTGTGCGCTACATCAGTTATTCTTACAACCTTGAATGCCATCGGCTGCGATCCAGTGTGGCAAAAATGCCTTGATGTCTTTATTGGTGATGATGTTAAGAATACTCGCCTAAACACGATCGTAAGATGCTTTGACTTCCTCCATCACGTTACTTCCAGGGGTAGACCACAACAAATCACAGATTTGCGTAAGGATGTTATCCTGGCGTTATACCGCATGCAATTCAAATCTCGGGTACAGTCGGCAGCGAGATGGGGATGTACTATTACTGGATTCTGAACCTTGCCTAACTGGAGTCCGTCACAACTGAACTTGTTTTCTTAATTCTTCCAATAAATAAGCTCTAATTCCTTTTAATCTTTTGTGACGCGACCACTAGTTCCTAGTTTTGTATTATTGTGCTGGCAGTCTGCACTAAATCAGTTTCGCACGAGGCCTAGCAGCAATGACCTTTTTTGTTTAATAGAGAGCAAAAAATCCTTACAAGAACAGTTTTCAAATGCACAAAACTTCTACATGTACATCAGAAACAGCTTTTGCCGATGATAGCTGTGATTTAAATGTACATTTGTATGGAAGCATAATCTAGATTGTAATAATAAACGTTAGGTCTTTTGCGACAGGATGCCCATCAAGCGTTCACGAATAGGCCTTGTAGTGGGTAGTTTCTGCTCTAGTTTGCATTAAGTGTCCACTCTATAAGATCAATCTTTATTTCCATAAATCATTAAAATAGAACCTAGCCGTTTAAATTGTGTAAAAACTGAAGTACTAAATTTTTGATTTTTTAATAAAGATTATAAATTAATATTTTTTTAGAAGAAATTAGTTTACTAATAATAAAACTACTATTACAAAAAAATTTAATGTATTTAAAAGTTCGATTAAAAGTTTGTAAATGATTTAATTTACATAGTTTGAGAATTTTGTATGTATTGTGACATTATAATTTTTAAAAAAAATTAATTGTTCTTAATAAAAAGAATAATATATTTTTAATAAATTTTTAATCTGACAATTCTTTTTACAATATATTATTTTTAAAAAAAAAAACAAGTTCTTAACCCCAAACATCTTAAATATTTGTAATTTTTAATTTTTTGATTTTTCACATTAATATTATAATTAAAAACTATTAGGTGGAATAAAATTAAGTATTATTTACTAGAAACTAACAAGCGTTTTTTTAGTGTTACTTAACAACCAATAATTATTTAATTTTTTTCTTATAATATTTTGTTTTATTTGATATAATTCGTAATTGCTCAGATTAACTGAATTCTCATTCAGCTTTTTTTAAGCAGCAAAAAAATTTTTTTGAATAATTTTATGTTAATCTTTAGATAAAGGGTCTCTTCGATGGTCACTATCATATTCATATACAATTCAACCGACGCATCAAATGCCTCGTTTTAATCCGTGTCTATGCGCTTATAAAGCGTCAAGTGCTGTCTAAACACGACAATTTAAATACGTCAAGCTAGATAATAAATGAGGTGACTTCATTTCACATTATTTTAGACAAGGTTTGTCACGCCCATGTTCCTAGCCTTTTTTATCATGCATCCTTCTTTCAAACTAGAGCTGAAGCTCCCCAAATATATAGACATTTGATCTCTCTATATTATACAGAGCGGTGAAGCAAATCGCGGAATTTTAAAGTGCAAATCGCGTTTTAAACAATACTCGCAATACGATTTGATTGGTAGTTTCAATTCGGGGGTTGTTGCATTTTTCGTCATTAATGAGCATGAACGTTCAGTTACTTTTGGGATGAGCATTGTTTAACCCACTTTTTTTTCTATCAAAATTGCTGCACTGAAGATACCGACGTATGGGACAACAATCATCACTTCGATCGCGATCGCTACCAACCTTTGGTCGAAGTCGGGATACACATAGGAAACGGTGCGGGGTATAATTTGGCACTTAATCATTTGTTAGACTATGCCATGAATAATTTGAAAATATGTCAAATTGCAAAGACTTAGCCGGTGGCTACGAGGAAGAAGGACCGCAAGCTAATGTGTGAAGCTTCGCTCCAGTTTGCGATCGTCCGAAATAATTTAAACTTTTTGTTGTGGACCACATGATTGTGGTCAACAATTGATTGTGATCTGGCCATTGTCATCCCTCTAGCGCTAACTATCAGCTTTTTATTAGTATTGTCAGTATAAGCACCGCGATTGGGGACAAAAATTAAATATGGATTACCTAACAAGCACACTCTTTATATCCTTTCGCCACGAGGAGACAACTAAGCATTTCAACCTAGTATTCGGAATTAACATGTACGCAGCTTTTGTCTGTATAAGTATAGAATGATGACAACAAGTCTATTTGACATTTTAAAGAATAAAAAAGACCCCATTCGATTTCATTAAAAAGAATTAGAAATCAAGGAATTTCATAATACGTCCCAGTATATTCTTGTTAAACGTGAAAACGTGTATCCACATGTTTAGCTATTTCTTATTTTTACATTTCACGGACTCTATAATTAGCCTTACTTGGTCAGCTATAAATGTAAAGGGGCATTGGTCGCTAGTACTGCTTCTGTACTAGTGCACCTACACTGATAACAGTGTGGGTAGTGCCGCGCGTCACTTCACGTAAATCGTACGTGCATAGGAAGTCTAGTTAATGAACGACGCTTTCAAAAGGAGTAGATAGAAAAACAGTTAAAATTTAACTTAGTCCTTACTATGCGTACCTATGTTTTAGTCCTTACTTAATTACATTAAAATGCAAAAGTGTGTGCTTTACCTTGCTTACAACTCCTTGCGCGCATAAATCGTCCAATGGATCCATAGAGCTGGCTGTCATGTGAACCCTGGCAGCCAATCAGTGGGTGCATCGTAATATTACCCGTTATGGTGATTTTCCCGACCATTAGCTACAGATATAATTATAATCTCTTCTTCAGCGAGAGAGTCATCATTTTCGCTGGCACTATCATAAGCATGCTATATATACCAATGACATCGACCGTCGTCTGGGTCAGCAATAGTGCTGTCACTATTTCTTTTCTATCTTTTAAATGTCGATTTGATAAACATTGGCAACGTTCACGTCGAGTACTTCGACACGTGATAAACAAGATCCTGAATGGTTTTGCTCGAGAGAATCATCCTTCCCTTTTAATTAGAGTCACAACCTGAATAGTTGGGTAGGCGTGGATGGCGTAAGCTACTCACAAAGAAGACAGTATGCGTTGTTGGCGCATGTACGAAGTTGACAATGGCAAACTTCACCAGCGGCAAAAGGTCACCCTATCTGTGAAAGATTTAAGCGCGTCCTCAAAGGATCTATTTGAGGAAGCGGTTGTCGAGTTTCGTCAAAATAGCTAACTCGGGATGGTCAGAGATAGATATAGTCAGACACGTGCCGAAGATCAGAACACATTTCGCGAAGTCATCGCCGTGAATTGAGGGGCTATTAGAGACTTTTACAGGGGAACGTGAAGTCGAGTAACGTGTGAATAGAAAAAATAGGACGGCAGCAGTTTTTGCTGTCTAGCTGAAACGATCCACAAACACAAGATTATCATTATTCTTCTGAGCGTCTTCGAATTTAACCGGATAAACAGTCCATTGAAACGGACTGCTAGCACTCTGCCGGGATAGATAAAGGGTGTATTTGCGCACGGAATGAAGGTACAGGCTTCACTCGTTGGCAAACGTCGCAATCGTGAATGTGATTGCGCACCAACTGATGTTGGCGGGGCCAATAAAACCTGTGACTTACCGTGAGGTAAGTCTATTCACACCCACGATGCCCACTGGATGGTGCATCATGTTACTCATACAAGGTGCGCAAGCGCAAAGCGTTGTGAATTTGGACAGCAACACGATGTCCCCGGCAACGGCCGTATAGTGCAGCAACCTGATATTTTTTGTGCATCGGTCTGCAGAGGATTGATACAAGGCCGGCATAACTATAAGAGTTTACGAGACTTACCCACGATTATTCATTAGTCGCAGAAGATCCTTATCTTTTGCTTAGGACTTTTGATTTTGTCAAGCAAGGTGGCGACGGAACACTAGTGACTAGTGTTGCAACAGAAATTTGAACATCACTGTGGGACTGCGCTGCCGACTAGAAGTCGGGTCGGCGCGATTACGCGTCTGGGACAACACTAAGACGTACAGGTTTGTATTTCACGGAGAAGTTGTACTTGGTGAAGAAGAACAGCAACCTAGCCATCCTTAAAAAGTTATGGACTGTTTGCGGCCGTGGGTATTGACACACGGTCCGTATCGACTACAAACGGCATATCTACACAGAATAAAACCCGAAACTAAGCCAGTGCATTTTGCATGTCAAGGAGTTGCTTGTCATGCACTGGGTAATTACGCTCAGCTGCTTGCCCAACTAAGGCAATTGATAACAGAGGATAAAAGGAGTTACACGTAGTTGGGTGCCTGGTACCTGTGTCTTAGACACACGGATGATATACCACTGAAATAGATTTAGAATATCTTATCGGTTTTATAGGAGCTGACTGGTGTCAGCCACCGGATAGTGGAGATCTCAGTTGTACTAAAATAGGACATAAGTGTCTAAAATAGAATTAAGATATGCTTCAGGGTTAAATGCAAACAAAATTCAGTTCCCCTTTGATCTTAAAGACACGTGCCTTGCGAGGCGTCTTTGGTCGTTGATCTCTAAGAGTTAGCAAAACCCCCTTGAGGTAGCCAGTTACTTGTGAGCACTGAGTGCTGTCGTTTCACTGAATTGTTTGGTACTCTGAAACAAGGACCATAAGAATTGCGCTAGTTGGCTCACTGAGTCTAGTTCCCTAAAATAGAAAACTAAGTTGCTCGTTGAGCGTTAAGTCTTCCTCTGACCTACGGAGCTGTGTAGCTCCGCTACGCTTGGTAGCACTAGTAGTCAATCTACGCCTGAATCTGTAGTAAAGATCCTCTGTGAGGATCAAAACCCCACTCCCTTCTCTAAGTCCAGAAAGGTCGCGCTTGATAAGCTGACCGCATCTTCGGGTCCAGAGTACGTAAATTTTCTTGTTTCACAAGGCCCTGAGGTTCCAAATGCACGTGTTGAAGGCTTCATGCAGGATGAAGCGACTCTTTCAGGGCAGGTCCAGGACTGAATAAAGTCGGCTATGCCTACACGATACGTGTCTGTACCAGACGAAGACGCTAGGCCTAGTCCACTTACGGTGGAAGTTGAAAATTAGTCCGGTAGAAGGGTGAAAACTTTATCCAATGGATCCGTGAGATTAAAAATAGCCATGAGATTAGGCCTTATCAAGCTTTGCCATCAACAGGTCTCGCTGGCTGTCTCAAAGCTCGATGGAAGAGCTAGAGAATGGGCCTTGGCTTGTAGCACGTCGGTAAGTTTTCCTATTTCACATGGGAGTCGCTATAGTCACAATTGGTACAAGTGTTCTCACCACCTAACCAAGCTTACCGCGTGCGTTCACGCTTTTTGTCTACCCTTTAGGGTAAGAGTGAGTTACCGGACTGTGTCCAAGAGTTGAGAATTCTCGTGGCTACAATGCAGTCTGACCCTCTGCCTGAGGCAGTTCATGTGACTATCTCCATGGAATGTCTTCGTACTGGCATTGTTAGAATTGAAGTTTTTCGGGTTCACCCCTCCACTTTTGAAGAGGCCGTGAGAATTTCTATCAATGCGAGCATAATTTCAGGTCGGCCAGGCTTAGCTGTAATTGGGTACAACCCTAGCTTTACGAGAGCAAACTTCACGAAGGGCCCGGCCTTTAATTGGCCGGAACCGATGGATCTCAGCTATGCTGAAGATGAAGTTGAAGTTGAACTTCAAGTTGCTTAGCAGCAACGTGTTGTACGACGGTGTTATACGTGAGGAAGCGCTAAACACTTACGGCCTGGTTGCCCTTTGCATAAACAGCGTCAGGCTACTAGCCACCCCTCGCCAGAAGCATGGCATGGCACGGGGAAATGCCAATGGCCAGTAAGCGCGGCTAGACCTACTAACGAGAACTGGGTTCTGCTACACATGTAGGAGGTAAAGATAAACAGGGCTTAGCCCCAAAGAGCTCTGTAACTATTGGTATGGATCGTGGATATAAGTCTGGCTTGTTAGTCGCCGAGGCGAAAATTCAGGGCTTTAGGAGGCCTTGGTCAATATTGATCGACTCTGGAGAATCTTTCAATTACGCTTGACGTCGTTCCCTTAATATGGTCAGCGTTATGCTGAGGCGATTACAGCGCTTGAGGTCGATTCAATCACATTTCGCCTGGTGAATGGAAGTCGTGTTACTGTTCCTAAAGTTCCATTGAACTTGGAATTACAGTTTTAAGACTTTGACAGCCTTGAACGCTGTCTTGTCCTTGACTTGAACTTGAGATATGATCTCATCCTTAACATGTATTAGCTTGAACGCCATGAGCCGTAAATTTGATTGGAGGCCTTAGACCTTAGGCGCCACGCGCAATGCTCCTAGCGAAGTTTTAGAGAGTCATGAACCCACCTTCGCTAGGCAACGGAAGCACTACTGGCGCGAGCCTTTCGCAGAAGATTTCAAGGTGCTGGACATCGGAATGTCTGATTTGTCTAGCTCCAATGTTGTAAACATAGACTCCGAGCGTAGCTCGTTTATTATCAGTGATACGGCTGTACTCCGTTGAGTGTTACTCGTTGTAAAAACGAGTCATTGCATGCGGAAAGCATGGTTGGACTAGGGCCGTATTATCAAGGATTTGATCCCTTTGATGTGTGTGAGGTGGCATGTGAAAATTTACCGAGTGTGGGCGGCCGTGAAGGGACATCACTTAATGTCGGTAACAACATTGTTAGCGAAACGCCGTTGAGTTCAGAGCTAGGCCCGCATGATGTGTGTAAGGTGGCACGTGAAAATTTGCTAGTTGAAAAGTTCGAGTTACGTAACACTTTATCGGATTTCGGCCAAGACATCGGCAACAGTAAAGAGCGCACTACTGTTAACAGTTATTGAGGGAAAGTATTGTCCCGACCCCTAAAGGGGTGTTAGGTCTCCAAGAGACGACTTGGACGCCAGGTGGCAATTGTTAAGCGCCAGGCGTCCACACAGTCATCTGGTGATGATAGTAATACACTTTATACGCTTGTAAACAGCGTGACAGGTCAGGTTGATGGCATTATTAGCCTTGATACCCTTCCATCTTTAGATGCTCTGTGTGAGCTGGAATAAATGTCGGATGGCGAGATTAGCCAGACCTTAAAGGCAAAAACCATCCGAGTATGTAGTCGTTAGACCCGATGTCGTGTTAAATTTGTCCACACTAATGCATGAGTCTGTCCTAGAAGACACAAAAGCGACATTTAGTGCGTGAGGTGGATCTTCGTTTTTTTGAGACACTTTGGATCCACTCAATCGTTTGGTAAAGGAATTTCAAGATGTGGTGTGTCACAATACAACATCTATCTTACCACTCGATAGAGGTGTACGTCATGAAATTAACTTAGTTCCAAGAACTAAATACTGCGTAACACGGTAGTGGACATTGCCGAAAGATTTGTGTGACGTCATTGAAGATTTCTTTCGTGCTGAACACGCGGCTGGAATGGTTCGTGAGAGCAAATCTCCCCATTCAGCACTGACATTTTGTGTCAAGAAGCCAAATTGCATGTGGCGCATTGTGCATGCTTTTATAAGCTAAATGCAGCCTCTATACCGGCGCAGACGCCCATTCCTGGAGAGGATGTTCTTCAGACCAATATGGAAGGATGTGTATTGCACAGTGCACTCAATTAAGTCGATGGTTATTACCAGCTGAATGCGAGCGAGTGATATTCCGATAACAGCGGTGATACTCGGAGAGGTATGCTCTGGAAGTGGCTCGTTATGTCACAAGGGCTGTTGAACACCCCGAATACTTTTATTCGTCTGGTGACGCAACTGTTAAGAACTCATCGAGGTTACGCACAGATGTACTTTGACGACATCTTTTCCATATCGTGCATCGAATGGTAGGTCAGATGTGGATAACCACATTGGTCATTAACGAGTGGTGCTAGAGTGCATGCGCACGAATAGATTATACGCTAACGCGTCCAAGTGCATCTTTGGTGCAGAAGAAATTCCCTTTCCAGGGTGATTTGTTGGGAAGCGAGACCTTCGAGCGAACCTCGCTAAGGTAAAGGCCATAGTCGACTGGCTAGATCCTAAGAACCAAAAGGACTCGCGTTGTGGCTTGGCCTTGACAATTACTTGCATAAATATAGTGCAAATTATGCAGACATGGTTAGGAAATTATACAATTTATTTAAGAGGATGTGGATTAATGTGGGGGTAAAACCGAGCACGATGCCTTTGGAGCAGTTAAGGAGAGTCTCCTTCATGCGCCAATATTGGTTTTGCCCAATCCTGATCGGCCCTTCATTGTCTTCTGTGATGCATCTATCTTTACCATTGGCAGTACTCTGTTATAACCGTAGGTTAATGGTTGTGAGCGCGTCATTGCGTCCAAGCATAGTTAGCTTTAAGCTGATGAAAAGAACTATTTAATCGATGACAAAGAACTACTTGCTATGAAGTATGCTCTGGTTAAATTCAGTGTACACCTGCTTGGCTCAAACGTTTTTAATATCTTCACAAGTCATGCGTCAGTGCGCACTGCGACACAGTAGCCGCATCCCCAATATAAAGTGGCTCGTTGGCTCTCATTCTTTGCCGAATATTACTTTGGGGTGAAGTATACGCGAGGAATGCATAATTTTTTGGATGATGCGCTTTCGTGTCGACCTGATTATGAGCTTGCTCATATTAGGACACTGTCAGCATCAGTACCTGACTTAATTCGTGCGGCATATGCCAAGGATGACCAATGTGTAGCTTTGCTACGGACTATTGCGAGCTATGAGGTGAAAGACCCGTGCATAGATCTGTCGGCACGTTTATGTGCGAGGCTGCATCGATGTTTCTTTGATAATGGCATTTTGTGCTATCGCTCGGATGTTGAGGATAACCCTCGTATCGCTGTTCCTCATGATGAGAATTTAAAGTATCGATTCTTCTATGCGGCACATGACACTACTTTGAGCGGTCATCTCGGTCGTGAGAAGACCTTTGGCTCAGTGAGCCAGGATAATTGGTGGGATGTGATGTACAAATGGATAAGCACATACGTGCGTACGTGCGAAACGTGTCAACGGGTCAAACCCTCTGCACATGCGGCTACGCCGCTGGCTAGTCCGCCTGTACCCACCGGGTGTTGAAAATCCATGAGTATGGATTTTGTGTTCGGCCTACCGAAAGATTCGGAAGGCAACACTGGAATTGTGGTCTTTGTTGACCGTTTGAGCAAGATGGCTCATTTAGCGGCTGTGCCGGACACGATCGATGCTGAAGCCACAGTAAAGCTTTTTGTCGATCGTGTGCTTCGACAAAGTGGTTTGCCTGTGGCAATTTTGCTCTGATAAGATATCCCAGGTTCACTGGAAAACTTTTAAAGTCTATCTTTAAGGTGCTCGGGACCCGACTGGATGTGTCCACGGCGGATCATCCGCAGACCGATGGTCAAATTGAGCGTATTAATCGCGTCATTAATGACATTTTGCGCTGATACTCCACGGCGTTGGAGCTCAATCTTCCCTGTTGTTGAATGTGCGTTGCACTGTTCATGCTGTTCATGCCTCCACAGGCTTTACTCTGTTTCACGATAACGGATCTCATCCACCCTCGCGTTCCGTTAACGCAACCACTCTGTGGCTCAGGGCTTGGTGGAGGAGAGGTTGCCTATCGGCTTGCTGATATCAGCCCTGCTACTGTTTAGAAACAGGTAGGAGATTTTCTCGCAACGCGATTAAATGTCCTACGACATGTGCGTGACGCAATGGCTAATAGTTAAGATCAACAAAAACAACAAGCTGAAACAAAAGGCAGCAATTACATCAAAAGTTATGAGGTCGGAGACCAAGTGTAACTTAGTGCTTTAAACCTATCTATAAATGTAGTGTCTGCTGTCTTTATGACAAAGTTGCGTCCAGGCTTCATTGGACCGTTGATGGTTACTACCAAGAAGGACTTTGCGTATACTCTCAATCTTTCACGCAAATTGCGTACACACCCAGTGTTCTACGAAGGCTCGCTTAAGCCGTACCGGGATCCTTCCCATGTGAACTTTGAGACGCGGCTGCCGACGACGGGGGCGGTGCCCCGGCTTGCTGCAAGCGAATTAGCAAGTCAAACAGAGCCTCGCTCCAAGTTTAAGCTCACCCGTCGCCTAAAGGCGGCTCTGCATCGCATCAAGCATGCATCAGGTATTCACCAGGGTCTGTTAAAGACTCTTCACTTTAGAAACCAATTTCTCGTGGACTGCCACCGGTACACCGGCCACCACCGAATCTGCGCGATGAGCATGGGTGTCGTCAGATTTTTGTCGAAAGACTACTGAAACGACGTCGCCGTCATGGTCACTACCAGTATCGGTAAAGTGGTGTGGGTACCTAGATTCTGAGAACTCATGGGAATACGAGAAATTCCTATGGCAAGATTGCCCTCGTGCTTTGGTCATTTTTGAGCATCGTGGACAAGGTCATCTTGAGACAAAGGCCGTTTCCCACCACTAGTGGTGTGGGTTAGCGGGTTGGTGGTCATAGTTGGACCAATACTCGCGGTTATTGTAGTAGCCGAAGCTTATCGCGTGGGATTACGCAATTGGCCTCTGGCCTTAAGCTTGGCATAATCATACCGAAGCTAGAGTTCGAGACGCACATCAGCCACATCGACCCTACCTCTAAGAGCAGACATACTGCTGAGGCGAAGTATGCGGTGTGCCCAGCGAACAAAGGCACTGTTTTCTTCACTCCCTGTTTCGCCTGCAAACAAGAGAATGGGTATACCTTTAATTGGTGAGACCGGTGCACCACGTGCTTGCATCTCAAGGCGTACCTTGTACAGACCTTGGGTCGTTAGGTGAGGCTACAGGTACCTCTCGCGAAGTGCCTGGCTACTCGCCATCTCCTCAGGAGACTTAGGCTTATTGTAAATGATATACGTTGCCAACGGTTGGCCGGCCACTTGACGTAAGCGTTCCTCTACACTATGTGAAGTGAACAAATGGTCACGTTGGTGCTCGAGAATTGCGACCATTTGCGCATGGCGCCGAGTACTTTCTCCTTGTTAAACAAGTATCTGTTGCTGCTCATCGAGCGATTTCGTGATGATGGTATCATCCGAACCGGATGTTGAGCGCGGCGCCAATGGCGAAGTCTCATCATCACGTTTAGGGAACGGACAGGGGGCAGGACGAGGTTTTACCTCAGCCATGGGTGTATCGGACATTTTCCCCGCATCACCCCGGACACTGGTATCGCTACCGTAGTCTAATACCTCTCCCATTTCGAGGTAATTACTGAGAGTCTTTGACTCGTTTAGTGATAAGGACATCGTACTCAGATTTACGTTACCGTAAGGTATACCGCAAAGTGCAGTGACCTCGTGAAAGAACAAAGTTTAATGAAAACTGTGATTGGAACAAGGCTCGACTGACGTTTTGGGAAACTCAGACTGAAGGGGGAGGGTGTAAAGTTTTATACGTAGCTGTGTACCTGGTACCTGTGTCTTAGACACACGGATGATATACCACTGAAATAGATTTAGAATATCTTATCGGTTTTATAGGAGCTGACTGGTGTCAGCCACCGGATAGTGGAGATCTCAGTTGTACTAAAATAGGACATAAGTGTTTAAAATAGAATTAAGATATGCTTCAGGGTTAAATGCAAATAAAATTCAGTTCCCCTTTGATCTTAAAGACACGTGCCTTGCGAGGCGTCTTTGGTCGTTGATCTCTAAGAGTTAGCAAAACCCCCTTGAGGTAGCCAGTTACTTGTGAGCACTGAGTGCTGTCGTTTCACTGAATCGTTTGGTCCTCTGAAACAAGGACCATAAGAATTGCGCTTGCTGGCTCACTGAGTCTAGTTCCCTAAAATAGAAAACTAAGTTGCTCGTTGAGCGTTAAGTCTTCCGCCGACCCGCTGTAGACGACGCTCTCACGACGTTTGAGTCATACTGCATCAACGTGCAGCCGATTGCATATTTACTTGTTTCACAGACCACATGGAATGGTCTGTCCTGGTCTGCAATCGCCAACACAGGCGATTGTACCAATCTTTTAGGAAACCTTCTAAAAGAGTGCTGACACTCAGCACTCCATGATCACCTCTCATTTTTCTTTAACAGACGAGAGAGATGTACGGTCATCTCAACGTTGTTGCGCGATAATTTGTGCAAGGACACCGCTAAGCCAGGAACTTTCGAAGTCCCTCGACGTCATCTGGCACAGTCCAGTTGCTGATCACCTTGATCTTATCCGGATCAGGGTGCACGCCGTTTTCGCCCACGATGCAGCCAAGAAGTCGTTTTTCGTTCGCTGCAAAAACTCACTTCCAATGTTCGCAAACAACTTATGCTCAGGCGTGAGTGTAAGAACCTTCCGGACGGATTCTGTGAATCTCGACGCTCGTCATTCCATCCATAGCGAAGTCTCGCACCGATCGCAACAGATTTGGAACCAATCTGTTAAACTTGTAGACGTATTACTTATTCCCTGTGGGGTCACCAGACAACCTAGAGAATATCCCTGGGGTGCTCACTGCTGTCAATTGGAGTCCCTTTTTACGCATGCGTACCTGATAAGATCCATGCTTCAGATCCATAGACGAAAAGATGATACTTTTTTCCATACCATCCATGATGACGTCCCTCTCTTGGAATTGGCGTTTAAGCCGTTCCGTCATAGCAATAAAGTTAACATAGGCATGTGCGTTCCTTTATCCCCCTGTGGCATTCGCACACGAAAGGTGGAATAGCTGCGAGGAACAGTTATTACCCTAACATGGCCCGCTGCACAGCTATCGGCAAATAATTTTTCGGTCGCTGGTATATTTGCACGAGGCAATGGTCTGACGCAATACATTGAGACCGGCTTAGAGCTCGATCTCGTTTAAAGGTCATTTTTTCTTAGGCAAATCGCGTGGCACTGAATCAGAATACACGTACCTCTATTTGATCAAATCTTTCTTGAAATAATTGTCTAAAGCAGCTCCCGAAAATAAAAGTTGCATCCCTCGATACAAGTCTTCTCTTTAGGGACACTATCGTCCACTAATGAGCTGGTGAGAATCAATTCGCTCTCAGCGAATATCACTGGCGACCTAATATCTGTCAAATGATCGTCTTTCGCAAAAATTTCGTAGATCTGCTTGAATTTGACACTACGCAGATCACGCAAAAACATTTCTTTGGTCATCGCGGGTAACTGAGTATTTTCTAAAGCTGATTTTTTGAGGCGCAATCAGGATAAGTGTATAATTTACTACGCTTAAATCGTCATCATACAGGACAATAAAAGTCTTTTTAGCTCATAATATCCTTTTCCCACAGTCTGATGTAGATCTATTCTCACAATCATATCTATCGGATACATTTATTGTTTGTGAGGGGATTTCCCTTTTTTGCCTTTTCGAAACTAGGTTTGTGCAACCGCAACCAAGTCCTCAATGTTCGATCCGTCAAATGATCTAGGACCATCGTATTAACATTCTTCGAAAATCGGTTGGTTGCTTTCGATATCTTATCCAAAAGAGGGCACCCGATCCCCAGTCCGCTCGACTTATTCAGAGAGTTGGGCCCTTGGCGAATCTTGCGATTCTACGAAGTCTCCGGATTCTAGGTCCACAGGGAAAAAAATTGGTCACATTGTCATTGCTGGCAGCATAACTACACTTGAGTCCACCAAACCCACTCATTGTATATTCTCATACTCATCGACGCTGTAAGATGTTCATCACCTGGCCTTTTAGTTAAAGGGAGTGAGGGATTTCGACTGTTCGTCTATGTCAGATGACATGTGGCTCATAGCTTCTGCCATAATTTTTTTTGGATGATTTCAAACTTTTCATTTAAGCTCCAACACGATAAATCAGCATCAGATCGGGCCTCTATCAGTGTATGGGTAATTTACACTACATGTCTCCTCACTTTACAAATTTAAATCTTGCGAGGCGTTCAGTTATCCTCGTTTAAGAAAGATCTTGGGTTCAAAAACCGTAAAATTTGTTTCATTTATGGACTGGCGTCGTGCGAAGTTATCAGCGCCCTACAATCGACTTCGATTCGTAGTGACATATCCTTTGCTTCTTCGAGCTATAAGGTAATCATAAAGAACTCACTACTAGATGAAGCAACACATAAATTGCGTGATGAGAGCAAAATTCGTCAATTAACATTAATTTTCATGCATATCTAAACCGGAAACAGCCTTCCGTTCGTAATATAGAAGCGCACTACACTTAGGACATTTTAAAGCTTGCGTTTTAACTACGGAGTAGCTTCTTTCACCGAAAGCTGCATCATGCACATAAAGCTTATCTGAAATTTAAAACGTGACACACCGTCAAACATGTTCACCCAACGAGATATAATCTTATTACATAAAAAAAGCACTTAATAGCGCTAAAGGGCCGGGATACCAATGTTTTAATTGGTGGCATATTCGCCTAATATTAAAAAAAGGAATCAGGTCGCAAGTAAAAATGAAGATTGTTCTGGTAGAATCAAATTTATCTGACAATTTGCAATACGTGTCTACGGAGTATAGAGGATCCTAACCACGGCTTTGACATACATCAGCTATTGTCTGTAAAATGGCCCACGAGAACAAAGTTAAATCGAATCGTGTCGAGAAGATACGCTGTCCAACATTAAGTGTCGAAAAGAAAACGTTGGCAAATTTCCATACATGGATAACGACCTGATGTTTAACCATACACGGTCATTTATCCGAGCGTACTGTAGCCTTAAGTCGATCCATAAGAAATCTTGAGGAATCATAAGCCTAATTTTACGAGTGTGAGCTCTTCAAACAAGTGTTTGACTAACGAATTCATCGGGGACCATTTAGGTACTCCCACGAAACGTTTTTTACATTATAGTTAGCATAATCGAAATTTTGAGTGTGGTCAAACTGTTGCAAGAATACACTTTCCGAGAATTTTGTGCTTTGATCGTAATACTTTGTTTATGATTAAAAAAGTCACGATATCAACCATTAAAGCCGATCCACGACCGACTTGAGCAACGACTGGCAAGCAGATACTTAAAACATACGTTTTTCGTAGGCATAGTTGGCAGAAAATTTAATTAGGAGTATTCAACACAACTACTCGAAAAACAGATACACGTTTTGACTTTACAATGTACTACTACTTTGCATTGAAACATGCCTTTGCCCGTGATTGAATGTTGATCGAGGCGCTATTAAGTTTAATGGCCACAGATTTAATTTCCGGCCGGAAAGTTGGGATGATAGGAGAACAACTTACACCCCAGGTGTAAAATTGCGTCCATTTATCAAATTATATGATGCTTCTCGATTGCTGAAATTAAAGATTATCCAAGAATCAGTAGGTGCAGTTCTGTCCGTTCTGGGGACAGCCAAGCAACATTTATTGAGGTTAAACTGTCATACAAGACGCTACAAGTGAGAATTTCAAAAAAGGTAATTAAGGTATTAAGTGCGGTACGCACTCAGACATATCATTAATTGAGGTAAGGTAGCATCATATCGGACTCAAAGTGTGTCTCTCGTACAAAAGGTTGACGCCACTTCTTGACATCTTTTAATGAGGTCATTTATTAACATCATCAAAGCGCTTATATCAAAGAGTAGCAATCTGTAGAGACGACGTCTCGTCGGATTGCACGTCACATCTTTTGTCTTTTAGCCAATGATCATTTTTGTTTATTTTTGAAAACGATTGGAAATAGCACTTTTCTGTAACCTAGTCTCTACCTATGTGCAGGAGGAAGGATAACCCACTCCGTGCTACACAAGGAAAAGGTATCTATCTATCACTGAGACAGTTTTATAACGATTACTTGTTGCTAGCTGCACTCGAGCGGGTCCGTAAAACCATTTATCGCAAGTGCTTAAAAGCGTTGGTAAAGATTGCACGTGAAAGCTTTAAATGCTCACCTTCTATATATGCCTCCATTAAAAATTCACAGAGTGAACTTGACATAGAAGGGAAAAGGTAATCTTGCTTCACCATGAAGTTAAAATACAAACAGGGCTCTAGAGACACAGGGTGCGAAACAGTCCGAATGGTCGAGACAACAAAATGATATGCTGTTCCCTGGGCGACGCACACGTTAACGCGATAAAAAATGTCTCCCGGTACAATGGAGCTTAGATAAATAAAATTTAATGTGGTTTGTCGAGTCTGGAGATGTGATTAAGCTTGTCGCTTTATTGAAAGCGAGATATAATTGGCATTTTATCAGTCGAACTTGGTATGATTGACAAATCTTAGACCTTAGGGTTCAAACTTCACGACCCATGTGCTTTAATAAAGTTAAGTGTATGCATGAATTGACTCATATGAACAATTGAGCCGTTGCAAGACGAGTTCGGGCTTTATCTAAGAATCTAAAATTCTATTAAAGTAAACTTGGTGCTCATGCCTACGTAGTTCACACATGGCACCTTATAAGGTTGTGTCCTGATCGACCCATTTCGATCAAACTGACAATAATTTCGTTTTGAACATTTATTCTTGCGGATGCATTAGTCGAGACATGTACGTTTCACCTATAGTTAAATGCTTCATTAACAAAAAATACAGTTGCGGAGCAGGAGGACTTTAACGTGTGGCAGGTTCATGCGAACCTAAGCTCCTATATTTTTTTCAGACGACATGACGGAAGAGGACCAAAAGCAATAGGCTTGTGCCGAATTAAAATTGCATTATCCTCATTTAAGAAGTACAAGAAAGTTCGGAAATGCAAAAATGCCAGAAGATGGGAAAGCACACATATGCGTGCAGCATTACACACAAAGTGTCTTTAATCGGTGGACGTAACAACTTTACCTTGCAAATGCATGACGCACTTGAGCACGACTTGTTTCGAAGACGCAACAACGGTTAATTTTTTAAAAAGCTTGGGATCAGTAGGAGTGAAGCCTCTACTGATCCAGAAACGTCACGTAAGTTTGAAAACCGGGTTGAACAGAGTTGACCTTAAACAGTAATTAAAAGTCCTGCAATCGGTAGTAAGGTTTTACTCATTACATTTACATTTAACGTATTACAGGATACGTCACATCCAGCCACACTCGTCTGTGGGGCGTCTCACAGCTTTGTCCAGTGCCAGTTGCTAACAATCGCGAGATCAAGATAGCCGAGAGCGCGATCACTTAATCAGGGGTAAATTTAAGTCCTGCAAAAAGGGCATCAGTGAAAGGCATTCTGTTCCCAGTAGGTTTTCGATACACTGTAAGTATTTCAAAATGCCAAAAAGTATCACCGTCACATAAGAGATCTTACTTACAGTTTCTTGCAAAAATGGCTACGAATTTAAAATCTCTTCCTTATTTTGCCATGTCCCAGAAGAAAAAAACAAAGGCGATTGAGATGCGCCAAAAGTCGATATGCTTGTGAGTTGAACATAGGAGACGATTGAACAAATGTGCGATTTAGTCGAAATATAACTGCACACAAAAATTTATTTGACCTTGATATCCACCATGCTTTGGATTAATCTGATTGCTTTAAAAAATGCACATCTAGATGACCCCTTCCCAAACAAGTCATTTGATGAGAGCATGGATACTTTCCTAGCGAGAAGCATTAAAAAAACATCTTTTCAATAGGATGGCCAAACGATGATCCTACATCGACGGGGGGTTCGACATAAAGAATTTCTCTTTACTAGTGAGATTGCACCTCTAGTACATAAAAACAAGCCTCCTATAATCTTAAAACACCTGCTTGGCAAGTATTTTCGACATTTATATGTCTTAGCCACTGCCGGATCAAATTATCCGCTTGTACGCTCGGTAAATCCCGCATCTAGAGTGTTCTGGGGAAATCAATCATCTGCCAACTACAACAAAGTAGAGATTTTTGCGTGACCTGTGTCATTGTAAGGTCAAGCAGATATGCATAATTGTTGCAGAGGACTAGCTAGTCTACATAGTAAGGTTTGCGATGGTTTGTGACAGAACCTAAGGAAGTAAAAGGAGCTTAGTTATGACGAGAGTTTACTCAATTAGAGGAAGAGTTGAGTGATGCACGTCCCAGTCCCGAACTCCAGCAAAAAGTTTCTTCGAAAAAAAAGTAGCACAAAAGGATGTTATTCCTGAAGCAATACGGTACGAATGATTTAAAGATTAAGGTAGTCGTCATAAGATTAAACTTTGAACAAAGATCGAAAAGCATCGTCATAAAACAGTTGCGTGAGCCCTCGTGAAAGATACTGCAGTTAAAAAAGCTTAAGAGTGGCTGAGCAGCCAGTTATGTTACAATTTGTAGAACTACACATAACTCTTTTACCTCCTGCATTTAATTAAACTAGAATATGTCAAAAGTGCAAACAATCATCAAGTTTAATGCTACCCCGCACTTTAAATACTACCAAGAAAGAACTTCATTCATGACAATATGGCAAGTGGTACCGTCTTTCCGTCCACGGATCAGGTTGACGAGTTCTGTAAGATCCTCATGTCGTCCTGAATTTTCAAATGAGCAATAACAGCAACTTGTTGACCAATGAAATGGCGCACAGAGAAGACCTGTAACGGGGCTAGAACAACCCGTACTTAGCTTACACTATTTCTAACGCTTTGAGGAAGCCTCAAATCCCAAGTCTTAGGTGTTTAGTATTTTTTACTCTGTTTTGATACTTTGTCTTTTAATCATCCTAAGTATGAATGGTTTCTTGGACTCATGAAAGCCACTCAATCTACGTGCCTATACCTTACTGGCTAATAGTGGGACTGAGCCCATTAAACAAGCTAAAATGTACGACGTGCTGCTTTCTCTACCTCGAAAGTGGCACCTCTACTTAAGTAAGCTGTAAACTAAATCGCAACTACTAATGTAACGGGGTTCCCTATTACATCACACCCTTCTCAAGACAGCACTCACAAACCGAAAGTGCTCAACCTCAAGACCCAACGGATGCACAAGCCAAACGATGACTGAAGACACAAATGCCAACACCCCAGCACTCCTGCGCACTGTCAGCGAGAGTTCGATAGACCACGTCATGGATCAGCACCTGATCCCTTGGGAGCTATACGACTTGTCCTAAGCTCGATCTCCGGACTCTCTTGAAACAATGGAGGACTAATTCCGGCGTTTTCGTGGATTACACTGCAAGAGTCTTGATGGCATCTCGTGCGAGTACCTCCAGCGTTCTTGGTGCCCGTTCATCGGCGGTGAAACTGGATGCTCAAAGTCGGAAGGAACTTTTAGCAGTGGCTTGTAAATCGCGAAGATATCCACGCCGATCAATTGATCGATGTGCTGCGAGAAAAGGTCTGTGAGAACGCGTGGAACGTTGACCGACTCTGCTACGTTCTCGTGCACGAATCTTATTACTCCTGTGACTCGGTGCCTCGTACAAACCGCGAGACTTGTCAACGACACGTCGCTGAGTATCCCCTCAGCGAACATCAATTTCCCCGAACCAACGGTATAAGCGCAGATTGATAGAGCTTAAGATCGCAGTCAAATCGTGGTGCATCTAGCTGGCGACACCACTCGCGTTCGCGGGGACGTGGTGCCACACGCTCGCCACAACGTTCTCGTTCGCGTGGTTGTGGTCGTGGTGATACACGTTTACTACGACGCTCTCCTCTTATCTCTTCATCTTGTCGTCGTGGTGAAACGTCATTACGACATTCTCGCAATCGCCATTGGTCTCATAGTCGTCGTGGCGCTTCACCACGACACATTCGTCGTTCGTCTCGTTCTCGATCACCGCAAGAACACTAAGTTCCTCATACAAATCTCAAACAAGCGCATGCACGGACTCGTATGCCTGAAAGAAGTCTGGAACGTCTAGAAGAAGCGAAGAGCGCAGTTCCCACGTATCCTGCTCGAGTGGAAACTTAAGCCAATGCACTCGATACTTGCGCGCGGTTGAAACCGCGCGCGAACGGAGTTGCGACAATGTCTTTTCGCTACGAGGGTCCTCGGGACCCAGCAAATGTTCCACGATCCAGCGCCTTTGACCTTACGCGTCATCAAGTGGTGGTGGGCCCTCGCGATGGTAATGCTGGCGTCCTGGGTGCCCAGAAGGATGTAGATGCGGCGGTAAACAAGGCTGACGATGCCCAGCTCGAAGATGAAGCTGCCCTTGATAGATCTGCGCGGTCTGAGAGAGCATCGAGCGAGATTCGACAGTCTAACCGCGAGCTGCTTGAGAAAGAGAGTACCTGGAACGCCAGATTCTTGGGCACGCGCAGGGTGGGACGCAGTCGTGTCCGACGTCTTAACGCATGAGAAAGGCAAGAAAGAAGGTCGACCTACGAGTCTTTGTCTCCGATGACGGAGCCAACCCGTGAAGCGTAGCTGGACGATACTCCTTGAGCCTCCCGACGTATGACGTCGGGTGAAGTCGTAGTACGAAGGAATGTCCAGCGTGTATGCGTCGCCGATCACCTTGAGTATCGTGAGTGTACCGATAAAACGTGGCGTGAGTTTGCTCGCGCCGAGATTGGTTACTGCTGAATCTCGTGAGCTTTCATTAGTTAGCAATACACGATCACTCTTCTTGAAATTACTCATGTCCTTTCTGCCACTTTTGCATGCATTCGCGGTCTGTTCATCCACTGCGGATCGAAGAAAATTGCGTACAAATCTCGTGATGGCTTGACATTGGGTATTAACTCTGACACGGCCAAGTCATCATTTGGTCGTGTTGATTAAATCGGCGCGTAGTTGGCTTGAGGTCTTCGCATACCCGAAGAAGGGTCAATCAGTCTCTGTGCAGCCCATTGAGCAAGTGGGGGCGCCACGTCACGTGGCATAAAAACAGAAGGCTTCACTGAGTCGGGTGACAACGTTCGTGCTTAGAATTATGTGAACTGCACTCGATCGTTGTTTACCACTATCACCTCCCGCCAGAGTGGAGCCACGAAGAGCCGTGAATTGAACCACGGCAAGAAGGGTAAGTACACGAGGATGACGGGCCAAATTTTCAATATGGCGTCAACCCCGTTGAGGCGTGAACTGCGTTGTTGAGTGCAAACTCCACGAGTGGTAAAATGCACTCCAACTCGTAAAGAAAGTTGCGTAACTTCGAAGAACATCTTCGAGGAACCAATTAACCCGCTCTGTTTGCCCATCCGTTTCTGGATGGGCTGCTGTCGACATTTGCAGCTTCGTGCCAAGTAACTCAAACAATGACGTCTAAAATGCAGATGTGAAACGAGGATCACGTTCCGAGACAATGTTGTATGGTAGACCGTGATGGCGAAACCCAGTGTCAATAGAGTGCAATGCGGTATAAGCTGCGGTGATGGTTGCACGAACAGGCACCAGATGTGTCATTTTGCTGAATCTATCCACAAAACCCAAAATACCGGTTCGGTCTTGGCTATCAGGTGCAAGCCCGAGAATAAGGTCCATTGAAGCTGAGCGCCAAGGCTCAGCTGAAATTGGCAGGGGTCGCGGGGGTGCCTTCGACGATGGAGATGGCTTCACTCGTTGACATATTTCGCAGGAGCGAATCCAGTTGCGAAACCACTTGTACGTGTGGGGCCAGAAGAAGTCATGTGAGCCAGCCGCAAATGTCTTTTGCGGTCCGGATGACCGCCAGTTGGGGCGTCATGGTACTCATGTATGATACGAGCACGCAGATCCAAGTCATTCGCAATAAATGCTCGAGGTGCATTAAATTTATCGATGCTGTTTAACTGCAAATCACCATTCAAACTGTATCGTAGAATGTGACTACGCTTTGTTCGCGAAAGGGCTCCCAGTGATGCTGCACTGGGAGCGCGCAGATTGTTTTTTATGCCCGCGTAATTTGTATCGTTCGCGTAAGCCGCGACAATTTCATCGAAAAGGCAAAACTCGGGTGCAACCCGAGTTAGATTCAACGACTCACAAGTCGCACATTGATCGTCTTCATAGTCATTGTCAGTTGCGTGAAGACCCAGTGCCATACGAGGATCGTAATCTGGACGTCGTGACTGTGCGTCAGCAAGATTGTTAGCCTTGCCTGGCTTTTAGTGCGCGAAATAGTTGTACTTGGAGAAGAAAGAGAGCGACAGTGACATCCGCTGTGACAGGTGTGGGAACTTCATCGCTGCACGCAGCGATGCATGATCAATTTAAAGGGCAAACGTGCGTTCTCCCAGCAGGTGGACACGAAATTTGATGGGTGCGTAGCGCATAGCTAATATCTCCTTATCGTGCACTGGTTAGTGCTTCTCCGCCGGCTTCATCTGTCGTGTTTGGTAACTTAAGACTATTTCACGGCTTTTATGATCAAACTGCATGAAGGAAAAACCAATTGCAAAGTCACTTGCACCACACACCATGTAAAACGGCTTGTTGTCTTTAGGGGTTACCAACACTGGCGCTGACGCAAGGCTCTTCTTCACTGCTTCAATGGCCGCTTGATGCTCAAGACGCCAAGACTACGTTGCGTCTTTCTTAAGAAGTGACGACAGAGGCTGTATAGAATTGGCGTAATCCTTTGTGTACTTATGCAAGTAATTAGCTAGACCGAGCCATTGACGCAACTCCGTAGGATTTTGGGTGTGGGGCAAAAACAGATAGACGACCAATTCTTTGGATCGACTTGAACCGCGATATACTCACTTCGCAACCCAGCACAGGAATCCCCAGTGCACAGAATATACAATTCTTTAAGTTTGCATATAATTTGTTATCCCGCATGACTTGAAACATCTGCTTCTGGTGTAGAAGGTGAACTTGTACGGCGCTAAGGTTACCTGTAGCGCGACTAAGGACAAAAATGTCCTTAAAGTAGCCAATAGTAACGTCTTGAAGCGGTCTCAACACTTGAGACACCAGCTGATTGAACGTGGCTGGTGCGTTCTTCAATCCGTGTGGCATTATCAGCCACTCCCATAGCATACCACTCGGAATACTCACCGCAGTGAGTGGTGTGTCACTCTGTAGCATCAAGATCTGGTAAAAGCCATCGGTCTAATCGATGGCGCTCAAGATGACGCTTCCTGACTTGGGGTTGAGAACCATGTCTTGTCTGGAAATTAACATTTGGGCAGGAATAGTGGTATCATTCAGCTTGTTAAACGCATGCACTACACGCCAGCCACCCGTAGCCTTCTTCAAGCGGAAGTTTGGACTCGAATGGGGTGAGACACTCTCACACACTTGCCGGCCTTGCGAATATCTTCAAGAATACATCAATAGCCTCGACTTGGTCTTGAGGTGACGGCCACTGCCGTGTCACACAATAGTTTTATCCTGGAACCAGATTAATCTCGTACCAAACACCACGATCAGCAGGAAGTTCAGCCGAAATCTTCTCCAGAAATACGTCTGCGTACTCGCGAGCAATGTCGTAGACAGGGTTACCTAGAATCGCGCAGAGCCTCCTAAGATTGCAACGCACATCTTTCTTCGTGCGCTGAATTTTGATCAGCGCTTCGAGGACGCGTCATTCGCTCCTCATTCGGCTCATAGGTCACCTCGTTGGTTACCAGACATACTTGTTCCACCGTGCCTCCCTTGAGGTCGCGTAGAGAATGCTTCCAGGAGAGTCCTTGAAAGGCTCGTACTCGACGACGCGTCGCGAGGTGGACTCGCAACCTCAATATATTTGCTCCTTCGTGAGCTCCCGTCCACGTACAAAATAGCGTGAACACATTCCAACGCTGAAGTCCCGTGGCTTGCGTCAATATCGTGCTTTGAGTCTATGCTTGAAGCTGGAGAACCGCAGTCAGGTAATAAATCTGCACCCCCTTCTAGACGCTGGATGTCATCATCCAGGACGTTCAAATCGCGCGACGATAGTAGCCCATACATTTCGGTTGACTAATGATGCGGGAGTTCTTGCTCAACCGCCACAAACTCGTGCGGGGGCCCCTGCTCGACCACGTTTAGCTCATGTGACAACCTCCGTTCTGCCATAGTGAGAGATGATGGGAACCCCTGTTCGACCATTATGTTCGCACATGAGGACTCCTATCCATAACGTCACACTCGGTGACGATCCCCTGCTCGGCCACATCTTGCCCTTGTGGGAGCCTCTGTTCGGCCACAATGGGCTCAGGTGGGAACACTTGTTCGACCACTGCTCTCTCGTGCGGGAAACTCTGTTCGACCGCGTCGTCTTCGCGCGGAGGCCACTGCTCGTCCGTGTCGTCATTACGCGGGAGGCACTGCTCATCCATGTCGTACTCCTCGCTGCAGATCGAGGAGACGTCGTCACATGTGCGCAGGGGAACAAAACAAGCGGTACAGAGAGCGCCATCGCTCACTCTATGTACCGCCGGGGTCGTGGTTGTACGATCCACGACTGCAACGTTCGGCTAATCACTTGGGGACACCAAGAGATGGGTGATCACTTCGCTGACGCCGAACTTACTTCAACGTCTCACTGATCCGATCAGCCAGTCGTGCCAACCATGGCATGCCCAGGATGCTTTCGAATACATAATTCACCTCAATCATCTAGAAATTGTCGTTACTGCGAAAGCCGTCAAAGGTGTATGGCTACGACACTTCGCGCCACGTTACGCAGCGTAATTTCCGTCAGCAAGCTTGGCAACAACTTGGCCAGGTCCCTCGTGGAACTAGATGCTTGGTGGCAGCATTGACACGCAAGATTCAAGGAAAAAACATTTGTTTGCCGATCCTAAATTCAGGAGCGCTTGTAAAGGTCGCCGGATACCGGCGACAGACAGATTAACAATTACTAGGCGTGAATCACCAATCGTAGTTATGGCATTTGACCGTGCACGCAGCACAGATGGGCTGGGAGGTCGGGCTGCCACCGGTGGACCCAGACCTCCCTATAAACCAGCAGGGCGCCCTGCACCTACTGGTCTCGTCCATAATTTGGACTTTAGAACGGAGCACCTCCCTCATGGTGGGTGTCCGTCACATGCACTGACATCGGTGCTGGCGCGCGGCCCTAGCCGCGCGATGTACCGACTTTCGGCATCGAAAGCAGATCATCTGCCCTCCGCTAAGGACGTCGCCCTTGATGAACGTGACACGTCGTCGGTCACCCAACGACTCAATCGCATCAATCTCCATAGAATCCGGGCCGGTGATTCATAAGTGGTAACTACTGAAGCCTTTGTATAGACCTTGGGGACTCTTAAGTCATCACGGAGGGTGATAGCAAAAGCCTCCTCCAGCGTGGCAGGCTCCGCGCGCTCCAGCGATAAGCGAGTCTGCCCTTCACGCATTCCATCGACAAACACGTTCACTTGTGTGTGCATGTCCATGGGATGCGTGACTATGCACGAGGCCAGATGTTGAGCCATCTGCACGTAGCCGCGCATAGACATCTTACCCTGTCTCAAGGACAGGAAACTCGATCGCACCAACTTTTCTTCTTGTGGCGGCTCGAAGGTGAGTCGAAAATCACTCTGGATGGCTTCCATAGTGAGGAACGCATACTCGGCCACTACGAGTTCACCCAAAGCCCACTCCTTGGCTTTCCCACTGAGACGGGAAAGGAGAAAGTTGACCTATGCTTGAGGAGCCTCGAGAAGTCTCATGGCGACAGTAAAGTCAACCTCTCGGAACTAACGCGACAGCGACAAGCGTTCTTTAGCTTCTCCAGAGCAGACGGAGATCTCTATCTTCAGGCATCGTTGCGTGAAAGTCGCGAGGGATTTAAATCTAACCAATTTAACTAGGCGAGCTCGCGGGCCATGAAGTCGTGTATGGCGAGACGCTTTCCATCAGGTTTCGCTAATTTCATCAGCGACACAACGAATGCCCCTCCAGATATTGCCGCAAGGCAATTTAGGGTATCCCACTCAACACCAGTAAGATGAAGAAAAGTCGCGTGCTCCAGACTTAAGTCTGGAGCGTCAAAGTACGACGAATCGCTCATCTCAAAGTCGTGCCTGGGAAGGACCAACAAGTGCTGCCATGTGTAATGGGGCAAAAACAAACCGTACTTAGCTTACACTATTTCTAACGCTTTGAGGAAGCCTCAAATCCCAAGTCTTTGATGTATAGTATTTTTTACTCTGTTTTGATACTTTGTCTTTTAATCATCCTAAGTACGAATGGTTTCTTGGACTCATGAAAGCCACTCAATCTACGTGCCTGTACCTTACTGGCTAATAGTGGGACTGAGCCCATTAAATAAGCTAAAATGTACGACGTGCAACTTTCTCTACCTCGAAAGTAGCACCTCTACTTAAGTAAGCTGTAAACTAAATCGCAATTACTTATGTAAAGGGGTGGACCATAACAAAATCGATGATCAGGTATGCAATCTACAAATAGAAAATAATTTGTGCTGACCCTCTGAGAGTGGTGAAGCAAATCCGGCAAATTTGATCGGTAATCTCTGGTGTCATGAGTCATCAAATTTAAAGCTACAATAGCCGGCGAGATTAAAAAGCCTGGTGCCTGTGTCGCAGAGCGGTTCGGATCCGGATTGATTTATAGACCTTAACCTTGTGCAAGGCCAGACTGGTCCAGCAGTTACCCGTAATTCCTGTAGCCTCCCACTATTAGCGTTAAGATTCTCTTGTTTTACGAAAGCTTTAGTACAAGGAGGACGACAGGTTTTGTCTGTTTGAAGCACAAACAAGGGTGATTGAGCAGCATCATAGCTCTACAGCGCAAACTTAGCTGTGACCCTGCAAATTTCGAAGACAGCACCAGTCGTGATCGTTCTTGTGATCGTGAAATACGTCTACCGAATTTATCATTTAATTTATAAGGCTACGAACGTAATCACGACTCCACAACCTTTTTTGGTCATGGACGCGTCTTTCATTACCATAATTTTACGGAATTTACACGAGTTGCTAGTTGACCCTGACTGCTGTAATACAAATGCAGTGACGTCGTGTAAGCAATCTTCCGAATGAATACCTCGCAATCCCATTAGATCTCAAATTTAGGATATCCACGCCACTCTTCCAGATGCTGATATTAGACATAAAAACGACGATGATGGAACCTGCAATACCCATGCCGATCAAGCAACCTCAATGAGATGGGTATTTAGGCATAAGCACGCAGTTAGGATTTTCATTTTGTAAAAAGCCTTCATTAAATTTGCGCCAGCTCCAGAGAACGCTTGGTGCGGAGCAGGTGTGTCAGCAGGAGGTGAAGAGTGATCTACTCCAGATTAATTAAACTGTTTTGATAATGGAAATTATTTTGCTTTAGGTGTAAGTGCAGCTAAATCTATTGGTGAGGACGATTCGGCCCGCATCCGGGCTTACGCCCTCGGCGCAAGCACCTCCTCTACATGAGTCGAGTCCGATAAGGTCTGTGTGAATGTTAAAAGTTAAAAACAGTACATGTACGCAATTTGAGAAGTAGTTCAGTGTGTCTATTGAGTATTTCTGGGTTTGACCGTAAGGAGAGGATGCAGCTGTCTTATGGACAATATCCACTACATTGGCACATAGCTTTTGACAATTTTATAGACTTGATCTTTAACCACACTACGCATAGAAGACCCCATCCTTAGCATTTTCTGAAATTTTTGCTTATCTTGGCTTTCCGCCGTAGCGTCACGCACGTGTTTTCAGGATTTACAGAGCACACCCAAGACCTCTGTTACATCCTTCCAAATAAAAATTTGGACGACATGAGAAAGCCAATCGACAAGTTCGTCATTAACGTCCCAGACCATATGGTGAGAGTATTAATAGGAATCGCGTGTGCGTGAGGCTGTTGACAAGAAATGGGGTATATCCCGAAGATGAATGTACAGAGTAGTGTATAGCAAACGCAACTATAAAAATAATAGATATCCAGAGACTAGGCGCATCGGCACACCCGTTTTGCACGATATCTTCGACATCGCAATAAATGCGCTTGGTGTACGAAAACATTAATCTAGGTAGGTGTGAGGATGATACAGCGGCACACGTCCAGAAGGGTGCCAAGGAACTGGAAGATGGACTTCCAGAAATTATTTGTGAAAAGAGCATCGCGGTCAAAAAAAAATTAATACAGCGTATTCCATGTTGGCAAAACACGTGAATAATATTATGCCGAGCTGTACCTTCATTCTACTAAATTCCGGCACAGCAGCTAAGTTTGACATATTTATTAAGCAATTCGCTAGAAATACAGTGCCAGCGTTTCCATACTAATCTTTCGGAAGGCCTAACACAAACTCCATGCTTATACAGTCCATTAAATTTTAGGAGTCAGGTAAGTCATTTTATTGTGTAGCTGTCTGTGTAGACATTTTGCACCGTTAGCACGTACTGCACGAGCAAAAAGGTACTTATCCACTTTTAAAGTTTAGGCCACCAATAGCTCTGACTTTCTGAGGTACATTACGATTAACGACCGAGATAAATTCTCAACGTCGTACCACGTGCCTCACAAAGGATGCCATACCTTGATTTCTCATCCACACGAGAGGTGATCTTAGAATCTAAGCGATAGCGCAATAGAGCCTAATTGACATTAAATCGATAAAAACCGCCCAAACAATCGTGCGGAAATGTTATGTCCACCTCCATTTAACTCTCGCTTGAATGATCGTGCAGAAAACCTACAACAATTATCACGGACATAAGCCGCACGAGTCATGTACAAGTTTGAAGTGGACAATGATATTACTTGAGAAAGCTTATACAGATCTGCGTGATAACGCATCTGCCTAAGCATTAGGTTTAACGATCTTGCATGTAACCTCGAAGTTGTATTCCGCAAAAAAAATCAAAGAGCATAGCTTAAGAAGAGGTGAGGTGCTCGAGTTGGCAGTACGAAATGACGCAGAACCAGAAAATACCATGGCTCCTTGTCATGACTATTATTTTTGTACACGATTTAATTGCGGAGATTTTAAGGCGATGACAAGCTCGCACTACTCAACATCTTTCGTTTTACAGCACTACCAACGGTTAAGGTTAAATTGGGTGCACCACGTATAACACTAAATGGCTTATTCCAGATCGGTTGAGGCCAAAGTTAGGTGCAAAGGAGAAATTCTTTACGGCTATAAAATAATAATTTTTAATGCTACCTCATATTCATTGACAACACTATTACAGGAGATTATTTGATGTCTTTTCATGATGGTGTAATTCGTTTTTTACTTGTGTAAGTAGTTGGCAAAAAAGTCATTTGTTCAAGTCCTTTAAATTCCTAACAATCGGTCGACCAGCTGTAGAGATTAAACTTATAAGGGTCTAATATCAGGTCAAATAATGCCTATGAAGCACCTAAGAAAGGGGGCCTCCTCAAAACCGAAGATGCACTTCAGGACATTATCAAGTTCATTTATTATGCGCATGTTGTCGATCACCGCTCACAAATTCTCATTTGTAAATTATTTACATCCGTTCACGTAAATTCTGCTCGACTATGATAGTTATGCCATCAAAATAAGCATGTGTGTAACCTTGGCTAAGATGAAAAACTTACAAGTCGGTTGTGTGGACCCCGAATCTCGCGCACCACATGCATGTGTTCCTTGTACGAAAAATTTCGTCGATATTAGCGCACTGTCTTCATACAATTTTTATCTTAGTGCAAAGCAAATTTAGATTCCACAAGCAGGTCTATTTAATGAGTACAGTCATGCGCTAAGGTCATAATGAATTAGGATAAACACGCACCACATCTTGGCATTAACAAATCAAAGTTAGTGAGAATCCTATTGTATCGAAATAATAAACGGTTCACTACACATATGTCATGCAGTCAATTGATTAGTTGACAATGTCAAATCATCTTGTTGTTTTCCACAGTACAGATCCTAATTAGTGAAATAAATTATATTTGCATGAGCGTATACATGTTAAAAATATTCAAGACTAGTTTATAGGCTATCAACCCAAACTGCGTCGCGTCTAAAACTAATTCGGAAACCTTAATCAGATTAGATGCTATCCCCCGTGAAGAAATTTCTGTAATGGCTTAACAACGCCAAGATTTAGCGGCATCTGAGCGAAGTAAAAAAGATGCGCGCTGCCGCTTTCACAATTTTTAGGCGTAGGGGGATTTCGCGTGTACTGTGACTTGGAATACTTTTTTTCAGCTAATGAAATAAAATTTGCACCGCTGACAGTGTAAAGGCGTGAGAGTCCGACTACCTCGCGTACACGTAGGTGCAGAAAAATAAAGCTACACGGAGTAAGGGTACTCAGTAAAGGTTAAAATTAGAACTACATTCAGTACAGTGACTTTTTTTTTGATAGATCCCTGTTTGACTTCATTTAAATGTCTCTAAATACAATAAGTTCTGTATCTATCAGCTCATTACTCATTTTGTGCTTCTGTCGTGGCTAGATTTTATTGGATAACATCTCTGTACTAAATTAACCAGTAAATAGTGTATAACTTCTGCAAAGTGAAATTATCTATTGAATGAATATCGTGACAATTTTATGTGTGTCTTGACTTAACATTCATTCTTTATATTTCCTTTATAAATTGTCATGTACGGATGCACCCAGTTAGATCGCTTTTCTCTTAACTACCATTCAAAATAGTGATTAATCGATACTTTAGTTTTTTCTTTTGAAGTGGCTAGAGGACAGGAAAACCCTTGTTTGCTAGTCCATCTATGCTTTGTTCTTGTCGCTAGGTTAAAAGTATGTGTGGTGTGCAGCCAAAGCTCATGGTAGAACGCAGCCATGAGACTCCGGTCCGCTGCTGTAGAAACTGCAAAACCATCCAAACCAGCTGACGTAATTTCATCTAATGCTTCTACGACTTAGTCTGCAGCATTAGCTGCTGCAGACGGACGAGGTGATGCACCGCGTAACATCGAAGATAATGAGCACGAGCTCAAATGCTCTGACGTGTCCGACAATGAGACCGGCTCGAAGGGAGAAAAAAGGCAAGGATGATCCATATCTGTATAATCCGAGGCCGACTGATTCGGCCTCCCGAATCACTCGAGGCTTTTAAAGCGTCGTGACACCTTTAAATCGTCCGACGGGTCAGACCCTCCGTCTCCGAGACGGATTTAATCGAAACACAGCGAAAGATACAATGGATCTGTCCACCGGTACGATCTTAATGCAGTCATGCATCATAGTCCTGGTGATCGGGATGATTTCTGTAAAGGATTGTTTGTTGACTCCAGGCAAGAGGCTAAGGATCGCGACACCTTGCGCGTAGCTCCAGAGAAGACGCCGGGCTAACTTCCTAGACAGCGTTGGCTAGAATGTTTGACGCGATAACGATCTTATCGATCAAGCTTGTTCTATTCATCAATGATTGATTCTCTTTATCCTAGAGAGTGATTTCTCACTAAAAATAATATCTTTATCGATGCGCAGTTTACGCATCGATGGTACAGTCGAAATTACAATCATGATGGTCCCTCGCCGCCTGATTTAGGCATGGATTGCTTTCATCTACAACGTAGGTGATATTGGGCGTGATGCCCGGCTAGACGAGCTAATTCTAGCTAGAAATTGGTTTAAGAAACAAACATCTACAGTGCACATTTTGAACTACGTCGATTATCAAGATAGAACGGGCTACTATGCCCCTCTTAGGATGATACATGCCAACGTCGTGTGAATAATTTGGCACGAGCTCCAAAGATAGATCACTTGATAGATGATATTCGGTGGATTAAAGGTTCCACGGAAGAGATGTACGAGATAATAGCTACTTTGCAATCCCTCTACTAGCGCGCTCGGCGTTCGTTCCCCTTTGGGCCTTCGTCGGAATCGGATGTGCCTTGTCGTACTGCTCAATTTGTCCCAATACATCAACCAGCACTCGAGGAAAACCTCCCAACTATATGCAGAGGGTGGATACCCGAGCTTCCAAATGAGGCAAATCACCTGACGTCCATTCTCATCGCGGTGGTTTAATAGGCGTTTCAAGAGGAAGCGTTCACCACCGCGAAAACAATAGTGGATGAGACAGAATTGAAAAAACCTTCTTTGACGAATTCGCAGGTCCAGTCTGGTACACAAAGTCATCTCGAGCGCGTAACGTGTAAGTTAAGCAAATACTTCAAGCAAGAGAGAAGCAGACGTCAGATCTTGTCCATGATGGGAACAAACTCTTCTTGAAACAGGAGAGAGATCGATCAGAGTATGTTTTTGCCCAGCTTGAGAATGAGCGAGCAAAGCATTTTTCTTGTGGTGAGCTAGTGTCTGCTCTTCACAATATCTCTCCATTTTGCGGGGATATATATATAATCTTCAGACGCCGACTAATATTCAGCACCGCGAGCATAAGTATCTCTTGAAGATGCTTAACCGCGAGAGATTTCTTTACCGGAAGAGTCGTGTACTGGTGATACGGCCTAAGGCGACCGACATAGATCTTAAGATGCGTGCGAATTCTATGTGGTAGTTCAATCGGGTATGCTTTGCCTGAGTGGCAAAGCACACGAAATGGAAAGAAGAATTTTAGTAGTAAATTGTAACTACCCACGTTAGTCATAATGTGTCAGCTTAGGGTAAAAGTAGAAAGTAGGTCTGAGTCACCTTCATAGAACAAAGAACATCGGTGTGTTTCATTCTCATCAGCGTTTTCATTTTATCATTTAGCCGCTTCTGCAATAATTCTTGCACGAATCATCAGCCGCTATGCAGGCCAGTATGAATTTATCTGCTGAATTGCTAGCTTTGTATACAGTGCACTTGGAGCACACTGCGGCAAGATCATCGCCCTGGAAAGTAAGAGAACTCTCGCTCTTTCTTTCCTATTCTTTACAAAAGTCGATGCGATCGACATCGGCGTCATACGTAGAGATCTCGTGCTCTGTACAAGTATAGTGAGAGCCGTATTGACGTTCGCATAAAGTTATCCCCCCCGTTAAGCAAGAGTCACACTTAAAAAATTTTGAGTAGGCGTGGATGGCGCTAATTATGAAGAATGGTGCGTGCTTCTTCGATGCATGCACCGAGCCGTTATAGATTCCGTCATTGGCAAAATTTTGCTTCAATTCGTTAACGAATGGACGCAACCCCGAAGGATTTTCCTAAGAACGCGGTTGGCACGTTCTGGCTTCAAACCTGAGTCAGGTTAGTCAGAGGTCGACATGTAAAGGCGCGTTCCAATTTTTTGTTCATGGATTGCCAATATTTAGGAGTGAGTCGTGGGTATTGATCGGAGAAGAGTCCACGAGGCAACTTATAAAGACGAACGATCGTGTCAATAGACCACAAGCACATGCCGATGCTGATGCATTGATGATTGCAGGTACATTGACCACGTGTACCACTTTACTAAATTTTTCAGCGAACAAAACAACACCAATGCTCTTGTTTACGAGGAAACTAAAGACAAATTGTAGATCTCGATTCCCATCGTTCCGCTGGAATAGGCAAGTATTGCAACGGCGCACAAAGTCAAGGACCAGACTTCACTTGTTGACATAATATGCATTTGAGGAAGTGTGTACGCACGACCTGATACCGGCGGGTCCAGTAAAAGTAGCGATTGTGTCTATAAGTTGTCTTTTCTCGACCGTTATTTCCACCAGTATGTGCATCGTGGTAATCATACATGATGCGCGGTCGCAGTTCACCATGTTCTGGTACGATGACACGAGGCGTGGCGCCAGCAACGGCTAAATGCTTCATTAAAATTAAGTGGATTGTGTATAAATACGTTGAGGATCTAAATTCTGGTGACAACCCTTTAAGAGATTAACGGGATGGTTGCGAGAGATGGTCCATTAATCGTGCCATCGCCGGAATGTACGCCTTGTGTAAATCTCTAAATTAGGTTAAAGACGGGATACTCGTCGTCAGCACCGCGACAGACGTCGGACCTATGAAGGATTGCAGATCCAGTTCAAAATTGTGACGGCGCAACATGGCATAAGGGACGACATTCATTCGTACTGCACCTTTTTTGCTAGAATTAATTATCCACGGAAAACGACAGTCACCTTGTTACTAATTGCGTAAGGTGTAGACTGTTAACAGTCGTGCATAAGAACGTAAGGTCATCATGAAAGTTGAAGGGTCTTGCCCGTAGCAGGTTGACCCTAAACTTCGCCGAAGCATACTAAATGGCAAGGAATTCATTGAAATTTACCGGGTACTTACGTTTAGTCGGTGGCAGGTGACATGACTGATAGCAGACGAAACTCTCAGCACCGTGTACGTCATGCTGCATGAGTGACCCTACGATGGTTGAATCACTTCCATCGCATACCACATGAAGTGCTCTGTCTTGGTCTACAAATTTTCAAACCGGCATTTATAGATAGCTTTGCTTGCTACCTGCAAAGATGATCTGGCAATCAGCACATCAAGCTGACTTCTAGCTTTAGTTTGAAAAAAGAAAGAAATGGACAGTCGACTCGGCGCAATTGTGCGAGTATCTGTTCAAAAACGTTGCTAAATTGAAGAGATTTCGAATTACTTTTACGTCAGTAGGCACCGGACAGTCAGTGATCGCCTTGATTTTTTCCAGATCTGGCCGATGGCCGGGCCTATCCATAATGCAAGCAAAATTGTGGTATCTTGCTGGCAAAAAGTATACACTTCTTGAGGTTGGCGCACGACCTATGCTTATGCATCAGTGTAACAACCTTTTAGACGTAGATTTGGTGGACTTCCTCATTCATCTGTCCATCCATGGCCTGGCCATATCGGAACACGTAATCAAAATGGCTATTTTGAATCTTTCACAGATCTTAAAAAAATCGTCGCGCATATGCTGAATGTAGCAGAGCGTTACTCGTTCTCTGTGGCATCACTAACTTTACCCAAAGTACACCGCTTGGAGTGCTCACCTCGGTGTTAGAAAGTCTCATTCTCGCATAAGAATCTGTTAGAATCCGTCCATCAGATCCATCCAATAAAACATTTTACTCTTTTTAAAATCTCTAAAATGACAATCATTCCTGGTATCGGCGTTTTAGCCGGTACGGTTACAGCTTTCAAGTTGTAAAAGGCATGTACTATTTGTCATCCTCCTGTTCCATTTTGTACATTAAAGGTAGTAGAGGAATTTCGAAACGTGAATAACGTGGCATGGCCGGCTTATAAGCGTTAAGACAAAAATCTTTTTAATCGCTAGCATCCGCTCATAAGGCAGTGGCCACTCCTTGATAACACAGCACTATATACCGGGCTTCAGGATGATCTCATAGCGAGTAATCTTTTCCTTAAGTAACTCGCTTGGCAATTTTTTTTGGATCACTTCTCCAAATTCCATAAAATATCGTTGAAAGAAATTGTTTTGAGCTAATCCCCCATTAAGATGTTTATCGCTAAACACGAGCCATATCATCAAGGACACTCTCGTCCATGAATGAGCTGCTGAGAACCCATTTGATCCCTGCAAATACCTTTTCCGCCTGAATATCGCTCACATACTCGCCTTTCGCGACGAGTACGCAGATCTGCTTGACTTTGACACTACGCAGATCACGCAAAAATCTCTTCTGTTTTAGCTTGGACAAGGGAGGGAGCTCCGAAGTTGCCATACGAGGCGCCATACGTTCTTGTTAGTTACAATTTATACTTGATCTGTCATTATCCATGACAGCTAATTCCTCTTTAATCTTAGGAAACACATTTCCACAGCCAGGTAGGAACTTATACCCTCACTTGCCTATCAGGATAATTTTTAAATAATGACGAATAGGTTTTCTTCCTCATTTCATCTGGCGCTAGTTGTTCAATTAAGGCCAGGTCTTCTACGTGCAATTCTCCAATCTTACTAAGATTATCGTACTGCTAATCATTGTCAATCGCTTTGCTGTCACTTCGGTAATAACGTTTTGGAGAAATTACGCCCCAGTTTACTCGAATGAAATGGGCAATAAGCCTTCGGCGCGACCCCAGTCACAATGCATACGCCAGAATATAGCTCCATGCTGTGGTGATCAGCCACGCGATGGCCATGTGCAGTTGAACTAACGACCTAACCGCAGACGCGAACCCATTGCAGTCGCTTGTAGAACACCCACGTATTAGTAAGTGCACCATGACGTTCACCAGATGTTCATCTGATAAAAAAGCGACGAGCACATCGACTGCTCGTCAAAACCCGCTGAATTGTGGCTCTAATCTTTTATGCCACGGCAGTTTAAGGTTATCATCAAATATGTCATCATTCCAGTATAATCAAGCCATCATTGTATTGGACTCCCTTCTGTGTAAAGGAAACACCCATTACACGTTCTATCACTGTTACGGATACGCCTGTCGCGAGGCGCACCCTCATCATCGTTGGAGGGATATCGTGATCGACACATTCAAGCTCTCTGTTTATCTAGCGATAAAAGTTGTACAAAGTCTTTCTGCTCCCCCAATATTGACAAGAGCTCGAAGAGACGTGTTTTGTGTCGCTTCGAGTTTCAATTCAAAAGGGAATCCTCATTATCAGAAGTAGAACACACAATCAATGAATGTTAAAAGCAACTTTCGTCAAGAGGCCTGCAAACTCATTTGACGTTGCTGGATCAGTAGATTGCTCCGCTACTACTGACAATAAACATTTTATGGCTGTCCAGTACGTTGTTGCGAGGACGCAACAACGTCGGACCCATGCCTTGGACAACACATGGCGGTTATTGTTTCCTGCGGTACGTGGTACCGTGTTCGGGGCACTGCAACCGTAAACATAATGCCCTGTCTTCTGACATCTCTTCCACGTTTGAAATTTCTTGTTGTTGTTACCACGAGAGCTCTCGATCTCCACGTGACAAAGGTTAATTAGTTTAGGGCCTCCAATTTCCTGTCGTCTTGATGGACGATAGGAAATAAATTCGCGTTATCCTGTTTCACGCTGAAGTCTTTCTGTTTTGCAACTCATATAGCATTTTACAGGGTGCTTAATTTTAACCGTAAACTAGGTTATAACGGGACCATCAGTAAACCCTGTATGAACAACATCATCAACATTCGTTTGTTCAGTGGATCATCTATTACGCAATCAGTAAGGTGACGCATGTACGGTACAAACGAGTGCACGTCACTTTTACCTTGTTTGATTCTCAAACGTTCAGAGCAAGCCCTGGACTCTGCTCGCGGCAGCTCAAAAGTTTGCCTAAGCATGGATTTGAAGACTTTAAACGGCCCACAGACATGTGGGTTGCGTAGTTTTAGGCCTAAAGCCCACGTCTTTGCACTCCCTGACGAGTTCGATTGAGCAAATACGATCTGCATTTGATCATAAACGATGTGGCTATCCTTCCAGGCATCTTCTAGTTTCACGAACTTTATAACTAGAGAGTCTTCATCGGCTCTCTTTTACTTTGAAACATCAAACTATAAGTCTTCGGGTCGACGTGCACACGTCTATTCAGTAGCAGTGGCCTGCAGCTGTTTTAATAGTACGAACTGTTGAGCACTATGTTTTCTTAACAGCTCTGTCTGCAAGGAACCTTGTTGGTGCAGCAACTATAAATTTTTTCCGTTCGACGCCAAGTTCAATTTGAACGAATTTGGCAATGGTGGCGTGCTGTCCATCTGGCCCTTGGGCGGATAAAATCTCTCCGACGGAATTTTGCTCCATCGTCGAACTCAATTGTTTGGCGGCATCCCATTCGATTTGACTCAAATGGGAGCAGCTGTCATGTGGGATATTAATTTTCTTCCCAATCGTCTAACATCTTAATGGTCATTGGACAGACCAAGAAGTGCTACCAGGTTTAACGGGGCACACCTCATATAGCTGATTTAATGAAATTTGCACTGCTGACAGTGTACAGGCGCGAGCGTCCGACTACCTCACGTACACGTACGTGCAGAGGAAGATTGCTACACAGAGTAAGAGTACTTAGTAAAGGAAAAAGTAGGATTTGTATTCAGTATAATTAAATTCTTGTCAATAAATACCTGTTTGACTTCATTTCATATCTATAGATACAAATATGTTTTGTATCTATCTGCTCACCACTCATTGCGTGCTTCTGTCGTGGCTAGATTTTATCGGCGAAGATATCGGTCCTGTTAGAAGATATAGCTTTTAACAGGTTACGTCGGTGTAGAAGCAACTGCAAGACCTGTTACAGGTTTAGGTCGACCTCACCTGATTGGTCGACAAGTTGACGGTGGGACGAGACAGGTTGACATATGGGACGCGAGAAGACGATCGTCATGTTGGACTATCAAAGACAGATGGTAGGAGAGACAGAGACATCCAGACGTCATATGGGACCAGGACCAGCACATGGGATGGGCACGCTGGACGTATGCCAAAGTACAACTTGACCAGGTCAAGTTGCAGTGCTGGTGCAAATACATACAAATAGGGTTGACTAGGGAGAATAGTTCGCACCCACTATATTTCACTTTTACTTCCTACGTCCTTTGCACAAGTGCAAGAGCTACCAACATCTAACAGGTTATAAGCCCAATCAAACGTGTTGGTGGTGCGGCTGAACCAGCTGCACATACCGTGGTGGTCGACGACCATCACCTGGAAGAAAAGTCGGCAGCGTCTGCGGAGGCGATCGAGAAGTTGCTAGCCATGCTAGGAGACCTGTCCGAAAGGATGAACCGGATGGAGGTCTCCCAGAGAGAGCAAGGCGGCAAGAACTGGCAGGGCTCACCCGAGTCGAGTATCGCCAGTCGGCAACAGGAGGTCGGGGCAGGGATTGGTCTTTAGACTTTGGACCGTACCCATCCTAAGGAATCCCCAAACGTGTCACCAGCAACCTATTTCGGTATTCGGCGACAACAACAGGCAGGTGTTGAAGGTCCTCACGCGAGAAAAGCAGAGGAAGGAGTCAACATGGGTCAGGCACCCGTCCCTGGGATATACCGGGCAGGTTTGCCTGAAGGACGCTACCCCGGTATGGGTATGCCTAACGGTGTGTGTGTTTACCCTGGGCAGCCGGGACTCGGCATGCCGGACGCGCAACAGCGGAAGCTGGCATTGCAACCTTTCGACGGAAAGGAGCTCTACCACGGCCTTGGCTGTGGATTCATGGAGTGGGGCAAAGAATTTGTCAGACAAGTTGGGTTTGCTGAGCGAGCGTGTGGTTTCGTGTGGCCAGAGGACATCAAGGTTGATGTTCTAGGTCAGCACCTAGCCGGCAAGGCACAGACCTACAATCGTCGTCAAGTGGAAACGTGGTGGTTTCAAAACCAAACCCTGGAACATGCGATGCAGAGACTACTGCAGACCTTCACGACGAAGATCTCGCCAGCACAAAGCACGAAGTTGTTCACAGCACCCAAGGAATCCCATCGAAACTGTAAAGACCATATTCTGTACTTGACGGCCGTCAGTGACGCCTGTGGAGGTGCAGACAACCTTGTGCTGGACAACATCGTCCATTATGCTGACCCACACATGCGAACGACGATGTTGTCCAGATTGGACATTCATCGCACCGATTACCTGCGGCAAGCAGAAGAGATGGCGCAATTTGCCCAATCGACGGAGGTGGACACTCACTCGAAGAGTTTTGGACGCGATGTGGTGAACACTATCGAGGTTGCGCAGGAGTTCAAGGATAAACACAAATCAAGACCGTCGCTACCACGCACCGACACCCGGACTTGTTTCAAATGTGGAGAAGTGGGTCACATTCGTTCGAGGTGCCCCAAAATGAAGAAGAAGCCCTCGGGTGCGAATTTCGTTTTCGCGGTTGGTCACGGTGCGAGTCGCTCGCCCGGACAATGGATTCTCGACAGCGGTTCGAGTAGACATTTGGTCAATAAACCGAGTCTGCTGACTGATCCGATTGATTGTCGCAGTGAGTGCATGACTGCAGCCACTGATGGAAGTGCGCTGCGGATCACCCTACAAGGAGCTGTAGACATCTAAGTCGTTGCACTTGGAGTCGTGAACACAGGGAGGCTCCTCAATGTTTAGTATGCGGAAAACCTCGAGCGAAACATCCTTTCCTACGGATTGCTCGAGGCAAAAGGTTGTGTACTTGAATATCGCGGAGGGAGGCGCGTGTTGGCTTCCAGGACGGGCGGTACACCCATTATGGATGTGGAATGCTGCAACAACGTGTTGGTTGTCGCGGTGACAAATCACAGTGATCGTAATTCCAAGCCACCACAAGAGGCACTGATGACTGTCGCCTACCCACCTGAATATGAATCCGATTCGGATGTTCTATGCGGTACCTTGATGGACTTTCATCGACGTTTAGGACACCTTTGTTTTGCCACCATCGTCAAGATAGCGAGCGATCCGGCATCATGCATCCGACTGACTGATTCGACACGTCAAAAGTGTCTGGCCTGTGCCCAGGGAAAAAAGACCAAGGGAGCCCAGTCGAAGAGAGATACAGGCGCGAGTTCGCCAATCGACGCGATCGGGGGAGTCAATTGTTCGGACCTTAAGGGTCCCATGACCCCCCGAGATCGTTTGGGAAATCGGTACATGGTCAACTTCATCGACCACCGTTCGAGTTACTGTCGAATTTTTTTGGCCAAGTCGAAGGATGCAGCCGCGTGAAAGTTCAAGCTCTTCATGGCAAACTTCGAGCGCGAGTTCAATTGCAAGGTTCATGTCTTACGCACCGATGGATGTGGCGAATACAAGACACTCGATATTTTCTGCTCTTCGGAAGGCGTCTTGCGTCAAGTAAGCGACGCGAAAAACCAAGCAAGCAACGGCAAGGCTGAACGGATGCACCGCACCGTCATGAACATGGTGCGGAGTATGATCTTTCAATAAACCTGCCGCTCTCATTTTGGGGTGATGCTGCAGAGTACGCCTCGTACATACTGAATCGAAGCAAAACCAAGTCCAACCCCGGATTTGCATCGCCCTTGGAGATCCTGACAGGCAAGGCTCCCGTGCTGACAGACATTGTGGCCTTTTGTTCAACATGCACTGCGCACAGAGACCCGAAGAACAAGTCAATCGGTGAACGAGGCAAGGCGGGCATCGTCATTGGGCGAGGCAGCGAAACGAAGGGATACAAGGTGTACATCCCAGTGGATAAGGTGGTCGTGGTGACTGAACATGTTCAAAACATTGAAGCACCACAGGATGACCAGGATGAGAGAAAGATATGTCCAGACACGGCACGACGTCAGGAGGAGCCAGGCCCTGATCATCAGGCGGATGAAGAAGATTGGCAAGATGGTGTGAAACGTGCGAAGCAGGTCAGAAAAGGTCGAAAGTCGACATGGACCAGAGAGCGACATGGGACAAGCTCGACAACGTCAAGTCTACCAAAGGTGGTTGAAGTGGACACCTCGGTGGACGGTTGCGACATCGTGAACGTGATCGTCGAGCAAGACCCGAAGCACTATGGTGAGGCAATGAAGAGTGGACAACGCGACAAATGGCAGGTAGCCATGACCGAAGAATTGGACGCACTCGAGGCGAACGACGTCTGAAAGATCGTAGTGCCACCAAGAAATGCACACGTGTTGCACAACAAGTGGGTCTTCAAAACAAAGACCGACGCGAACGGAGATGTCGAGCGATACAAGGCTCGACTAGTGGTTTGCGGAAACGAACAAGTCTTCGGCATCGACTACAACCTCACGTTTGCGGCCGTCATGGACTTAGTGACCGTCAAGCTAATCCTGGTGCTCTCCAAGCGATGGAACTTTCCCGCACGTCATATGGATGTTCCGAACGCCTAAGTTAAGGCAGAAAAGGAGGAGCATCTGATAATCTTCATGAAGGTTCCAAAAGGCATGCAAATCACTAAGGAGGAACTTCAAGGTTTTGGTGTGTAATCTCCTGGTGAGGTCGCGCTGCTGTAGAAGAAATCGTTTTACGGGCTAAAGCAAGCGGGACGACTCTGGAGCAAGCTCTTACACTCCAAGCTGACCGAGAATGGCTACAAGCAGTGCACGACGGACATGTGTCTATAGTACAAGCACCAAGGTCAAGAATGGACCATCGTCGGAGTATACGTGGACGATCTTCTGGTCACGGGAACCAAGCAGTGCGCGGTTGATGAGTTCTTTGCGGGCATGGAGACAACGTCGATCAAGGATCTCGGCGTCGTTCAGAAGTTTCTGGGACTCAGGATCTCTTTGGATGACACTCGCGGATACATTCTGGACCAAGAGGTCATGATCGACGTGTTGCTCAGAGATTTCAAGTTGGAGTCAGCGAACGGTGTGCGAATGCCAATCGGAGATGACTGCAATGATGATAACAAGGATGATGTGGACTATCTGCCCGCGAGAGGTGCAAGCGGTGAGCCAAGTCTGAGTGTCTTTCAATCCTTGGTCGGGAGTCTGCTATGGATCGCTAGATGCACGCGGCCCGAAATATGTTTTGCAGTGCATAAGGCAACTCGTCAAACACACAAGCCAACCACCAAGGACTGGAAGATTGCGAAACGCATTGCAAGATACTTGAAGGCGACAAAGAACTTGAGGTTGCACCTGAACGGCAACGGACCGACTCAACAAAATGTCAAGATTGAGTGCTGGAGCGATGCAGACTTCGCCGCGGACAAGGTGGACCGTAAGTCAGTGTCTGGTTACGTACTAACTTTGGACGGTTCTGTTGTTTTATGGTCGTGAAAGAAGCAGTCAGGTGTGTCGCTGAGCACTATGGAGGCGGAGTTCATATCCTCATCCCAGGCAGGACGCGAACGGCTGGGTGTGAGGGAACTACTGCTGGAGCTAAAGCTGCAAGTATGCATGCCGATGCCTATGTGGATGGATAATCAAGCGGCGATCAAGCAACTCGAGGCAGAGAAGAGCACAACGAGCGCGAAGCACGTGGACATCAGGTTTAAATTCATGTGCCACTACGCGCGTGAAGGAATTGTGGTGCCCAAGTACGTCAAGACTGAGAGCATGATGGCGGACATTTTGACGAAGTCCTTGCCAGCGCCGAGAATGGAGGAGCTACGCAAGATGTTCAGCTTGAGGACGATTCAGGCTGAAGTCGAGGAGGAGTGTTCGAAGATATAGCTTCTAACAGGTTACGTCGGTGTAGAAGCAACTGCAAGACCTGTTACATGTTTAGGTCGACCTCACCTGATTGGTCGACAAGTTGACGGTGGGACGAGACAGGTTGACATATGGGACGCGAGAAGACGATCGTCATGTCGGACTATCAAAGACAGATGGTAGGAGAGAGAGAGACATACAGACGTCATATGGGACCAGGACCAGCACATGGGATGGGCACTCTGGACGTATGCCAAAGTACAACTTGACCAGGTCAAGTTGCAGTGCTGGTGCAAATACATACAAATAGGTTTGACTAGGGAGAATAGTTCGCTCCCACTATATTTCACTTTTACTTCCTACATCCTTTGCACAAGTGCAAGAGCTACCAACATCTAACAGGTCCTATGTCAATTAATGTCATCACCTGGGACGCACAACATCTAAAGTACGGCAACAATGGTGAGTGCAGAGAACTTTGTTCGGTCGGCATGTACTTGCATGACTTGGCTCACCTGTCTTCCGCAAGTAGCTACCTTTGTTGTAACTACAGCTTAATTTCTTGACATGCAGCTGAAAAGTATACGGTGAGCACATAGCGAGCACTCCAGCTATCAGGGAAAATTTTTTTAGGCAGCTGTGATGATTGCAGCCATCGGGGTGAAAGATGTCCGTAGGAGTAGTCGTACGTGCGGCTACATGTTAAAGTTAATAATTCTAGGTACCGCTATCTGATAATGCGAAATAGAACAATTGCGATGCTGAGCGGGGGCCTGCCTGCTGTCAACACAGCTGTACGCGTTGACTTCAATTTGACTGTCTGCACGATAGAAAGATTTCAAAACCTCAAATGATATCATGGTCGAGAGTGGCGGTTCACATCACTCACAACTAAGTTAGTGTACCACAACGGGGATCTCCATCGGTCAGTTTTTTAGTGCTTGCGAACGTACAAGACAACAGCGACAGCTACTATATGGACCACAAAGATCACGGGAGCCTATGACAACAAGTGATAATTTATGTTGATCGCCACAATGCAAAGTATCTTGTTTGTAGGAGAACGCAGATTGTCTGAACGTGGCAGATTGGCTCCATGAGCATACCAAATATCGACGCGACAAACACGTTAAAAATGGTTTGAACAATCTGAATTGAACAAACTGAATCCATAGAAGTATTATCTCACTCTTTCATAGCTGCGCCGTGGTCGTGACGCCCTCACCAGTAGATCATGAGATAACGCTGTTTACCATCGCTGTCATCAGTAATGTGGCGAAAAGATTAGTCACAGCGATAGCGTGCATGGCATTCTCAATCAACTAAACGCAGGCTTCTTGGTCAAACAGAAACAGACTCACCTATATTGTCCTCCCTCACACTAAACACGCGTCTACATACCAGCGGCCTTTCAACTTTAACCGGCACCTAGTGCGCTGGGAACGAACAGCTCAAGCTCGATACTTCCTTGAAGATTTTGCCTTGTACCTGGACTGTGTTTCCCGTTTGTACCCATCTTCAATCTCCTTCGGGTGCTTAACAGGCTGGTCTTCATCCTCCTTTCGTAGCATCGTACGTTCACGTTCCGGCATCGCCTGAGGTCTCGGAATTGTTGATATGTCAGTCGGCCAGAATCGCGCCAGCAGATCCTCAACCAATTTACCGCCTTGTTTACCAAAAGTACTTTTGGACAGGAAGGATTGCAACTCCGGACGCCCGTATCTCTCCTGTAGCAGCTGAAACAGTGCTTCAATGTCCTTCTTCTCCAATGCTTTGATCTCATCCATCAGTTTCTTCATAACATCGTCCGGCTGTTCGTTGCCTCGCGCCTTTCTATGATACGCCAGCAAAGATCTTTTATCTCTTAGAGGATGGTTCAAGTGCTCGAAGTAACTTGCGAGTATCTTCACTGCATCGAGCTTGAGCTGCGGATCTCGGAGAATCTGCTCCGGAGATATCTTGTTAGCCTCCGAGTCCATGAACCTGAATAAGGGATCCACTTTAGCGGACAGACCCTTCGTTTGTACCAGGTTCGCAGCTCGGTCCACCCAATCTTTGTCACCGCGACCAGCTAGTTGCTTTGAGATTTCATTGTTTGAAGAGTCTGCAACAGCTTTTTGAGGCGCCACCGTAACTGTAGTCTTCTCCTGTTTCTCAAGAGGGTCAGTATGCAGCCTTTGTAGCACCGGTTTTATCTTCCTGAAGGCTGCGTTCACGATTGGCACAGGAATCACATCCACAACTGACGCAGGAAGCCCATGCATCCTCTCTTCACCGCTGTCCAGTTTGGCAGGCCCCGACCTCCTCTCAGCGAGGGCGTCGTCGTCTGTTGTGGTAGTCAGGACCGGACGTAAGTCAGCGACAGCTTCTGACACGACTGATGTACTCTTGGCGCACGCAAGGATGGCGGTGATGGAAGCGATGTCGAAGATGTACACTTGCATAGGAGGAGTTGGTGCGTTAAGGCGGGAAAACTGCGAAATGGTGGCTCTCACGTCCAGTCAAACCTCACAGGAGGCCAGCGATGAGGCGATTGAAAGTCGGGCCCACGTGCTGGCTCTTTTCCAGCTACTCTGTTTTGTATTACACAGCTCAAAGCGTGCTGTGTGCAAATTATCCATCGCCTTTATGTACAATGCGCTATGTGTGATCAGCTACTTTAACTTTGTTGCGAGCATGTATCAACTACTCGCGGCTGATCTGACCGAAGTGCATTGATATCTTGCAGGAAAGACAGTCGAGACTCGGGCTCCGTCACGCACTGTCCCATCCCACCCGTAATGGAATTTGGTATGAGCCGTTACCATCCCGCGTGTCCCGCACATACCGCATTCTATTATTTTTATGCTGTATGACGTCGAGTTTCTAGAACATTCTACTCAAATTATTATTATGGAACCAGGAGAGTGACGAATGAATGCGTCACCTATTTTGTATTTATTGAATTCAGCACTTCCCAATTTGCGCCTCCGGGCAACAACGGCCAAGCGGCGAAGACCTCGAAAGAGTCAGGCATCCGGTGAGTTGCCGAGCATATGTTTTGGTCCTCACGAAGTGAACTTGCCTAGAACGTGATCAAGATAGGCCTAGCCCAGATGCGTCAGTGGCCCATCGGGGGTGGTCGGTCTAGTCTTCGGCGTTTCCTGCGACTTCAGCGCCCTGTCTGCACCCCTGACTGAACATCCGATTCCATGAGCGTCAATTAAGTGCTTATATGGTTTAAGCACTTAATTGACGCTCTTGGTTGACTATCTATAGACCAAATTCAGAATTTACATGCATTATTCGACCTTTCTTCCAAGGCATACATCGAGGCATTGTGAAGGTTTGTAAAGATGATTTGGTCGCCCCCAGCGACAATCCAATATTTGGGAAAACAGAGTTTCTATTGGTGGTAACTCAATTGCTCAAAAGCCTCGTGAAGAGGTTTGACTACATCATCTAATGTTACGATCACACTAGACCACTTGCATAGCTTAACTGTAACGGGGCACCCTGGAGCTTGTACTGGTGACAGTACAAGCTACTTATTCTGATAACAGAATAAGGCGGTGCCTCGTAACTTCACGTACACTAGTACGTGCAGAGGAAGACGGTAAGAAGAAGCGAGTACTTGGTTAGAGTAAAAAGTAGAACTGTATTCAGTATAGTTAATGTCTGCAATAAATCACTGTTTATCTTCATCAAATATGTCTAAATACAAATGTGTAAATCAGTTTTTTGCTCACCACTCATTGCGTGCGTCTGTCGTGGCGCGTCTTCGTTGGTTGATATAATGGCCTATACAACCAATTAGGAACTGCTTGTAAGTGCTACAGAATATTTGTCCTTATGACAATATTCTGAGAATATAACTCTTATAGTTATATTCTATTAACAATTTCTTATAAATTGTTATGTAACGATTCACCCCGTTACATCACCCCCCCCTTAACCATCAGTCACTTTAGTGACTGATTGACTAAATGGATACTCGTCCCAAATCATTTGGGACAGGGTTTGCACTTGTTGGTCCGCGTCCACTTTCCAACAATTCATCGCATGGTAAACAAGCCCATGCGATGCGCGAGCAAGGCCGCCGAGAGCGCGTCTGCACGTCTCTGTGCGGACGCCGAAGCAGAAACCACAGCAACTGATGCCCCATCGGTTGCTGAAGAGACCCAGCCTGTGTCACTTGGTGACGCAGGCGCTGGTCATGAAGACACTCGTGTCTTCACAGAGTATACGCTCGGTGTCCCAGACTCTCCTGATACGGATGACGGATCCGTATCGACGGCGATTGAATCTAAGCCGCCTGCCAAGCGTGGCATGGACGATGCTTTGCGTCGCAGCATCTTTGGTTCATCTGATGAGTCAGATGAACCATCGCCGAAGCGAAGGCGCTCGAGGTCGCGAGACTCGGGCGCTAATAGTGGTGTCGGTTCTCCAATGGACACCACTTCACAGCGAGGTGCCAGTACTTCTGTCGGCACGTCGCAGGAAGAGCGGGACCGCAATGTGTTGCGTCTCGCTCCAGAAAAGAAGGCATGGATGCCTCCAAAATCCGTCATGGATCACTTGTCGGCGACGACGAGTGATCGTTATCGAACACGATTGTTCGATTCGTCAAGGATCCATCACCTTGACCCCAGCGCGAAAGACTATCGCGCTGAACATGAATTTTCTTCATCGATGCTTTCTTCAGACATCGATGGTACAGTGGGAATCACAAACGTGATGGTCCCTCACTACTTCAGGCGTGGAACGCCTACATCCATAACCTCGAGGATGTAGGTCGTGACGCTTGGAACGACAAACTTATCAAAGCTCGTGATAAGTTTGAAAAGCGAACCCCCACAGGTGCACGCTACAAGCTGCATCGTCTGTCAAGGGAGAAAGGATTACCCTGCCTCTCTTGGGGAGACTCGTGCCCATGTTGTGTGAACAACTCTGCACGAGCATCTAAGGAGGCTTACCTCCTTACTAGCCCGTGGTGGCGCGTACGTGTCTCTACTGAGATGTACGAAGGGATTGACAACCTGAAATCCCTTTACGACCGTGCCGGGAAGACTTTCTCCGGCGGTCCTTCTGCGGCACAGGATGTGCCGCGTCGTACTGATCAACCAGACCCAGTACGTCAATCATCAGTTGGGAGTGGGGCTCCCAAGTATCCCAGGACGGGGGATACCCGCGCCACCGGACGAGATAACTCGTCCGACGTCCGTTCACGTCGCGGTGGTTCAACAGCTGCTCAATCAGATAGCGCTAGCCACCGCGAGAGTCCTCTAATGGAGGTGGAGGAGGAGGAAAGACGCTCTCCAAACTATCATGTGGATCGGTGTGTTCCCGAGAGCTTCTTTGATCGCGTAACGCAAGGGTTACGCGACGATCTCGAGCATGAGCGGAATAGGCGTCTCCAGATGGTGGACACTGCCTCGAAGCACCGAGCTGAGTTTGCCTTTGCTCAGCTTGAGAACGAGAGATCTCTGACATCTCTTCGTGACGAGCTAAGGGTAGCTCGTGGGATTGTTGATCGGTCTCGGGATCAGATAGCTGCTCTTCAGACCCTTGTTGATGCCCACCATCGGGAGCACAAGGCTCTCTGCGAGATGCTTGAGCGCAAGGGCGTTCTTCATCGGAAGAAGCAGCGTACTGATGGTACGGCTTAAGCCGACCAACGTAAAACGTGGGATGCGTTCGCATCTTACGTGGTAACTCGATCGTGTATGCATTGCCTAGGCGGTGCAATACACGAAATGGGCCAATGTACTTGGGTAGTAGTTTACTGCTACCCAAGTTAGTCACTACATGCTTTGGTAGATTAACCGTAGACAGTAGGACTAAGTCACCTTTATTAAATAAAAGAGTGTTTGCCCTTCCATTCTTGTCAGTGTTTTGCTTTTGCTTATCCACCGCTTCGGCGATGGAGTCTTGCACAAAACGGACTACCGTTTCACGAGCCAGTATGAACTCATCTGATGACTCGTTAGCTTCAGTGTGCTGTGAGCGCACTGCAGCAACAACAACCTTTTCTTCAGTGAGGGCTTCCGCACTCTCGCTGGGATCATTGTCTTCAGTGAGGGCTTCCGCACTCTCACTGGCATCATATTCTTCGATATCGATGTTATCGATATCGGCATCAAACGCAATGACTTCTTCGTCAGAGCGTGATGAGCGTGAACCAAATCGGTTTTTGCTCGCGCGAGTCCCTCCACCCCTTAAACCAGAGTTACACTCTAGTAAGGTGGGTACACGCGGATGGCGCAAGCCATTCACGTAAAACGGTGTATGTGTCGTGGACGCATGCACCGAGTTGTTGATGGCAAACTCTACCATTGGCAAAAACTCACTCCAACTCTTAAAGGAGTGTACGTATCCTCGAAGTATCTCTTCAAGGACACGATTGGCACGTTCCGTCTGACCATCTGACTCTGGATGATCAGATGTTGACATCTTCAAGCGCGTTCCGAGTGATTTGAACACGGAACGCCAGAAATCAGCAGTGAATCGTGGATCTCTGTCTGATACGAGTTCACGGGGCAGCCCATGAAGTCGGAAGATGGTGTCAATAAAGACACAAGCACAGCCACTTGCCGTGATTGACTCTGGTACAGCCACAAGGTGTACCATTTTGCTGAATCTGTCAACAAATACGAGAATACCCGTATTCCCGCGTGCGTCTTTGGGTAACCCGAAGACGAAATCCATTGAGATGGATTCCCAGCACTCAGCCGGAACCGGTAGAGGCTGTAAAGGTGCACGCAGTGAAGGACTTGACTTCACTCGTTGGCAGACTTCGCATGCGCGAACATACTTTCGCACAAACTGATACTGGCGGGGCCAGTAAAAGTCTCGACTTACCGTGAGATATGTTTTCTCTCGGCCACGATGTCCTTCTATAGGAGCATCGTGATACTCGAACATGATCCGCAAACGCAGATCAGTATCATCTGGAATGACAACACGTGGTGTGTCACCAGAAACGGCTGTATAATACAGTAAACCGTTACGAGTAGTGTATCGATCTGATGCAGATCGATACGCAGGCGACAATCGTTTCAACGATTCTCGGGATGGTTGGGAGAGATGTGACAACAACTTCACTATCTCACCATCTTGGGCGTATGCCCGCCTCACATCATCATACAGAATTGTAGATGGAACTGAGGACGTCATAACCGCAACAGTGACTGTCTCACTGTTGGGTTTCGCGACTGTTTCAAAGTCGGGACGACGTGAGAGTGCATCAGCGACGACATTAAGTCGCCCTGGTTTGTACTCGACCGTAAAGTTGTATTCTGCAAAGAATGACAACCACCGCGCCATTCGTTGTGAAAGGTGCGGGCTGTTCACTGCCGTGCGTAAGGACGCATGGTCAGTGTAAACAACGAAGGGTCTATCTCCTATTAGATAGACTCTGAACTTCGCGAGTGCATACTTCATGGCAAGGAGTTCCTTGTCATGCACTGGATAGTTCCGCTCAGCTGGTTGCAGCTGACGCGACTGATAGCAGACGACGCGTTCAACGCCTTCAAGATCGTACTGTATTAATGCACAGCCGATTGCAAAATCGCTGGCATCACAGACCACATGAAATGGCCTGTCCTGATCGGCTATTGCTAGGACTGGGGATTGTATCAAGCTCTGCTTGATACCCTCAAAGGAGCGTTGACATTCAGCGTTCCATAACCACCTCTCGTTCTTTTTCAACAAACGAGAGAGGTGCACAGTCATCTCGGCGTAATTGCGTGAATACTTATGCAAATACGCCGCTAGCCCAAGGAATTTTCGAAGACCTTTGACATCGACCGGCACAGGCCAGTCGGTGATCGCCTTGATCTTTTCGGGATCAGGACGTACACCGTTCTTACCAACGATGCACCCAAGAAGTGGTATTTCGCTTGCTGCAAATATACACTTCTTGAGATTTGCATGCAATTGATGCTTTCGCATGATTGTAAGAACCTGTCGGACGTGGTATCTGTGAACCTCAACGTCCGACTTTCCATCCATAGCCTGACTATGGATGAATACGTCATCGAAACAACACGGCGCGAATTCTCGTACTGGTCTCAACAGATGTGATACACATCTGTTGAACGTGGCAGGGGCATTACTAAGCCCTTGTGGCGTTACTAGCCATTCCCAGAGCATGCCGCTAGGCGTGCTAACTGCGGTATAGGGTACGTCCCGATCTCGCATTAGGATTTGATAGAAGCCATCCATCAAACCCATGGACGAAAAGATGGTACTCTTTGACATACCATCAATGATTACGTCCTTCCTCGGTATCGGCGTCTGAGCCGGTACCGTTGCAGCGTTCAATTTGTTAAATGCATGCACTATCCGCCAGCCTCCTGTTGCTTTTCACACACAGAAGGTCGGAGAGCTATGTGGGGAAGTTGATTCCCTCACATGGCCCGCAGCTAAACGATCGGCAAAGAACTTGTCGATCGCAAGTACTTGTTCATGAGGCAGTGGCCACTGCTTCATGACACAGTACTTCGAGCCTGGTTTAAGCTCGACTTCGTGTCGAGTACCTTTATCCTTCGGTAATTCGCACGGAACAGTTTCAGGGAATACATCCTTGAATTCAACCAAATCCTCATAGAGAGGATTTTCCTTGAGCGATTCCCATGATTGGGACTCATATCGCTCAATTCGTGTCTTTTCATCTAGGACACTCTCGTCCATAGATGAACTACTGAGAACTCTCTCGTTCTCAGTAAACACTGTTGCTGACCTTATGTCGGTTACACACTCGTCGTCAGCGACGAGTATGCAGATCTGCTTGACTTTGCCACTACGCAGATCACGCAAGAACCTTTTATGTTCGAGCGTTGGCAACTGAGTGATCTCCGAAGTTAACTTCGGAGGCGCAATCAGATCAAGTGTATAAGCGCCTACACATGATCCGTTATTGACTATGACATTCAATGTCTCTGTCATTTCCTGGGGACTTATTCCCTCAGGCCTCGAAGGACTTATTCCTTCGTCTTCCCGGGGCCTTATTCCCGCGGGTTTCGGGGAACTTATTTCCGCCGTAATTGTAATCTTGGGACTTATTCCCTTTACTTCCTCTAGCTGGGGTTGCGCAACCACAGCGAGATCCTCTACGAAAGACTCTCCAGTCGATCTAGGATTATCGTTTCGCTTAACCTGAGCGATCGATTGTTTCTCTTCTAGATGTTCCCCTCTAGGGATACATCTTTGTCCCAGTCCACCCGACTTATTCGAGTGGTGGACCTTCGGCGCAGCCTGTGTTTCCTCACAGCCGCCGGAACTTTGCTCCGAAGTGTAACCGTTTGGTACACTAAGGTTTTGTGCAGTCGTACTAACGACCGTACCACAAGTGAGGCCATCGCACTCACTCGTAGTACATCCACACGCTTGTGGACGCTCCAAAACGTTCATCAGATGGCCATCTGATGAACAAGCGGCAGGCATCGTTACTGTCCGATGTTGCCAGTTTACCCGTGGTTCGTACCTTCTGAGCCACGGTATTCCAAGGATGACATCAAATTTGTCATCCAAATCCAATACGATAAAGTCATCGTCATATTGGGTATCTTCTAGCGTATAGTGAATCTTCACTATACGCTTCATGACGGTTACGGATGCGCCTGTCGCAAGACGTACCGTCATCCTCGTAGGAGGTGTGTCACATTCACTGAATTTAAAGTGACCATCTTCTAGCGATTGGCGTCGCACAAAATTGTTGGACGCCCCACAATCGACTAGAGCTCGAAGGGACAACTTATTCGTCACTTCGAGTTTCAAGGTAATGAGTGAGATCTCATTACCTAGAGCAGCAACGCACAACGTCTGTGTGTTGGGAGCAACCTTCATCAAGAGGCCTACAAATTCTCTTGACGTTGCTGGATCAGTAGGGTGCTCCGCACCTACTGATCCTGTCCGTTTTTTGACGGTCCATCCCGTTGTTGCGTCTTTGCACCAACTGCGGACCCTCGTCCCTGCCCCTTTCTCATGGGTGGACGGTCACTACGCCCAGTGTCGCGAGACACTGGACGAGGGGCACTACACTCGTAAGCGTAGTGTCCTGTCTTCTGACATCTGTTGCATCTCTGCAACTTCTTGTAGCCTGTAGAGCGAACTTTCTCGCTCTCTACATAACAGAGGTCCATCGGTTCTGGACCTCCGTTGTCATATCGTCTCGGTTGACGATATGATGTCGAGCTGGCGCGAGCCTGTCTCAGACTGAAGTCTTCCTGCTCCGCAATGGAAATGGCTTGTTCTAGTGAATCTAGTTCAAGCCGGAACAGGTGAGTCTTGACGGGACCATCCGCAAGACCCTGCATGAACACCGAAACCAACGTGTGTTCATCCACCGGATTGGAACTTATACAACTCGTGAGATGTCGTATATGTTGATCGTAAGCGTGCACATCACGCTTACCCTGCTTGAGCTTCAAGAGTTCGGTTTGAGCTCTGAACTCAGCTCTAGGCGGTTCAAACGTTTGTCTGAGCCGCGACTTGAAGACTTCTAGCGACCCAAACGCATATGGGTCGTGCAACTTGAGCCCCAGTGCCCAAGTCTTGGCACGTCCTGCCAGATTTGATTGGGCAAATGCAACTTGCATATCCCCGTCGTCGATGCGACGCGCCCTTATGGCGTCATCCAATTCGACGAACCATCTCAAGAGGGAGTCTTCTTCGACCCCTCTATACTTTGAGATGTCAATCTTCAAATTCTCGGGCCGACGCGAGTGCATCGACTCGCCAGCAGCAGCCTGCTGCTGTCTCAACAGTTCAAACTGTTGAGCACCTTGTTCTCTCAACAACTCTGCTTGTTGAGAACCTTGTTGGTGAAGCAAGGCTACTTTCTCGCGTTCAGCGTCAAGTTCATTTTGGATGAACTTGGCGATAGTAGCATGTTGGGCGTCTCTATTGAGAGCCTCTAGCATGACGCTAACAGCATGGATGCCCATTGTAACGGGGCACCCTGAAGCTTGTACTGGTGACAGTACAAGCTACTTATTCTGATAACAGAATAAGGCGGTGCCTCGTAACTTCACGTACACTCGTACGTGCAGAGGAAGACGGCAAGAAGAAGCGAGTACTCGGTTAGAGTAAAAAGTAGAACTGTATTTATAATAGTTAATGTCTGCAATAAATCACTATTTATCTTCATCTAACTATGTCTAAATACAAATGTGTAAATCAGTTATCTGCTCACCACTCATTGCGTGCGTCTGTCGTGGCGCGTCTTCGTTGGTTGATATAATGGCCTATATCAACCAATTAGGAACTACTTGGAAGTGCTACAGAATATTTGTCCTTATGACAATATTCTGAGAATATAACTCTTATAGTTATATTCTATTAACAATTTCTTATAAATTGTTATGTAACGATTCACCCCGTTACATCACCCCCCCTAACCATCAGTCACTTTAGTGACTGATTGACTAAATGGATACTCGTCCCAAATCATTTGGGACAGGGTTTGCACTTGTTGGTCCGCGTCCACTTTCCAACATTTCATCGCATGGTAGACAAGCCCATGCGATGCGCGAGCAAGGCCGCCGAGAGCGCGTCTGCACGTCTCTGTGCGGACGCCGAAGCAGAAACAACAGCAACTGATGTCCCATCGGTTGCTGAAGAGACCCAGCCTGTGTCACTTGGTGACGCAGGCGCTGGTCATGAAGACACTCGTGTCTTCACAGAGTACGAGCTCGGTGTCTCGTACTCTCCTGATACGGATGACGGATCCGTATCGACGGCGATTGAATCTAAGCCGCCTGCCAAGCGTGGCATGGACGATGCTTTGCGTCGCAGCATCTTCGGTTCATCTGATGAATCAGATGAACCATCGCCGAAGCGAAGGCGCTCGAGGTCGCGAGACTCGGGCGCTAATAGTGGTGTCGGTTCTCCAATGGACACCACTTCACAGCGAGGTGCCAGTACTTCTGTCGGCACGTCGCAGGAAGAGCGGGACCGCAATGTGTTGCGTCTCGCTCCAGAAAAGAAGGCATGGATGCCTCCAAAATCCGTCATGGATCACTTGTCGGCGACGACGAGTGATCGTTATCGAACACGATTGTTCGATTCGTCAAGGATCCATCACCTTGACCCCAGCGCGAAAGACTATCGCGCTGAACATGAATTTCTTCATCGATGCTTTCTTCAGACATCGATGGTACAGTGGGAATCTAACCAAAGGGTGGCTCCCCCCTCCCTTCGGGGGGGGGAGCCCCCCCCCCTATTATTTAGGGAGTAGGGCGTGGGGCGGGGGACCAACAAAACTAACAAAACTCTTTATAAGTTTGAAAAGCGAACCCCCAGAGGTGCACGCTACAAGCTGCATCGTCTGTCAAGGGAGAAAGGATTACCCTGCCTCTCTTGGGGAGACTCGTGCCCATGTTGTGTGAACAACTCTGCACGAGCACCTAAGGAGGCTTACCTCCTTACCAGCCCGTGGTGGCGCGTACGTGTCTCTACTGAGATGTACGAAGGGGATTGACAACCTGAAATCCCTTTACGACCGTGCCGGGAAGACTTTCTCCGGCGGTCCTTCTGCGGCACAGGATGTGTCGCGTCGTACTGCTCGACCAGACCCAGTACGTCAACCATCAATTGGGAGCGGGGCTCCCAAGAATCCCAGGACGGGGGATAGCCGCGCCACCGGACGAGATAACTCGTCCGACGTCCGTTCACGTCGCGGTGGTTCAACAGCTGCTCTACTAGATAGCGCTGGCCACCGCGAGAGTCCTCTAATGGAGGTGGAGGAGGAGGAAAGACGCTCTCCACACGATCATGTGGATCGGTGTGTTCCCGAGAGCTTCTTTGATCGCGTAACGCAAGGGTTACGCGACGATCTCGAGCATGAGCAGGACAGGCGTCTCCAGATGGTGGACACTGTCTTGAAGCATCGAGCTGAGTTTGCCTTTGCTCAGCTTGAGAACGAGAGATCTCTGACATCTCTTCGTGACGAGCTAAGTGTAGCTCGTGGGATTGTTGATCGGTCTCGGGATGAGATGGCTGCTCTCAGACCCTTGTTGATGCCCACCATCGGGAGCACAAGGCTCTCTGCGAGATGCTTGAGCGCAAGGGCGTTCTTCATCGGAAGAAGCAGCGTACTGATGGTACGGCTTAAGCCGACCAACGTAAAACGTGGGATGCGTTCGCATCTTACGTGGTAACTCGATCGTGTATGCATTGCCTAGGCGGTGCAATACACGAAATGGGCCGATGTACTTGGGTAGTAGTTTACTGCTACCCAAGTTAGTCACTACATGCTTTGGTACATTAACCGTAGACAGTAGGACTAAGTCACCTTTATTAAATAAAAGAGTGTTTGCCCTTCCATTCTTGTCAGCGTTTTGCTTTTGCTTATCCACCGCTTCGGCGATGGAGTCTTGCACAAAACGGACTACCGTTTCACGAGCCAGTATGAACTCATCTGATGACTCGTTAGCTTCAGTGCGCTGTGAGTGCACTGCAGCAACATCAATCTTTTCTTCAGTGAGGGCTTCCGCACTCTCACTGGCATCATCTTCTTCAATATCGATGTTATCGATATCGGCATCAAACGCAATGACCTCTACGTCAGAGCGTGATGAGCGTGAACCAATTCGGTTTTTGCTCGCGCGAGTCCCTCCCCCCCTTAAACCAGAGTTACACTCTAGTAAGGTGGGTACACGCGGATGGCGCAAGCCATTCACGTAAAACGGTGTATGTCGTCGTGGACGCATGCACCGAGTTGTTGATGGCAAACTCTACCATAGGCAAAAACTCACTCCAACTCTTAAAGGGTGTACGTATCCTCGAAGTATCTCTTCAAGGACACGATTGGCACGTTCCGTCTGACCATCTGACTCTGGATGATCAGATGTTGACATCTTCAAGCGCGTTCCGAGTGATTTGAACACGGAACGCCAGAAATCAGCAGTGAATCGTGGATCTCTGTCTGATACGAGTTCACGGGGCAACCCATGAAGTCGGAAGATGGTGTCAATAAAGACACAAGCACAGCCACTTGCCGTGATTGTCTCTGGTACAGCCACAAGGTGTACCATTTTGCTGAATCTGTCAACAAATACGAGAATACCCGTATTCCCGCGCTGCGTCTTTGGGTAACCCGAAGACAAAATCCATTGAGATGGATTCCCAGCACTCAGCCGGAACCGGTAGAGGCTGTAAAGGTGCACGCAGTGAAGGACTTGACTTCACTCGTTGGCAGGACTTCGCATGCGCGAACATACTTTCGCACAAACTGATACTGGCGGGGCCAGTAAAAGTCTCGACTCACCGTGAGAAATGTTTTCTCCCGGCCACGATGTCCTCCTAGAGGAGCATCTTGATACTCGAACATGATCCGCAAACGCAGATCAGTATCATCTGGAATGACAACACGTGGTGTGTCACCAGAAACGGCTGTATAATACAGTAAACCGTTGCGAGTAGTGTATCGATCTGATGCAGATCGATACGCGAGGCCATAATCGTTTCAACGATTCTCGAGATGGTTGGGAGAGATGTGTCAACAACTTCACAATCTCACCATCTTGGGCGTAAGCCCGCCTCACATCATCATACAACGTTGTAGATGGGACTGCGGACGTCATAACCGCAACAGTGACTGTCTCACTGTTGGGTTTCGCGACTGTTTCAAAGTCGGGACGACGTGAGGGTGCATCAGCGACGACATTAAGTCGTCCTGGTTTGTACTCGACCGTAAAGTTGTATTCCGCAAAGAATGAAAACCACCGCGCCATTCGTTGTGAAGGGGGGGGGCTGTTCACTGCCGTGCGTAATGACGCATGGTCAGTGTAAACAATGAAGGGTCTATCTCCCTATTGATGATAGACTCTGAACTTCGCGAGTGCATACTTCATGGCAAGGAGTTCCTTGTCATGCACTGGATAGTTCCCGCTCAGCTGGTTGCAGCTGACGCGACTGATAGCAGACGACGCGTTCAACGCCTTCAAGATCGTACTGCATTAATGCACAGCCGATTGCGAAATCGCTGGCATCACAGACCACATGAAATGGCCTGTCCTGATCGGCTATTGCTAGGACTGGGGATTGTAGCAAGCTCTGCTTGATACCATCAAAGGAGCGCTGACATTCAGCGTTCCATAACCACCTCTCGTTCTTTTTCAACAAACGAGAGAGGTGCATAGTCATCTCGGCGTAATTGCGTGAATACTTGTGCAAATACGCCGCTAGCCCAAGGAATTTTCGAAGACCTTTGACATCAACTGGCACAGGCCAGTCGGTGATCGTCTTGATCTTTTCGGGATCAGGACGTACACCGTTCTTACCAACGATGCACCCAAGAAGTGGTATTTCGCTTGCTGCAAATATACACTTCTTGAGATTTGCATACAATTGATGCTTTCGCATGATTGTAAGAACCTGTCGGAAGTGGTACCTGTGAACTTCAACGTCCGACTTTCCATCCATAGCCCGACTATGGATGAAGACGTCATCGAAACAACACGGCGCGAATTCTCGTACTGGTCTCAACAGATGTGATACACATCTGTTGAACGTGGCAGGGGCATTACTAAGCCCTTGTGGCGTTACTAGCCAGAGCATGCCGCTAGGCGTGCTAGCTGCGGTATAGAGTAAATCCCGTTCTCGCATTAGGATTTGATAGAAGCCATCCATCAAATCCATGGACGAGAAGATGGTACTCTTTGACATACCATCAATGATTACGTCCTTCCTTGGTATCGGCGTCTGAGCCGGTACCGTTGCAGCATTCAACTTGTTAAATGCATGCACTATCCACCACCCCTGTTGCTTTTCGCACACAGAAGGTCGGAGAGCTATGTGGGGAAGTTGATTCCCTCACATGGCCCGAAGCTAAACGATCGGCAAAGAACTTGTCGATCGCAAGTACTTGTTCACGGGGCAGTGGCCACTGCTTCATGACACAGTACTTCGAGCCTGGTTTAAGCTCGACCTCGTGTCGAATACCTTTATCCTTCGGTAATTGGCACGGAACAGTTTCAGGGAATACATTCTTGAATTCAACCAAATCTTCATAGAGAGGATTTGTCTTGAGCGATTCCCACGATTGGGAGTCATATCGCTCAACTCGTGTCTTTTCATCTAGGACACTCTCGTCCATAGATGAACTACTGAGAACTCTCTCGTTCTCAGTGAACACACACTGTTGCTGACCTTATGTCGGTTACACACTCGTCGTCAGCGACGAGTACGCAGATCTGCTTGACTTTGCCACTACGCAGATCACGCAAGAACCTTTTATGTTCGAGAGTTGGCAACTGAGTGATCTCCGAAGTCAACTTCGGAGGCGCAATCAGATCGAGTGTATAAGCGCCTACACTTGATCCGTTATTGACTATGACAATCAATGTCTCTGTCGTTTCCTGGGGACTTATTCCCTCAGGCCTCGAAGGACTTATTCCTTCGTCTTCCCGGGGACTTATTCCCGCGGGTTTCGGGGAACTTATTTCCGCCGTATTTTGTAATCTTGGGACTTATTCCCTTTACCTCCTCTAGCTGGGGTTGCGCAACCACAGCGAGATCCTCTACGAAAGACTCTCCAGTCGATCTAGGGATTATCGTTTCGCTTAACCTGAGCGATCGATTGTTTCTCTTCTAGATGTTCCCCCTAGGGATACATCTTTGTCCCGGTCCACTCGACTTATTCGAGTGGTGGACCTTCGGCGCAGCCTGTGTTTCCTCACAGCCGCCGGAACTTTGCTCCGAAGTGTAACCGTTTGGTACACTAAGGTTTTGTGCAGTCGTACTAACGACCGTACCACAAGTGAGGCCATCGCACTCACTCGTAGTACATCCACACGCTTGTGGACGCTCCAAAACGTTCATCAGATGGCCATCTTATGAACAAGCGCGCAGGCATCGTTACTGTTCGATGTTGCCAGTTTACCCGTGGTTCGTACCTTCTGAGCCACGGTATTCCAGGATGACATCAAATTTGTCATCCAAATCCAATACGATAAAGTCATCGTCATATTGGGTATCTTCTAGCGTATAGTGGATCTTCACTATACGCTTCATGACTGTTACGGATGCGCCTGTCGCAAGACGTACCGTCATCCTCGTAGGAGGTGTGTCACATTCACTGAATTTAAAGTGACCATCTTCTAGCGATTGGCGTCGCACAAAATTGTTGGACGCCCCACTATCGACTAGAGCTCGAAGGGACAACTTATTCGTCACTTCGAGTTTCAAGGTAAATGAGTGAGACCTCATTACCTAGAGCAGCAACGCACAACGTCTGTGTGTTGGGAGCAACCTTCATCAAGAGGCCCCTAAAAATTCTCTTGACGTTGCTGGATCAGTAGAGGTGCTCCGCACCTACTGATCCCTGTCCGTTTTTGACGGTCCATCCCGTTGTTGCGTCTTTGCACCAACTGCGGACCCTCGTCCCTGCCCCTTTCTCATGGGTGGACGGTCACTACGCCCAGTGTTGCGAGACACTGGACGAGGGGCACTACACTCGTAAGCGTAGTGTCCTGTCTTTTGACATCTATTGCATCTCTGCAAGTTCTTGTAGCCTGTAGAGCGAGCCTTCTCGCTCTCTACATAACAGAGGTCCATCGGCTCTGGACCTCCGCTATCATATCGTCTCGGTTGACGATATGATGTCGAGCTGGCGCGAGCCTGTCTCAGACTGAAGTCTTCCTGCTCCGCAATGGAAATGGCTTGTTCTAGTGAATCTAGTTCAAGTCGGAACAGGTGAGTCTTGACGGGACCATCCGCAAGACCCTGCATGAACACCCGAAACCAACGTGTGTTCATCCACCGGATTGGAACTTATACAACTCGTGAGATGTCGTATATGTTGAGCGTAAGCGTGCACATCACGCTTACCTTGTTTGAGCTTCAAGAGTTCGGTTCGAGCTCTGAACTCAGCTCCAGGCGGTTCAAACGTTTGTCTGAGCCGCGACCTGAAGACTTCCAACGACCCAAACGCATATGGGTCGTGCAGCTTGAGCCCCAGTGCCCAAGTCTTGGCACGTCCTGCCAGATTTGACTGGGCAAATGCAACTTGCATATCCCCATCGTCGATGCGACGCGCCCATATGGCGTCATCCAATTCGACGAACCATCTCAAGAGGGAGTCCTCTTCGATCCCCCTTTACTTGGAGATGTCAATCTTCAAGGGTCTCGGGCAACGCGAGTGCATCGACCCACCAGCAGCAGCCTGCTGCTGTCTCAACAATTCAAAATGTTGAGCACCCTGTTCTCTCAACAACTCTGCTTGTTGAGAACCTGAGTGGTGAAGCAAGGCTACTTTCTCGCGTTCGGCGTCAAGTTCATTTTGAATGAACTTGGCGATAGTAGCATGTTGGGCATCTCTATTAAGAGCCTCTAGCATGACGCTAACAGCATGGATGCCCATGAGTTGAACCCATTCGTTCAACCGCATCCCATTCGACATCGCTCAAATGGGAGTAGCCGTCACGCGTAGCGTGAAAGCTTTGGTCATCTTCATCATCCAACATATTCATGTTAGATGTGAACGTGGTCCCTGGACGGACTACGAAGTGCTACCAGGTGTAACGGGGCACCCTGAAGCTTGTACTGGTGACAGTACAAGTGACAGTACAAGCTACTTATTCTGATGACAGAATAAGGCGGTGCCTCGTAACTTCACGTACACTCGTACGTTTAGAGAGGAAGACGGTAAGAAGAAGCGAGTACTTGGTTAGAGTAAAAAGTAGAACTGTATTTAGTATAGTTAATGTCTGTTAATTTAATCACTATTTATCCTCATCTAACTATGTCTGAATACAAATGTGCGTATCAACTATCTGCTCACCACTCATTGCGTGCGTCTGTCGTGGCGCGTCTTCGTTGGTTGATATAATGGCCTATATCAACCAATTAGGGACTACTCTTGAGTGCTGCAGAATATTTGTCCTTTGACAATATTCTGAGAATTTAACTCTTATAGTTATATTCTATTAACAATTTCTTATAAATTGTTATGTAACGATTCACCCGTGTACAGATGGCATCTTGCCGTTCGCTTGTGAATCAGAGGGCGAGAGTTCTCCACTCTCGATGTAACAGAGGTCACAGGTTTGGGACCTCCTGTTTCATGTCGTCTCATCGGACGATAGTTGGATGGGTTTGCCTGAGAGTGTTTCAGGCTGAAGTCCTCCTGTTACGCGTACGCTGTCACCTTTTCCAGCGTATGGAAGTCCTCTAGGGACATGTAGGTCGTTACCGGTCCATGTACAAGACCGTAGATGAATACGTTGATAAGCGTGTTCTCATAAACAGGGTTTTCCGTGACGCTACGTACAAGGAACCGTAGGAGTTTGTACATAATCGTGCACATCACGCTAACCCTTTTTGAGCCCCAGGAGAGCAGAGCGTGCTCTGAGCTCGGCTCTGGGCGGCTCAAACGTCTCTTTGAGCCGAGACTCCAAGATCCCCAACGATTGAATCACGGCTGGGTCGTGAAGATTGAACCTAAGGCTTAATTCTTTGCTCGTCTGGTCAAATTTGACAGGGCGAAGGTGACTTGCATCTTGTCACCCTCGATGTGACGAGCCCTAATGGCATCGCCTAACTAGACGAACCATCTCAAAAGGGATTCTTCATCGGTTCCCTTGTACCTTGAGATATCAATCTTCAAGGTTTCCGGGTCGATGCATGTGCGTTGGCGCGCCCATCGACTGATGAGAGCCTTGCTGCTGTAGCAAGGCTATCATATGTCGTTCTACGGCAAGTTCCCCTGGCAGAAACTTGTTGATAGCAGCGTGTTGATGGTCTCTGCTTAGAGACTCCAACATACCACTCATGGCGGGTTCTGCCATGAAAACACTCATGCGACGGAATACCTTCCATGCTGAGTCACTCAGATGGGAGTAGCTTGTGACGTAAAAGCTATCGTCTTCTACGTCCAACATGTTCATGCTTTGAGACGGACACTAAGTAGTCGTTGGACGGACTACAAAGTGCTACCAGGTTTAACGGGGCACCCTTTTTTGGCAACTACGAATCTTCACGTTTGCTCGTACGTGCAAATAAAGCTAATATACTTGAATGACTCGTTTAAGTAAAGGTGGAAAGAGAACTGTATCCAGAATAGTTAAGCTATCAATATAACTTCAGTCTTTATCAACCTTATTTAATATATGCTGTCGTATGACGACAACCTGCCCACCACCCATTGCACGCATCTAGCAGCGACTGATGGCATTCTGTGGTTGACATATCTTTATCGACCAATCTTCGATCAGCTCGTGAACAAGATCATAAGGGGATATTATTCCTTCAATATTGCCTATCTCAGATAATTTTGGCGCAGGAGATTGTCGCGCTGAACAATCCTTCTGTGACACCGTTTGGTGTCAGTCTCATGTAACGGGCTACCCTGTTACGATCTGCGAAGATCGTTCAATAACCTTGGGTTTTATCTGATTAATCTATTGTTTGGATCAAAGTTCTGATCTTACTTTGGTCCAGTATGGTGGCTCCTTGTTAGATTTTCTTTCTTTAATATTTAGAAACTTCGTTCTGTTTGTACTTTTCCTTTACGTTGTATCTGTATTAAAATTAAGGGTGCAGAATGTCGGAGAATTTTACATATTTATTCCTCTAAAAGTTTTGTAGATGATCACTTAAAGCTGTGGCCTCTTAGACCTATATGTTGAAATTTTGCTCGATGGAGAAGTCTGAAACGTGATAATTCAAGTAGCTGTAACTCTTTTTTGTTGAGCAGCCAAATGGCAAGTACCCGCCATATTTACCTTGCCTGTTCTGTTTCACCGGTGGATAACCTTCAACGAATTACACTTTAAGATTCTACCTTGTTAATAAAGTGTCGAAATCTCTGCAATTTTTATGCTGGGATTATCACAGAACTGGGGGTCACCTGAAATGTTGTACTTTTTTAAATATCATATTACTATATCTAAGGGGTGTGAATTATATCCAGATTATTGAGATCTATCAAAATATTTGAATAAATTCAACACCGCGACAAATATGTCTCAATAAAACTTATGTGGTATCAAATCGGACATCTCAATATTTTTTCGGGACCGAACACTTTTATTGATGCCTTACCTCCCAAGCAATTCGATAACCCATGTTAGGATTTTTCACCAAGTTCACTCGAATTGCTAATCGACCGCAACACAGCTGATCTCGAATGTATTTTAGAAACAATTTTGCAGGAGCTAGGATACGGATTACCACTTCTTTCCACGATGTCGGCATAATCGTCTAGCAACGTTGTTTTTAAAAATCTTACCTACCCGTCCCATATATTTGACGTTACAGAATTTAACTCCATTATCCACTTCAGAATCGTATGACCCGGATCCCCAGGATCTCACTATTATTCTTTAACCATTGAGATCGCCGTCTTTTATTTATCCTAGTCCACGAACCATGATCTCAGGGTCAGCTGGGTATGAGGATCCTTGATCATACTGTAGTGGACCTGTTGGGACGATCTGAGTGTGTCGTCTGCATGATGAATACGGGTCACCGAGTCGGACTTGCACTTCAAAGCCATCCACGCTTATCAAAACGGAAAACTTCCTCGGTTTGTAGTTTCCTTTTTTTTTTTTTTTTTTGTGCTTTTCATGCAATAAATCAACCCCTGATTTATCCCATTACGTCGAACCAAGCAGCAGACCACCGCCATTTTATATCGTGCCTTAATCACATTGCTTGGATTTTGACCACCTTGTACATCCGTCAATTGGAATGGGATTGAGCTTCTCTCCATAACGTCCTTGGGAGATGTCAATCACGCTCGTATTTAGATGACTAAATGACCGCTGCGCAAAGCGAATCTCTTCACACAGCGAGGTGAGGAGTATAGGTGTGATCTCAATTTCTGGATCGACCGTTCGGTTGCCGCAGATACTTCAACCCATTAACACTTGTCGTGCATCCAATCAAAATGATTTTTGACTGAAAAAATCGTTCGCAATACTAATCCTGGAGATGGAGGCCCTACGATCAGATTCGTCTATCTAAAACGATCGGCTCCGCACGCGCTTGACGCTTCTGTTTATCCTTGCTGTTTTCGAGCCCTCAGGTTGGTCTTTCGATCTCTTCTTTCGAATAAATCAACCTCACCGAGGTCGGCTCGTCCAACACTTAGACCCGCCTTCAATCGCAGTTGTTTGTTTCCTACGTGTTCTTAAGAACCCTGGTCCAAAACCAATCCCAAAAGCTGACATTGTTGTCTTAAAGAGCTGAGCGCGCGTGCTTAGCTACTGTATGTAACCCCTGTTTCAAGAAAAAACTACTTCGGCTGCCACTTCATTGATTCGGTGAGAAGCCAAATAGAAATCTCACCCAGAAGAGAGGGTTGACCCGTCGTTGCTAAAACATATCAAATTAAACTCTGTGTCTTATTGAATCAAGGTTTATAGTGCGTGTGAAAAAAAATAAGTTTAAATATATACAGCTGAATACTTCTCAACCTGCTGCCAAAAGTGAGCACAATGATAAAAATCTTAACATCCAATACCGCGTCCTGGGAACACGTGTCAAATACCTGGGATTACATTTTCCTCCAGTATTAAGGTCAAAGTATCCATATGTTGTGAGTGTGACAAATATCGGGCAGTTGATACCAAATATTGCGTTCAAATACTCTGTAGTCCGGTTTTTTTACAATACAACCTAAACTATTTTTCCAAATATAGGATCCAAACCCACTCTGTAGGTCATGCAAAAATTTGGTCAAAATACGAAATCTAGTCGACTTTGTGCCGTCAGTTGGTCTTCAACCACTATATTTCCTGATATTATCTTACAAGAATAACCTCTAAGATCATCATCTGTTGCTCTTGGTCACTGGTAGGCGCATATCTAGTCTAGGTAGATAATACATTATCCCTCTTAGCTTCAGTGCGCTGTGAGTGCACTGCTGCAACATCAATCTTTTCTTCAGTGAGGGGGCTTCCGCACTCTCACTGGCATCATCTTCTTCAATATCGATGTTATCGATATCGGCATCAAACGCAATGACCTCTTCGTCAGAGCGTGATGAGGCGGTCCACCTATTCGGTTTTGCTAGCGCGAGTCCCCCCCCTCGAACCAGAATTACACTCTAGTAAGGTGGGTACCGCGGATGGCGCAAGCCATTCACGTAAAACGGTGTATGTGTCGTGGACGCATGCACCGAGTTGTTAATGGCAAACTCTACCATTGGCAAAAACTCACTCCAACTCTTAAAGGAGTGTACGTATCCTCGAAGTATCTCTTTCGAGGACACGATTGGCACGTTCCGTCTGACCATCTGACTCTGGATGATCAGATGTCGACATCTTCAAGCGCGTTCCGAGTGATTTGAACACGGAACGCCAGAAATCAGCAGTGAAGCGTGGATCTCTGTCTGATACGAGTTCACGGGGCAACCCATAAAGTCGAAAGATGGTGTCAATAAAGACACAAGCACAGCCACTTTGCCGTGATTGTCTCTGGTACAGCCACAAGGTGTACCATTTTTGCTGAATCTGTCAACAAATACGAGAATACCCGTACTCCCGCGTGCGTCTTTGGGTAACCCGAAGACAAAATCCATTGAGATGGATTCCCAGCACTCAGCCGGAACCGGTAGACTGTAAAGGTGCACGCAGTGAAGGACTTGACTTCACTCGTTGACAGACTTCGCATGCGCGAACATACTTTCGCACAAACTGATACTGGCGGGGCCAGTAAAAGTCTCGACTCACCGTGAGAAATGTTTTCTCCCGGCCACGATGTCCTCCTAGAGGAGCATCTTGATACTCGAACATGATCCGCAAACGCAGATCAGTATCATCTGGAATGACAACACGTGGTGTGTCACCAGAAACGGCTGTATAATACAGTAAACCGTTACGAGTAGTGTATCGATCTGATGCAGATCGATACGCAGGCCATAATCGTTTCAACGATTCTCGAGATGGTTGGGAGAGATGTGTCAACAACTTCACAATCTCACCATCTTGGGCGTAAGCCCGCCTCACATCATCATACAACGTTGTAGATGGGACTGCGGACGTCATAACCGCAACAGTGACTGTCTCACTGTTGGGTTTCGCGACTGTTTCAAAGTCGGGACGACGTGAGAGTGCATCAGCGACGACATTAAGTCGTCCTGGTTTGTACTCGACCGTAAAGTTGTATTCCGCAAAGAATGAAAACCACCGCGCCATTCGTTGTGAAAGGTGCGGGCTGTTCACTGCCGTGCGTAATGACGCATGGTCAGTGTAAACAATGAAGGGGCTATCTCCTATTAGATAGACTCTGAACTTCGCGAGTGCATACTTCATGGCAAGGAGTTCCTTGTCATGCACTGGATAGTTCCGCTCAGCTGGTTGCAGCTGACGCGACTGATAGCAGACGACGCGTTCAACGCCTTCAAGATCGTACTGCATTAATGCACAGCCGATTGCGAAATCGCTGGCATCACAGACCACATGAAATGGCCTGTCCTGATCGGCTATTGCTAGGACTGGGGATTGTAGCAAGCTCTGCTTGATACCATCAAAGGAGCGCTGACATTCAGCGTTCCATAACCACCTCTCGTTCTTTTTCAACAAACGAGAGAGGTGCACAGTCATCTCGGCGTGAATTGCGTGAATACTTGTGCAAATACGCCGCTAGCCCAAGGAATTTTTGAAGACCTTTGACATCAACTGGCACAGGCCAGTCGGTGATCGCCTTGATCTTTCGGGATCAGGACGCACACCGTTCTTACCAACGATGCACCCAAGAAGTGGTGTTTCGCTTGCTGCAAATATACACTTCTTAAGATTTGCATACAATTGATGCTTTTGCATGATTGTAAGAACCTGTCGGACGTGGTGCCTGTGAACCTCAACGTCCGACTTTCCATCCATAGCTCGGCTGTGGATGAATACGTCATCGAAATAACTCGGCGCGAATTCTCGTACTGGTCTCAACAGATGTGATACACATCTGTTGAACGTGGCAGGGGCATTACTGAGCCCTTGTGGCATTACTAGCCACTCCCAGAGCATGCCGCTAGGCGTGCTAACTGCGGTATAGGGTATATCCCGTTCTCTCGCATTAGGATTTGATAGAAGCCATCCATCAAATCCATGGACGAAAAGATGGTACTCTTTGACATACCATCAATGATTACGTCCTTCCTTGGTATCGGCGTCCGAGCCGGTACCGTTGCAGCATTCAACTTGTTAAATGCATGCACTATCCGCCAGCCTCCTGTTGCTTTTCGCACACAGAAGGTCAGAGAGCTATGTGGGGAAGTTGATTCCCTCACATGGCCCGAAGCTAAACGATCGGCAAAGAACTTGTCGATCGCAAGTACTTGTTCACGGGGCAGTGGCCACTGCTTCATGACACAGTACTTCGAGCCTGGTTTAAGCTCGACCTCGTGTCGAATACCTTTATCCTTCGGTAATTGGCACGGAACAGTTTCAGGGAATACATTCTTGAATTCAACCAAATCTTCATAGAGAGGATTTGTCTTGAGCGATTCCCACGATTGGGAGTCATATCGCTCAACTCGTGTCTTTTCATCTAGGACACTCTCGTCCATAGATGAACTACTGAGAACTCTCTCGTTCTCAGTGAACACTGTTGCTGACCTTATGTCGGCTACACACTCGTCGTCAGCGACGAGTACGCAGATCTGCTTGACTTTGCCACTACGCAGATCACGCAAGAACCTTTTATGTTCGAGAGTTGGCAACTGAGTGATCTCCGAAGTCAACTTCGGAGGCGCAATCAGATCGAGTGTATAAGCGCCTACACTTGATCCGTTATTGACTATGACAATCAATGTCTCTGTCGTTTCCTGGGGACTTATTCCCTCAGGCCTCGAAGGACTTATTCCTTCGTCTTCCCGGGGACTTATTCCCGCGGGTTTCGGGGAACTTATTTCCGCCGTATTTTGTAATCTTGGGACTTATTCCCTTAACTTCCTCTAGCTGTGGTTGCGCAACCACAGCGAGATCCTCTACGAAAGACTCTCCAGTCGATCTAGGATTATCGTTTCGCTTAACCTGACGATCGATTGTTTCTCTTCTAGATGTTCCCGCTAGGGATACATCTTTGTCCCGGTCCACTCGACTTATTCGAGTGGTGGACCTTCGGCGCAGCCTGTGTTTCCTCACAGCCGCCGGAACTTTGCTCCGAAGTGTAACTTTTTGTTACACTAAGGTTTTGTGCAGTCGTACTAACGACCGTACCACAAGTGAGGCCATCGCACTCACTCGTAGTACATCCACACGCTTGTGGACGCTCCAAAACGTTCATCAGGTGGCCATCTTATGAATATGCGGCAGGCATCGTTACTGTTCGATGTTGCCAGTTTACCCGTGGTTCGTACCTTCTGAGCCACGGTATTCCAAGGAAGACATCAAATTTGTCATCCAAATCCAATACGATAAAGTCATCGTCATATTGGATATCTTCTAGCGTATAGTGGTTTTTCACTATACGCTTCATGACAGTTACGGATGCGCCTGTCGCAAGACGTACCGTCATCCTCGTAGGAGGTGTGTCACATTCACTGAATTTAAAGTGACCATCTTCTAGCGATTGGCGTTGCACAAGATTGTTGGACGCCCCACAATCGACTAGAGCTCGAAGGGAAAACTTATTCGTCACTTCGAGTTTCAAGGTAATGAGTGAGACCTCATTACCTAGAGCAGCAACGCACAACGTCTGTGTGTTGGGAGCAACCTGCATCAAGAGGCCCACAAATTCTCTTGACGTTGCTGGACCAGTAGGGTGCTCCGCACCTACTGATCCTGTCCGTTTTTTGACGGTCCATCCCGTTGTTGCGTCTTTGCATTAAAAGCGGACCCGCGTCCCTGCCCCTTTCTCATGGGTGGACGGTCACTACGTCCAGTGTTGAGAGACACTGGACGAGGGGCACTACACTCGTAAGCGTAGTGTCCTGTCTTTTGACATCTATTGCATTTCTGCAAGTTCTTGTAGTCTGTAGAGCGAGCCTTCTCGCTCTCTACATAACAGAGGTCCATCGGCTCTGGACCTCCGCTGTCATATCGTCTTGGTTGACGATACGATGTCGAGCTGGCGCGAGCCTGTCTCAGACTGAAGTCTTCCTGTTCCGCAATGGAAATGGCTTGTTCTAGTGAATCTAGTTCAAGTCGGAACAGGTGAGTCTTGACGGGACCATCCGCAAGACCCTGCATGAACACCGAAACCAACGTGTGTTCATCCACCGGATTGGAACTTATACAACTCGTGAGATGTCGTATATGTTGCGCGTAAGCGTGCACATCACGCTTACCTTGTTTGAGCTTCAAGAGTTCGGTTCGAGCTCTGAACTCAGCTCCAGGCGGTTCAAACGTTTGTCTGATCCGCGACCTGAAGACTTCCAACGACCCAAACGCGTATGGGTCGTGCAACTTGAGCCCCAGTGCCCAAGTCTTGGCACGTCCTGCCAGATTTGACTGGGCAAATGCAACTTGCATTTCCCCATCGTCGATGCGACTCGCCCTTATGGCGTCATCCAATTCGACGAACCATCTTAAGAGGGAGTCCTCTTCGACTCCCCTTTACTTGGAGATGTCAATCTTCAAGGTCTCGGGTCAACGCGAGTGCGTCGACCCACCAGCAGCAGCCTGCTGCTGTCTCAACAATTCAAAATGTTGAGCACCCTGTTCTCTCAACAACTCTGCTTGTTGAGAACCTAGTTGGTGAAGCAAGGCTACTTTCTCGCGTTCGGCGTCAAGTTCATTTTGAATGAACTTGGCGATAGTAGCATGTTGGGCATCTCTATTAAGAGCCTCTAGCATGACGCTAACAGCATGGATGCCCATGATTGAACCCATTCGTTCAACCGCATCCCATTCGACATCGCTCAAATGGGAGTAGCCGTCACGCGTAGCGTGAAAGCTTTGGTCATCTTCATCATCCAACATATTCATGTTAGATGTGAACGTGGTCCTTGGACGGACTACGAAGTGCTACCAGGTGTAACGGGGCACCCTGAAGCTTGTACTGGTGACAGTACAAGTGACAGTACAAGCTACTTATTCTGATGACAGAATAAGGCGGTGCCTCGGAACTTCACGTACACTCGTACGTTTAGAGGAAGACGGTAAGAAGAAGCGAGTACTTGGTTAAAGTAAAAAGTAGAACTGTATTCAGTATAGTTAATGTCTGTTAATTTAATCACTATTTATCCTCATCTAACTATGTCTGAATACAAATGTGCGTATCAACTATCTGCTCACCACTCATTGCGTGCGTCTGTCGTGGCGCGTCTTCGTTGGTTGATATAATGGCCTATATCAACCAATTAGGAACTACTCGTAAGTGCTGCAGAATATTTGTCCTTTGACAATATTCTGAGAATTTAACTCTGATAGTTATATTCTATTAACAATTTCTTACAAATTGTTATGTAACGATTCACCCCGTTACAGATGGCATCTTGCCGTTCGCTTGTGAATCAGAGGGCGAGAGTTCTCGCTCTCGATGTAACAGAGGTCACAGGTTTGGGACCTCCTGTTTCATGTCGTCTCATCGGACGATAGTTGGATGGGTTTGCCTGAGAGTGTTTCAGGCTGAAGTCCTCCTGTTACGCGTACGCTGTCACCTTTTCCAGCGTATGGAAGTCCTCTAGGGACATGTAGGTCGTTACCGGTCCATGTACAAGACCGTAGATGAATACGTTGATAAGCGTGTTCTCATAAACAGGGTTTTCCGTGACGCTACGTACAAGGAACCGTAGGAGTTGTACATAATCGTGCACATCACGCTAACCCTTTTTGAGCCCCAGGAGAGCAGAGCGTGCTCTGAGCTCGGCTCTGGGCGGCTCAAACGTCTCTTTGAGCCGAGACTCCAAGATCCCCAACGATTGAATCACGGCTGGGTCGTGAAGATTGAACCCTAAGGCTTAATTCTTTGCTCGTCTGGTCAAATTTGACAGGGCGAAGGTGACTTGCATCTTGTCACCCTCGATGTGACGGGCCCTAATGGCATCGCCTAACTAGACGAACCATCTCAAAAGGGATTCTTCATCGGTTCCCTTGTACCTTGAGATATCAATCTTCAAGGTTTCGGGTCGATGCATGTGCGTTGGCGCGCCCATCGACTGATGAGAGCCTTGCTGCTGTAGCAAGGCTATCATATGTCGTTCGACGGCAAGTTCCCCTTGTAGAAACTTGTTGATAGCAGCGTGTTGATGGTCTCTGCTTAGAGACTCCAACATACCACTCATGGCGGGTTCTGCCATGAAAACACTCATGCGACGGACTACCTTCCATTCTGAGTCACTCAGATGGGAGTAGCTTGTGACGTAAAAGCTATCGTCTTCTACGTCCAACATGTTCATGCTGGACGGACACTAAGTAGTCGTTGGACGGACTACAAAGTGCTACCAGGTTTAACGGGGCACCCTTTTTTTGGCAGCTACGAATCTTCACGTTTGCTCGTACGTGCAAATAAAGCTAATATACTTGAATGACTCGTTTAAGTAAAGGTGGAAAGAGAACTGTATCCAGAATAGTTAAGCTATCAATATAACTTCAGTCTTTATCAACCTTATTTAATATATGTTGTCGTATGACGACAACCTGCCCACCACCCATTGCACGCATCTAGCAGCGACTGATGGCATTCTATGGTTGACATATCTTTTATCGACCAATCTTCGATCAGCTCGTGAACAAGATCATAAGGGGATATTATTCCTTCAATATTGCCTATCTCAGATAATTTTGGCAGGAGATTGTCACGCTAGACAATCCTTCTGTGACACCGTTTGGTGTCAGTCTCATGTAACGGGCTACCCTGTTACGATCTTGAAGATCGCAATAACCTTGGGTTTATCTGATTAATCTATTGTTTGGATCGTTCTGATCTTACTTGGTCCAGTATGGTGGCTCCTTGTTAGATTTTCTTTTTTTAATATTTAGAAACTTCGTTCTGTTTGTACTTTTCCTTTACGTTGTATCTGTATTAAATTAAAGTTGCAGAATGTCGAGAATTTTATATTTATTCAAAAGTTTTGTAGATATCACTTAAAGCTGTGGCCTCTTAGACCTTATGTTGAAATTTTGCTCGATGGAGAAGTCGAAACGTGATAATTCAAGTAGCTGTAACTCTTTTTGTTGAGCAGCCAAATAAGTACCCATAATGTTACCTTGCCTATTCACTGCAGGATAACCTTCAACGAATTACACTTTAAGATTCTACCTTGTTAATAAAGTGTCGAAATCTCTGCAATTTTTATGCTGATTATCACAAAACTGGGGGTCACCCGAAATGTTGCAATTTTCATATTATTACTATATCTAAGGGTGCAATTATATCCAGATTATTGAGATCTATCAAAATATTTGAATAAATTCAACACCGCGACAAATATGTCTCAATAAACTTTGTGGTATCAAATCGGACATCTCAATATATTTTCGGGACTGAACCTTTTATTGATGCCATACCCTCCTCCAAGTAATTCGATAACCGATGTTAGGATTTCACCAAGTTCACTCGTATTTCTAATCGACCGCAACACTGATCTCGAATGTATTTTTAAAACAATTTTGGGAGCTAGGATACGGATTACCAATTCCTTTCCACGATGTCGGCATAATCGTCTAGCACGTTGTTTTAAAATCTACCTACCCGTCCCATATTTGACGTTACGATTTAACTCGGTTCACTTCCAGATTGAATCGGGACAAATAGGATCCCCGATCTCACTATTCTTTTTTTAACCATTGAGATCCCCGTCTTATTTATCACAGTCACGAACCATCGATCTCAGGGTCAGCTAGGTGGATCTTGATCATACTGTAGTGGACCTGTTGGGACGATCTGAGTGTCGTCTGCATGATGTACGGTCCCCAATTGAGGACTTGCACTTCAAAGCCATCCATCAAAACGAAACCGGTTGTAGTTTCCTGTGCTTTTCTGCTAATAAATCAGCCCCTGATTTATCCCCCCATTACGTAGACAAGGCAGACACCGCCATTTTGTATCGTGCCTTAATCACATTGCTTGGATTTTGACCACCTTGTACATCCGTCAATTGGAATGGATTGAGCTTTCCATAGCGTCCTTGGGAGATGTCAATCACGCTCGGTATTTAGATGACTAAATGACCGCTGCGCGAGAATCTTCACACAGCGATATGGTATAGGTGTGATCTCAATTTCTAGATCGACCGTTCGGTTGCCGCAGATACTTCAACCCATTAACCTTGTCGTGCATCCAATCAAAATGATTTTTTGACTGAAAAAATCGTTCGCAATACCTAATCCTGGAGATAGGCCCTACGATCAGATTCGTCTATCTAAAACGATCGGCTCGCACGCGCTTGACGCTTCTGATCCTTGCTCGAGCCCTCAGGTTGGTCTTTCGATCTCTTCTTTCAGATAAATCAACCTCACCGAGGTCGGCTGTCCAACACTTACACCCGCCTTCAATCGCAGTTGTTTGTTTCCTACGTGTTCTTAAGAACCCTGGTCAAACAATCCAAGAGCTGACATTGTCTTAAAAGCTGAGCGCGCGTGCTTAGCAACGACATGTAACCCCTGTTTCGAAAAAAAATTGCTTCGGCTTCCCACTTCATTGATTCGGTGAGAAGCCAAATAAATCTCACCCAGAAGAGAGGGTCAGACGTCGTTGCTAAAACATATCAAATTAAACTCTGTGTCTTATTGAATCAAGGTTTTATAGTGCGTGTAAAAATCCGTTTAAATATTACGAATACTTCTCAACCTGCTGCCAAAAGTGAGCACATGATAAATCTTAACATCCAATACCGCGTCCTGGGAACACGTGTCAAATACCTGGATTACATTCTCCAGTATTGGCGTCAGTATCCATATGTTGTGAGTGTGACAAATATCGGGCAGTTGATACAAATATTGCGTTCAAATACTCAGTCCGGTTTTTTTTACAATAAACTTAAACCATTTTTCCAAATATAGGATCTAAACCCACTCTTAGGTCATGCAAAAATTTGGTCAAAATTCAACCTAGCCAAGTTTTTGCCGTCAGTTGGTCTTCAACGACTATATTTCTTGATATTGTCTTACAAAAATAACCTCTGAGATCATCATCTGGTACACTCATGGTCACTGAATAGGCGCATACCTAGTCTAGGTAGATAATACGACCATCCTCCAACACAAGTTATTGCAATAATAGGAGACTGTTAGGTTTGTTGATGTACGATCCCCATTCAGGCGTCACCACGATCCTCTTCTCTTAGTCCTATTGAACTTTCACTGTTCATGATGTGTCAATACACTGAACATTAAGATCCAACGATCTTTGTTTACCTTCATCCTCTCAATCGATCGGCCGCTGTATTCAATCATCTGCTTACACATTTTTCGATTCTTCATACCAATTCCACTTCGGTCCTTCCAAATTTTTAATAACGTAAGTGTTTGCGTCATTGAGGAAGTCATGTAACGGTATGAATCGTTATATAACAATTTATACGAAATAGTTAATAGAATATAACTATAAGAGTTGTATTCTCAGAATATTGTCATAAGGACAAATATTCTGTAGCACTTACGAGTAGTTCCTAATTGGTTGATATAGGCCATTACATCAACCAACGAAGACGCGCCACGACAGACGCACGCAATGAGTGGTGAGCAGATAGCTGATATGCACATTTGTATTCAGACATAGTTAGATGAGGATAAATAGTGATTATAGTAACAGACATTAACTATACTGAATACAGTTCTACTTTTTACTTTAACCAAGTACTCGCTTCTTCTTACCGTCTTCCTCTAAACGTACGAGTGTACGTGAAGTTCCGAGGCACCGCCTTATTCTGTCATCAGAATAAGTAGCTTGTACTGTCACTTGTACTGTCACCAGTACAAGCTTTAGGGTGCCCCGTCACACCTGGTAGCACTTCGTAGTCCGTCCAAGGACCACGTTCACATCTAACATGAATATGTTGGATGATGAAGATGACCAAAGCTTTCACGCTACGCGTGACGGCTACTCCCATTTGAGCGATGTCGAATGGGATGCGGTTGAACGGATGGGTTCAACCATGGGAATCCATGCTGTTAGCGTCATGCTAGAGGCTCTCAATAGAGATGCCCAACATGCTACTATCGCCAAGTTCATTCAAAATGAACTTGACGCTGAACGCGAGAAAGTAGCCTTGCTTCACCAACAAGGTTCTTAACAAATAGAGTTGTTGAGAGAACAGAGTGCTCAACAGTTTGAGCTGTTGAGACAGCAGCAGGCTGCTGCTGGTGGGTCGATGCACTCGCGTCGACCCGAAACCTTGAAGATTGACATCTCCAAGTATAGGGGAGTCGAAGAGGACTCCCTCTTGAGATGGTTCGTCGAATTGGATGAAGCCATAAGGGCGCGTCGCATCGACGACGGGGAAATGCAAGTTGCATTTGCCCAGTCAAATCTGGCAGGACGTGCCAAGACTTGGGCACTGGGGCTCAAGTTGCACGACCCATATGCGTTTGGGTCGTTGGAAGTCTTCACCGCGGCTCAGACAAACGTTTGAACCGCCTAGAGCTGAGTTCAGAGCTCGAACAGAACTCTTGAAGCTCAAGCAGGGTAAGCGTGATGTGCACGCTTACGCGCAACATATACGACATCTCACGAGTTGTACAAGTTCCAATCCGGTGGATGAACACACGTTGGTTTCGGTGTTCATGCAGGGTCTTGCGGATGGTCCCGTCAAGACTCACCTGTTCCGACTTGAACTAGATTCACTAGAACAAGCCATTTCCATTGCGGAACAGGAAGACTTCAGTCTGAGACAGGCTCGCGCCAGCTCGACATCGTATCGTCAACCAAGACGATATGATAGCGGAGGTCCAGAGCCGATGGAACTCTGTTATGTAGAGAGCGAGAAGGCTCGCTCTACAGACTACAAGAACTTGCAGAAATGCAACAGATGTCAAAAGACAGGACACTACGCTTACGAGTGTAGTGCCCCTCGTCCAGTGTCTCTCAACACTGGACATAGTGACCTTCCACCCATGAGAAAGGGGCAGGGACGCGGGTCCGCTTTTAATGCAAAGACGCAACAACGGGATGGACCGTCAAAAAACGGACAGGATCAGTAGGTGCGGAGCACCCTACTGGTCCAGCAACGTCAAGAGAATTTGTGGGCCTCTTGATGCAGGTTGCTCCCAACACACAGACGTTGTGCGTTGCTGCTCTAGGTAATGAGGTCTCACTCATTACCTTGAAACTCGAAGTGACGAATAAGTTTTCCCTTCGAGCTCTAGTCGATTGTGGGGCGTCCAACAATCTTGTGCAACGCCAATCGCTAGAAGATGGTCACTTTAAATTCAGTGAATGTGACACACCTCCTACGAGGATGACGGTACGTCTTGCGACAGGCGCATCCGTAACTGTCATGAAGCGTATAGTGAAGATCCACTATACGCTAGAAGATATCCAATATGACGATGACTTTATCGTATTGGATTTGGATGACAAATTTGATGTCTTCCTTGGAATACCGTGGCTCAGAAGGTACGAACCACGGGTAAACTGGCAACATCGAACAGTAACGATGCCTGCCGCATATTCATAAGATGGCCACCTGATGAACGTTTTGGAGCGTCCACAAGCGTGTGGATGTACTACGAGTGAGTGCGATGGCCTCACTTGTGGTACGGTCGTTAGTACGACTGCACAAAACCTTAGTGTACCAAACGGTTACACTTCGGAGCAAAGTTCCGGCGGCTGTGAGGAAACACAGGCTGCGCCGAAGGTCCACCACTCGAATAAGTCGAGTGGACCGGGACAAAGATGTATCCCTAGCGGGGAACATCTAGAAGAGAAACAATCGATCGTCAGGTTAAGCGAAACGATAATCCTAGATCGACTGGAGAGTCTTTCGTAGAGGAAGTCAAGGGAATAAGTCCCAAGATTACAAAATACGGCGGAAATAAGTTCCCCGAAACCCGCGGGAATAAGTCCCCGGGAAGACGAAGGAATAAGTCCTTCGAGGCCTGAGGGAATAAGTCCCCAGGAAACGACAGAGACATTGATTGTCATAGTCAATAACGGATCAAGTGTAGGCGCTTATACACTCGATCTGATTGCGCCTCCGAAGTTGACTTCGGAGATCACTCAGTTGCCAACTCTCGAACATAAAAGGTTCTTGCGTGATCTGCGTAGTGGCAAAGTCAAGCAGATCTGCGTACTCGTCGCTGACGACGAGTGTGTAGCCGACATAAGGTCAGCAACAGTGTTCACTGAGAACGAGAGAGTTCTCAGTAGTTCATCTATGGACGAGAGTGTCCTAGATGAAAAGACACGAGTTGAGCGATATGACTCCCAATCGTGGGAATCGCTCAAGACAAATCCTCTCTATGAAGATTTGGTTGAATTCAAGAATGTATTCCCTGAAACTGTTCCGTGCCAATTACCGAAGGATAAAGGTATTCGACACGAGGTCGAGCTTAAACCAGGCTCGAAGTACTGTGTCATGAAGCAGTGGCCACTGCCCCGTGAACAAGTACTTGCGATCGACAAGTTCTTTGCCGATCGTTTAGCTTCGGGCCATGTGAGGGAATCAACTTCCCCACATAGCTCTCCGACCTTCTGTGTTCGAAAAGCAACAGGAGGCTGGCGGATAGTGCATGCATTTAACAAGTTGAATGCTGCAACGGTACCGGCTCGGACGCCGATACCAAGGAAGGACGTAATCATTGATGGTATGTCAAAGAGTACCATCTTTTCGTCCATGGATTTGATGGATGGCTTCTATCAAATCCTAATGCGAGAAAGGGATTTATACCCTATACCGCAGTGAGCACGCCTAGTGGCAGGCTCTGGGAATGGCTAGTAATGCCACAAGGGCTTAGTAATGCCCCTGCCACGTTCAACAGATGTGTATCACATCTGTTGAGACCAGTACGAGAATTCGCGCCGAGTTATTTCGATGACGTATTCATTCATAGTCGAGCTATGGATGGATGGAAAGTCGGACGTTGAGGTTCACAGGTACCACGTCCGACAGGTCTTACAATCATGCGAAAGCATCAATTGTATGCAAATCTTAAGAAGTGTATATTTGCAGCAAGCGAAATACCACTTCTTGGGTGCATCGTTGGTAAGAACGGTGTGCGTCCTGATCCCGAAAGATCAAGGCGATCACCGACTGGCCTGTGCCAGTTGATGTCAAAGGTCTTCAAAAATTCCTTGGGCTAGCGGCGTATTTGCACAAGTATTCACGCAATTACGCCGAGATGACTATGCACCTCTCTCGTTTGTTGAAAAAGAACGAGAGGTGGTTATGGAACGCTGAATGTCAGCGCTCCTTTGATGGTATCAAGCAGAGCTTGATACAATCCCCAGTCCTAGCAATAGCCGATCAGGACAGGCCATTTCATGTGGTCTGTGATGCCAGCGATTTCGCAATCGGCTGTGCATTAATGCAGTACGATCTTGAAGGCGTTGAACGCGTCGTCTGCTATCAGTCGCGTCAGCTGCAACCAGCTGAGCGGAACTATCCAGTGCATGACAAGGAACTCCTTGCCATGAAGTATGCACTCGCGAAGTTCAGAGTCTATCTAATAGGAGATAGCCCCTTCATTGTTTACACTGACCATGCGTCATTACGCACGGCAGTGAACAGCCCGCACCTTTCACAACGAATGGCGCGGTGGTTTTCATTCTTTGCGGAATACAACTTTACGGTCGAGTACAAACCAGGACGACTTAATGTCGTCGCTGATGCACTCTCACGTCGTCCAGACTTTGAAACAGTCGCGAAACCCAACAGTGAGACAGTCACTGTTGCAGTTATGACGTCCGCAGTCTCATCTTCAACGTTGCATGATGATGTGAGGCGGGCATACGCCCAAGATGGTGAGATTGTGAAGTTGTTGACACATCTCTCCCAACCATCTCGAGAATCGTTGAAACGGTTGTCGTCTGCGTATCGATCTGCATCAGATCGATACACTACTCGTAACGGTTTACTGTATTATACAGCCGTTTCTGGTGACACACCACGTGTTGTCATTCCAGATGATACTGATCTGCGTTTGCGGATCATGTTCGAGTATCAAGATGCTCCTCTAGGAGGACATCGTGGCCGGGAGAAAACATTTCTCACGGTGAGTCGAGACTTTTACTGGCCCCGCCAGTATCAGTTTGTGCGAAAGTATGTTCGCGCATGCGAAGTCTGTCAACGAGTGAAGTCAAGTCCTTCACTGCGTGCACCTTTACAGTCTACCGGTTACGGCTGAGTGCTGGGAATCCATCTCAATGGATTTTGTCTTCGGGTTACCCAAAGACGCACGCGGGAGTACGGGTATTCTCGTATTTGTTGACAGATTCAGCAAAATGGTACACCTAGTGGCTGTACCAGAGACAATCACGGCAAGTGGCTGTGCTTGTGTCTTTATTGACACCATCTTTCGACTTCATGGGTTGCCCCGTGAACTCGTATCAGACAGAGATTCACGCTTCACTGCTGATTTCTGGCGTTCCGTGTTCAAATCACTCGGAACGCGCTTGAAGATGTCGACATCTGATCATCCAGAGTCAGATGGTCAGACGGAACGTGCCAATCGTGTCCTCGAAGAGATACTTCGAGGATACGTACACTCCTTTAAGAGTTGGAGTGATTTTTTGCCAATGGTAGAGTTTGCCATTAACAACTCGGTGCATGCGTCCACGACACATACACCGTTTTACGTGAATGGCTTGCGCCATCCGCGTGTACCCACCTTACTAGAGTGTAACTCTGGTTCAAGGGGGGGGACTCGCGCTAGCAAAAACCGAATTGGTTCACGCTCATCACGCTCTGACGAAGAGGTCATTGCGTTTGATGCCGATATCGATAACATCGATATTGAAGAAGATGATGCCAGTGAGAGTGCGGAAGCCCTCACTGAAGAAAAGATTGATGTTGCTGCAGTGCACTCACAGCGCACTGAAGCTAACGAGTCATCAGATGAGTTCATACTGGCTCGTGAAACGGTAGTCCGTTTTGTGCAAGACTCCATCGCCGAAGCGGTGGATAAGCAAAAGCAAAACGCTGGCAAGAATGGAAGGGCGAACACTCTTTTATTTAATAAAGGTGACTTAGTCCTACTGTCTACGGTTAATGTACCAAAGCATGTAGTGACTAACTTGGGTAGCAGTAAACTACTACCCAAGTACATCGGCCCATTTCGTGTATTGCACCGCCTAGGCAATGCATACACGATCGAGTTACCACGTAAGATGCGAACGCATCCCACGTTTTACGTTGGTCGGCTTAAGCCGTACCATCAGTACGCTGCTTCTTCCGATGAAGAACGCCCTTGCGCTCAAGCATCTCGCAGAGAGCCTTGTGCTCCCGATGGTGGGCATCAACAAGGGTCTGAAGAGCAGTTATCTCAGCCCGAGACCGATCAACAATCCCACGAGCTACACTTAGCTCGTCACGAAGAGATGTCAGAGATCTCTCGTTCTCAAGCTGAGCAAAGGCAAACTCAGCTCGATGCTTCAAGACAGTGTCCGCCATTTGGAGACGCCTGTCCTGCTCATGCTCGAGATCGCCGCGTAACCCTTGCGTTACGCGATCAAAGAAGCTCTCGGGAACACACGGATCCCCATGATCGTGTGGAGAGCGTCTTCCCTCCTCCTCCACCTCCATCAGAGGACTCTCGCGGTGGCCAGCGCTATCTAGTTGAGCAGCTGTTGAACCACCGCGACGTGAACGGACGTCGGACGAGTCATCTCGTCCGGTGGCGCGGCTATCCCCCGTCCTGGGATACTTGGGAGCCCCGCTCCCAGCTGATGGTTGACGTCCCTGGGTCTGTACGAGCAGTACGATGCGGCACATCCTGTGCCGCAGAAGGACCGCCGGAGAAAGTCTTCCCGGCACGGTCGTAAAGGGATTTCATGTTGTCAATCCCTTCGTACATCTCAGTAGAGACACGTACGCGCCACCACGGGCTGGTAAGGAGGTAAGCCTCCTTAGGTGCTCGTGCAGAGTTGTTCACACAACATGGGCACGAGTCTCCCCATGAGAGGCAGGGTAATCCTTTTCCCTTGACAGACGATGCAGCTTGTAGCGTGCACCTGTCGGGGTTCGCTTTTCAAACTTATCACATGCTTTGATAAGTTTGTCGTTCGAAGCGTCACGACCTACATCCTCAAGGTTATGGATGTAGGCGTTCCACGCCTGAAGCAGTGAGGGACCATCACGTTTGTGATTCCCACTGTACCATCGATGTCTAAACAAAGTATCGATGAAGAATTCATTCTCAGCCCGATAGTTTTTCGCGCTGGGGTCAAGGTGATGGATCCTTGATGTACGGGGTGAATCGTTACATAACAATTTGTAAGAAATTGTTAATAGAATATAACTATAAGAGTTGTATTCTCAGAATATTGTCATAAGGACAAATATTCTGTAGCACTTACGAGTAGTTCCTAATTGGTTGATATAGGCCATTATATCAACCAACGAAGACGCGCCACGACAGACGCACGCAATGAGTGGTGAGCAGATAGTTGATATGCACATTTGTATTCAGACATAGTTAGATGAGGATAAATAGTGATTAAATTAACAGACATTAACTATACTGAATACAGTTCTACTTTTTACTTTAACCAAGTACTCGCTTCTTCTTACCGTCTTCCTCTAAACGTACGAGTGTACGTGAAGTTCCGAGGCACCGCCTTATTCTGTCATCAGAATAAGTAGCTTGTACTGTCACTTGTACTGTCACCAGTACAAGCTTCAGGGTGCCCCGTTACAAGTCATCATTGGTCGCACTTACGCCAATCATTGTGTCGTACCTCTGTGCTGATTTATTTTTTAGATCAGAAATCTATTTAAATTCGACTGAAGTCCATCAACCACCAATGTTTACCCTTACCATGTAAAATCACCAACACAGTCGACGCTAGGCGCTTTGTCCACGTCGATGGATAGATGGACGACGGCGGGTCGAATGTGCTGATGTCGATTCCAAACTCGGCCATCATCACTAGGGCTCGCGAAAGTGGCCGTTCGCTGATCAAGTGATGACCATTCAATAATTAGGACTAATGGATAGCCGGCACAGTTTCGGATGGGCAAAACAAAAACAAGCCGGAAGTGTGAGTGGATCCAGGCAACAAAATGACTGGATGTGAAGTCTCCGCGCCGGACAGCGCCCAGGTAAGTATTGCCATATCGCAATTTGCCTCGCCCTCAGCAGCCCACTCCTCCCCCCTCGTCATCTCCTGCTTCTCTTCATCCCTCTTGCCAGCCATGAAACTGATCATCCTCGACATCGTTGCCATCACCGCCTTCCTCGCCTACGCCCAGAAACTGTCCCTCGTGTCCGCTGCATCTGCTGTCCCACTGCCCGCCTTGACTGCCTCTTCCACCCCCTTCGTCGCTCCCGTCGAGAGGAGGTTGAGACCTTCAGTCGTCCCCGGGAACGAGGCGGCTAACGGTCTTGCTGATCGAGTGAGTCAACTTTTCCTTGGCGGGGCGAGCAAAGCGGTGGGCGCGACCTTCAATGGTCTCGCTCGTTCGCACGAGAAGTTCAGAGATGTCACAGTCCTCCGACACTATAGAGTCTTTGACAGACAACTGGCTAAAAAAGGAGAAGACCACGTAATACTTATGACGAAGTTTAACTTGAAGGAGGAGAATTCGAAGTGGAATGCGGCCGGTAGAATGTATCTCAGACGCCTGATGGAGATGTGGAAAGACAAGTCTTTGAGCGAGATCGTCGAGATTCTAAAACTCCAAGATTACGGTTTACAACCCAAAGACAGCGGTAATGAACTCAACGTTCTGGTCGAGCTCGACAGGTTGGTCGAGAAGCGCAAGACCAAGGCACAGGACAAGATCGAGGCTTTGGAGAAGCAGCTGAACCATCCCAAGCCTGGTGACTCTCAAGCGGACCTACAGGCAAAGATTGATGCGGAGAAGAACATAGCGAACGAGTCGCTTATGTCGGAGCTGGAACCTTACTATCAGGGCAATGAACTGTTCCAATTTCTGTATGCATCGAAGAACCGTAACAAAGATCATCTTCTAACGCGTCTGTATGAACACTGGAAGGCCATAGGCCGGACCGCTGTCGAGGTAGAGCAAACGCTACGCGCCATTGACCCATCGGTGTCCGAGAAAGAAGTCGTACGCGCGATCAAGGCGGTGGGCTCCGTGAAAGGACGCTAGTATGTCGCTTGATCATCTGTAGTCGCTGGGCAAGGAGCTGCGGATTCAACAAGCGTCCGGATGGCGTACACGGTCGTGCTAGTAGGAAGGTGTGGTCTTGTGGCGCAAGGTGAGCTCGAACGTTCGTGCGCGACGATTGCTGGCAGTTGAAGGCTGAAGAAGAGTGCATCCGGGCGCGACGCTACTGCGAGGGAAGAAGGTGACGACGGTGGGTGTGTTGATTCTGCTTGACCTGCGACGTTAGCGTTGTGATTGATGGAGTGACTCATGGTGTGTGCTGTTGCTTTGACTGTTTTCCTCGTCACGAAAGTAACGGCTGGGTATATCCGACAACCCATTGCATGCTCTACAGGTCGAGGCATCACGCCGCGTTACGGCTGTAGCAGAGTGCGATAACACGTTAATACAATTCATGTTGTTCATGCATTTTAAACGTAATTGTCATCTCGGTCGATGTCATGCCAATTTCGCGTTACGCCACCATGTCCATTATATCTGTGCACTCCTTCTAGGAAGTAATATTACGTGGTGGCAGCAACATCACACAGCTTTTCACTTTGCTCTCACTTCGGTGCCTCTTGGTTCGTGAGAAAGGAGCTTGTTATGGTTGGCTTCTATGATCTTCTTGCAAATGTAGTAGCCGTCGTTGTTGTCGCTTACATTTGTCAAGTAGTTTTAAGCTGACCGATGAGATGCCCATCATGGACGTTCACACAACGGCCTACCTTATTGTGATATGAGCCGATAATCTCGACCTTGAGATCATGGCAATTTACGAAACGAGCCTACAGTGCGTATAGTCGAATTGGAGTCAACAGGTGCAACCACAATAGCAGAGAGAACTCCCTCGCGCAATGACATTGTCCCTCTATGCCATGTTACCAAGCAGCATTTAGCAGAAATACCGACTTGAAGTTATCGCTCAATGAACGACTACTCTGATGGACGTCCTTGGCCTGATGGCAGCCAGCTCAGCTGCCTACAGCACTCTTCTCGAACGTCAAATACCTCGCTTGATAGTTCTCACATGTATGGACAGCTACGTTTATACCGATCTGGCGCTAGTTACAACCGAGGTAGTTCCTTGCTCGAGGTTGATGAGCCAAGTCATGCAAGTCCAGTCTTTACAGAACCAAGTACACTGCCTCTCACTGTTATTGCTGTCCCTATTACATGGTGCACTGCAGCCGTAGACTTAGCACAATGGAGTCCGTGTAGAGGTAACAACAAGCATGGAAGAAGACGCGCTGGAGACATGTACAATTGGTAACTAGTGGCGATAGCAGTGAGTCATTCAAAAGAGTGATGTGAATAGTCAATCGGGTCAGGCACGGCGTCAGGACGAGTTTGAAAGTCTAGCGCTTGCACGATAGTCATCTGCTGAGGCATCAGGCTGCGAATCGAGCGATCTCTTTTGATTTCGTGCTTTAATCACGACTCAATCACCTCCGCGTTCCGTGTCTGTCTCCACACATTTCTCCCCAAGCCGAGCAGACAGGAGTTTGCACCGGAACTTCATGTGCACAACGCTGGTTGTTTTCGCGTGCTTCTGCGCCCGAGTTCGACATCTCTCTGTTTTTCTCTTCGGAGGCGTAAGTAGTAAGTAGTCCCCTGCTGAAATGCGTAGCATGTGCCTGTTTTACAGCCATGTGCACAATCACCACTGGCCGTCCTTTGTGTATAGAATATTCAATTAGACGACGTCCGCGCATGAGATCGACAAGGAGCTCACAAGGGGAGGCTCGTGGCATCCGGACATTTGCAATGAGCGACGAGTTGGCTTGGCACGCCGCCTCACCAAAAAGGCTAAATTGTGTTGTGTCGCGAAACGTTTGAGGAGCGTAGCTTATTTTTTCGAGCCATGAACTAAGCACGTTGCTCAAGTATAGCGGCTGGGATGCAAGTACCGACCTTTGACTTGTTGTGACGCTTTTGCCAAATAGTATATTCACGCGCTAAATTGCATTGACTATTCCTCTACAATGGCGCAGATTCGTTGAGCAGAGGACAGAAAACAGGGTCACGACGCGGCAACACGACATGTGACCATGCTGCAACGAATAGAACAACACTTGCACAAAGGCACTAGCGTGTCGAGAGTACGTGGAGACCGTGCGGTTTCTTTTCGCACATAATCGAGACACTAGCGGATCGGTTTTAAGATGTTGTGGCAGCGATCGCATGTGTATGTACCTAAAGGTGGAACATTATCTGACAAAGACTTGGGTTGGCAGGAATGCATCCGTCTACGACAGTCACGTTCGACATTCACGGGATCACAAATAGTTTTGGGTTTCTCGTTGCGCAACATGCAAGCAATCGCAAAGAGGGAGCATGAAACGCAGTGATAACTATTAATAGTGCCAGACTATAAGAAGTGCGTCGAGTTGGTAAATCGAGAACTAGAGAGTCCCCACCTTCCGCTGGAAAAAGCCACCACCAGCTCCCAGGTCTCTCGTTTAATATACTGGTTTAACGTAACGGGGTGGCCTGTTACATGAAATTGACACCAAACAGGGTCGATAGAAACATTGTCTAGCATGACAATCTCCTGCCAATATTATCTGAGATAGGCAATATTGTAGGAATAATATCCCCTTTAGATAATATTCATTGGCTGCTCCAAGATTGGTTGATATTAGACATATCAACCATAGATTGCCACCAATCGCTGCTAGACGCGCGCAATGAGTGGTGAGCAGGTTGTCGTCATACGACGACGTAGTTTAAAATAGTTAAATAAAGACTGAAGTTATATTGATAGCTTAACTATATTAAATACAGTTATCTTTTTACCTTTACTTGAACGAGTCGTTCAAGTAGATTATCTCCATCTGCACGTACTAGTGTACGTACAGATTCGTGGACCCAGACAAAGGGTGCCCCGTTACACCTGGTAGCACTTTGTAGTCCATCCAACGACTACTTAGTGTCCGTCCAACATGAACACGTTGGACGTAGAAGGCGACAGCTTTCACGTCACAAGAAAAGACCAACTCCCACCTGATTGACTCAGAATGGAAGGTAGTCGGTCGCATGAGTGTTTTCATGGCAGAACCCGCCATGAGTGGTATGTTGGAGTCTCTAAGCAGAGACCAGCAACATGCTGCTATTAACAAGTTCCTACAAGAGGAACTTGCCGTCGAACGACAGATGATAGCCTTGCTACAGCAGCAAGGCTATCATCAGTCGATGGACGCACATGCGTCGACCCAAAATCTTGAAGATTGATATCTCAAGGCAAAAAGGAATCGATGAAGATTCTCTTTTGAGATGGTTCCTCGAGTTAGACGATGCCATCAGGGCCCGTTACATCGAGGGTGACGAGATGCAAGTCACCTTAGCCCTGTAAAATTTGACAGGACGAGCAAACTCTTGGGCCTTATGGCTCAAGCTTCACGACCCAATCGTGTTTGAATCGTTTGAGATCTTGAAGTCTCAACCCAAAGAGACGTTTGAGCCGCCGAGAGCCGAGCTCAGAGCACGCTCTGCACTCTTAAGGCTAAAGCAAGGTAAGCGTGGTGTGCACGCTTACGCACAACACCTACGCTACCTTGCGAGTAGCGTTACAGAGAACCCTGTTGACTAGCACACGCTCATCAACGTGTTCATCTACGGCCTTGTAGTTGGGTCGGTGAAGACCTACAAGTTCCGAGAGGACTTCCATACGCTGGAAAGGGCGATAGCGTATGCGGAACAGGAGAACTTCAGCCTATGACAGTCTCAGGCAAACCCATCTAACTGTCGTTCAACATAACGACAGGAATCCGGAGGTTTCAAACCAATGGATCTCTTTGTATCGATACCGAGAACTATCGCTTTCTGAGTCACAAGCGAACGGCAAGATGCTATCGCTGCCAGAAGATTGGACACTAAGCTCATGAGCATAGTGTCCCGAGCACCGCAACACGTCCAAAGACAGGACGTGATGACCGCCGTTGGCCAAGGAAGGGTCCAAGGCGCGGGTCCGACCCTGGTGCTAAGCTGCGACAGCAAGTGGGACCGCCAAAAAACGGTCAGGGTTTGCAGGGTTGGATTACCCTATTGATTTAGCAACGTCAAGAGAATTTGCAAGACTCTTGACGAAGATTGCTCCAACACACAGTCGCTGTGTGTTACTGCCCTTAGTGATGATGTGGCACTCATCACTTTGAAGATCGAAGTAACAAGTGGAATGTCACTTTGCGCCCTAGTTGACTATGGTGCGTCGAACATTTTTAGTCGACGCCAGTCGCTATAGGATAGCAGTCTCAGCTATGTTGATCGAGCGTTCTCTCCGACGCGGATGACGGTGTGCCTTGCTACAGACGCATCCGTAACAGTGAACAAACGTGTAGTGGCAATCCACTACACGCTAGAAGGAAAACAACACGATGATGAATTCATCGTACTGGATTCGGATGACAAAATCGATGTCATCCTTGGTCTACCATAACTTCGAACACACCAGCCATGGATAGTTGGTAGCATTGATCCGTGAAGCTGCCTGCCGTTCGTTCATCGTATGGCCATCTGACGAACGTCTTGGAGCGTGTGATGGCCTCACTTATGGTACGGTCGTTATTGCGACTGCACCAAATCACAGTGTAGAAGACCACTGCACTGTGGGATCATCTTCCGGCACCTGTGTAGAGACACAGGCTACGCCGAAGGTTCACCACTCGAAAAGATGTAGTGGATTGGAACACGGATGCACACCAAGCAGGGTACATCCAAGAGGAGATGTTAGAGTTGTTCTGAAATGGTTCATTTTAAACAACACATTAAAGCTAAATCGACTGACAGAAAGCCAATGTCAAAGCAAACACAATCAACAGAAAGATATTCCTGAGAGTGACACTCCCGAGAGAGTTATGTTGAGCGTGTGGATCCCCAACAACCTACGATTTTTCCCCCACGAAAGCACCAAGACAGTGAATATCTTGGTGAATGACGGATCAAGTGTAGGCGCTTATGCTTTTTGATCTTACGACACCTCCGAAGTCAGCTTCGGAGGTAATCAAGTCGCCAACGCTAGAATCTAAACGATTCTTGCAAGATCTGCGTTCTCGTTACAAAGGACGAGTACGTCGCCGATATTCGGTCGGCAGAGTGTTCACTGAGAACGAACGGGTTCTCAGTAGCTCATCGATGGACGAGAGTGTCCTCGATGAGAAGACTCGGATCGAGCGATACACTTCTCAATCTTAGGAGTCTCCTAAAGACAAATTCTTTTGTAAGGATTTGGTCAAATTCAAGGATATTTTCACTGAATCCGTGCCATGCAAGTTGCCCAAAGACACAAGCACTCGGCATGAGATCGAACTGAAATCTGGTTCGAAATACTGTGTCATGAAGCAGTGGCCACTGCCTCGTGAATGGGTCACATCGATCGACAAGTTCTTTGCTGATCGCTTAGCGGCTATTCATGTGAGGGAATCAACATTCCCACACAGCTCTACACCTTCTGTGTGGGAAAAGCCACAGGAGGGTGGCGGATAGTGCACGCGTTCCACAAATTGAATGCTGCAACAGTACCGGCTCAAACACCGATTCCAAGAAAGAATGTCATCACAGATGGTATGTCAAAGAGTACCATCTAAACGTCCATGAATTTGATGGATGGATTCTATCAGATCCTCATGCGTGAACGGTATATCCCGTACACAGCAGTGAGCACCCCCAGTGGTATGCTCTGGGAGTGGCTAGTGATGCCACAGGAGCTTAGTAACGCCCCTCAACGTTTTACAGATGTATAACGAATCTGTTGCGATCGGTGCGCTAATTCGCACCGAGTTACTTCGGCGATGTCTTCGTCGATGTCTTCGTCCATAGCCGGGCTATGGATGGAAAGACGGGCGTGGAAGTTCATAGAATCCACGTCCAGAAGGTTCTTACTCTAATGCGAGAGCATACGTTGTTCGCAAACCTCAAGAAGTGTAAATTTGCAGCGAACGAAATACCACTTCTTGGCTGCATCGTGGGTAAAAACGGCGTACGCCCTGATCCGGAAAGATCAAGGCGATTAGCGACTGGCCTGTGACAGTCTACGTTGAGTTACTTCGAAAGTTCCTCGGCTTAGCAGCGTACTTGCACAAATACTCACGCAACTACGCCGAGATGACCGTTCATCTCTTTCGTTTGATAAAGAAAAACGAAAGGTGGTCATGGAGTGCTGAGTGTCAGTACTCCTTCGAAGGTACTGAAAAAGCTTGATACAATCGTCTGTCTTGGCGATTGCAGATCAGGATAAGCCATTTCATGTGGTCTGTGACGCCAGCGATTTTGCAATCGTCTGCGCGTTATCGCAGTACGACTCAGACGGCGTTGAGCGCGTTGTTTGTTATCAATCGCGTCAGCTGCAAGCAGCTAAGTGAAATTATCCGGTGCATGACAAGGAACGCCTTGCCATGAAGTATGCACTGGCCAAGGTTCGGGTATATCTCTTAGGAGATAGGCAGTTCATCGTTTACCGACCATGCGTCGTCACGCACGGCCGTAAACAGTCCACACCTCTCACAACGAATGGCGCGGTGGTTGTCATTCTTCGCGAAGTACAACTTCTCCGTCGGGTATAAAATAGGACGACTAAATGTCGTCGCCGATGCTCTTTCGCGTCGGCCCAATTTCGAGCTGACTGCTTAACCCAACAGTAGGGGTGATCCCACTGTAGCAGCACTAGCAGTGAGTATTCCGTTGTCGAATCTGCTCGACGAAGTGCAAAAAGCATACGCAGAAGATGAGTCTCTTCTGCGGCTGATGGATTACGAATCCAATCCATGTGGTCGAGCTTTGAAAAGCTTGTCGTCTCAATACCTCTCTTCAACCGAACAATATTCGGTTCGTGATGGACTGCTGTACTATACAGCAGTCTACGGCGACACACCTCGTGTCGTCGTTCCCGTACATGATGATTTGCGATTGCGCAGCATGTATGAGTGTCACGATGCACCAACAAGTGAGCATTGAGAAAAGACTTACCTTACGGTAAATCGTGACTCCTACTGGCCATGCCAGTGTGATTTCTTGCACAAATTTGTCCGGGCTCGCAAAGTTTGCCAACGGGTGAAGCTTAGTTCTTCATCCCCTGCCCCCCTTGCAGCCTCTTCCAATTCCGACAGAGTGCTGGAAGTCCGTATCGATAGACTTCGTCTTCGTGTTTCCTAAAGACGTTCACAAGAATAGGGGTATTCTTGTGTTTGTTGATCGGTTCAGCTAGATACTACATCTTGTTGCTACACCGGAGTCAATCACATTCCATAGCTGTGCGCGTGTCTTCATCGATACTATCTTACGACTTCACGGATTACCCCATGAACTCGTGTCTAACAGGGCCCTTCGCTTCACAGCGAAGTTCTGGCAGTACATGCTCCATAACTTGGAACATGGTCAAATATATCTACTTCTGACCATCTTGAAAGGTATGGTCAGACAGAACGCCTCCATCGCTTCCTCGAAGAGATACATCGAGGGTACGTTTACTCTTTTACGAGTTGGAGTGAATACTTGCCGATGGCGGAAGTCGCCATCAACAAATCGGTGCACGCGTCGACAACGCACAAACCGTTCTTCTTAAATATCCTACGCCATCCACGTTTACCCGCCTTTTCATAGTGTGGCCTTAGCTTAAGGGGGCGGGGGTGGACTCGCTCGAACAAAAACCGATCTAGTTCTTGCTCATCACCCTTCGACAAAGGTGTCGACGTAATGGATAGCGATGTCGATGCGATTGATATCGATGATGACGACGATACTGGTATATTCAGCATCGCCAATGACTGCCAAAGTGAGGACGATGACACCCTCACTGGTGAAGGCAACGCTCTTTCAGCAGCGCACACGAAGCGCACTGCTGCTGACAAGGATGAATCAGCAGAGGAATTTCTGCTGACTCGCGAGGCGGTTCTCCACTTCGTTCAAGACGCTACTATAGACGCGATCAAAAAACAAAACATAATGGCAGACAAACAGGGAAGAGAAAATGCTCGTTCATTTGATGAAGGAGACCTATTTTTACTGTCAACAGTAAATTTTACAAAACGTGCAGTGTCCAACGTGGGCAGCAGTTAATTACTGCTTAGGTATATCGGTCCATTGTGTTTTGCGCCGAATGGGAAACGCATACACGATTTAACTGCCCCGTACGATGCGCACGAATCCTACGTTTTACGCCGGTCGCCTCCGCCCGTACTATCAGTACGAGCCCGTTTCGAGAGGCGAAAGACACCTCCGCGGTCAAGGACCGAGACCACCTTCGAGTGGTCCCGTTCCAACGAGCCAGCCTCGTCGACTGGCGAAGAGACCTGCTCACGCAGTTAAGCGACGTCCTGAAGCGCTGCAGTCAGCTCGTCACGAAGACAATAAATATGGGGTGATTTCTCAAGTTGCGCGAACGCAAAAGCGGCACAATCGTTCGATTGATCGTACGTTAGGGAATTGTAATAATCCCTTACAAGATCCTCAAGCCCATAACGCCCAGTCCGTTCAGGAGCCAAGTCATCTTGAAACTGTTCCGTTACACGGTTGAGCTCTTGAACATCAAGCTGATCCGACCCTCGAGCCGGATCAGGTGTTTCCGCTTGAGTCCACCGCATCCTTTGGTGGACTCAAGCGGTGGTCAACGCTTTCTAGTGGAGCGTATTTTGAATCACCGCGATGTGAATGGCTTCCAAACGAGTAACCTCGTCCTCTGACGTGGCTATCCACCGGCGCGGGACAGCCGGGAGCCTCGTGCCCAGCTGATTGTTGATGTTCTGGGTCTCGTCGAGCAATATGATGAGACTTACCCGCTGCGTTCGAAGAAGGGACGTCCGAAAACGACCTCCCCAAACGCGAGTACAGGGATTGCAAAGTGTCAATCCCTTCGGCTATCTCAGAAGAGATGCGCGCCTTCCAGTAGGAAACATTAGGGAGGTAGGCCTTCCTAGGGGTACGGTTCGAGCTGTCCAGGCAACCTGGACACGAATCACCCCACGAGAGACAGGGTAATCCTGCCTCTATTGACAATCGATGCAACTTGAATTGACACCGACTGGGTTCTCCTCTTAAACCTGATGCGAGCTGCATCAAGTTTACCGAGCCAGGCCTCACAGCCAATTCTCTAAAAGTTATGGATGAAGGCATTTCATCATCGAAGGAAGGCCTTACCGTTTCGGCCAAGGTTGCCATTTGTACCACCGATTTTGAGTGTAAACATCGGTGAAGAACTCTTTCTCAAAACGGATAGTTTTCGTGCTGGAATTAGGAGGACAGGTCCTCGTACAGTTGAACAACGGGATTCGATCCCGTTCGGTGGTCATACCGGCCACTCGATCTATTTATTTGGATATTGGCATTCAAGGAGACTCCACTTGAGGAGCGTGGCGAAGGACATTTCGGTCCCTGGCCTCTTACGTGGTGTCAGCATGAGCACTGACACCACTTCCAGCTCGATCACTTGATTTGCTCCTCTCTTGGTGACGCATAGGTGAGTTACCACCATCACCGCCCAATCTAGTGTCAGATGGACCTGCGTGAGACGAGGATTCATCAGACGAATCGCTCGGTCCGATTATCTTGGACATCATGCCGCCACGTTCCTAAGAGCCATTCAACCTGGCTCTGCCAGTGTCCGACCCGGATGATCCGGAGGCAGGAGGTGCCGCCTTCGAGTTGGATGCATTATCAGACTCTTCAGAATAGATGAGCTCTATTTCAAGCTCATCTACATTGCAAGGCACAGCACCCGCTGCAGACGTAGCGGATGTAACTGTCGCATGTGGTGACTTACCACGTGGACAAGTCGCAACAGGCCCTGCCGTTTGTGTTAACATTAGGTGATGCGACATGTGTGATATGGACATTAGGATGGATTAGTGTGTCCATGGGTCAGAGGTTAGTATCAGTAGTACTACATGTAGACCAAGCTTGCTGTAGCTCAAGTGGTTATGTGTGGAAGCCGTAACATAGAGGTCACTGGTTCGATACCCGGCAGCAAAAGTTAAACCTGGTCCTGGTGTTTGGGGTTCACCAGCACTGTCCTGCCAGACAGTGACGTCCCCCATTTTGTGTGTCAACGGAAAGCTGTGTGCCACATCAGAGATCCCGTTATAGGAACGGAACATGGGAAAGGAACATGGGAAAGGATTTGCTGCATTGATGGGACGGGTAGCATGAAGAATGGATCGGAAGGATGAGTAGCAACGGTAGGAACGAGTTGGCACTCAAAACATAATTCACTTTTGGTTTTGCTACTTCGACCAACAGTCATCTTCACTTCAACGCTCTGCTAACTTTAACAGGTTGTGAGCCCAAGTAACGACTCCACGCCCAAGGTGGCACAGTTTGACGGCACAAACTATCCGTTATGGGCGTTCAAGATGAAGATGTACCTCATCTCCAAGAGGTTATGGGAAGCGGTTAACGCCACATCTGGCGTCTCCGAGGCGAAGGAGCAGCAGGCGCATGCGGCAATCGTGCTCAACTTGAGCGATACTCAGCTCATGCATGTCATTACAACGAGTAGTGCATGCGAAGCATGGGGAGCACTCGCGCGAGTTTATCGGACCCAAGACATGGCAAGTCGGCTGTGGCTAAAGGAGAAGTTTGCGACATTCAAGTTTGCGGCATCGGACATGAGCGCCCACGTTATGGAGCTGGAGCGGCTCGTGCTGGAAATGAATGGAGCTTCGTGTGGACCAAGTGAAGAAGATTCGTGTGCAACGTTGCTGCGAAGTCTCCCGGCGCAATACGAGGGACTGGTGCAGGCTTTTCGCATGAGCGTCACACAATTCAGCTTTAAAGATCTGGTGAGCAAGCTGATCGCCGAGGAAGTGCGCAAGAAGGATTCGACGCGCATTGAAAACGAGACAGCGCTACATGTTGGCAAACGACAGGAGAAGAAAAGCTTTAACAAAACTAGCGGTGGTCCGCGGAAGACAGGGTCAAGTGTTCAGTGCTTTTATTTGTGGTAAGCGCGGACACTACGCGCGAGACTGCAGGAAAAAGAAAGCTGCTAATGGCGAGAGACAAGAAGATCACTCGAATGTGGCGTTCACAGTCACTCAAGGAAATATGAGCGACTGCTGGATCATGGACAGCGACGCAACGGCGCACATGTGCAAGGACAAAGACGCATTTATCGAATATACAGCATCACCGACGACACGCAATGTGAAAAGCGCGAAAAACAGTGCAAGCTTAAAGGTGCTTGACAAGGCACGGTGATCTTGCGTGTTTGGAATGGCACATTGTGGATTAATGCCCGGCTGGAAAATACACTACACGTGCAAGATCTCAACAAGAACCTGTTCTCAGTGACATCAGCTACTGCACGCGGGATGACGGTTGAAATCACCAGCGACGGGTGCACTGTTTTAAAGAGCGGGCGAATCGTCGCGACAGGAAAGCGATGTGGTATGCTTATCAATCTAAATGTCGAAGAAAGTCCACAATGCCATATGGTGGAGGGTGAAGCTGAACTGTGGCACCGCCGACTTGGACACGTGTCATACTCGACTGTGAACAAGCTGATTCACGGAAAGCTGTGTGCCACATCAGAGATCCCGTTATAGGAACGGAACATGGGAAAGGAACATGGGAAAGGATTTGCTGCATTGATGGGACGGGTAGCATGAAGAATGGATCGGAAGGATGAGTAGCAACGGTAGGAACGAGTTGGCACTCAAAACATAATTCACTTTTGGTTTTGCTACTTCGACCAACAGTCATCTTCACTTCAACGCTCTGCTAACTTTAACAGTTTGCTCACTTAAACAGCAGACTAATTAGCACGTGCTGCTGAAGCTTTGAGAAGTGCTCTCTTTGGCTGCACGCATGCGTGCAAGCTCCTTCTAGGCTGCTTCAGCAGCACATGGCATGGATTTCAAAACCATGCAATCAATTGGCAAATGAGTCGGAACTTGACCAACAAGTGCTCCCGTTCCTAAAGTGATCCAACAATGATCACCTTGTCCCCAACAAATGTGATTTTATATACAGGTGAATGATATTGAAAGAGAGGGGGTGATGTAACAGGGTAGCCCTTTACATGATGTTGACACCAAACGGTGTCAACAGGGAGATTATCTAGCGTGACAATCTCCTGCCAATATCATCTGAGATAGGCAATATTGAAGGATCAACCCCCCCTTATGATCTTGTTCACCGGCTGCTCGAAGATTGGTCGATAAAAGATATGTCAACCATAGATTGCCACCAATTGCTGCTAGACGCGCGTAATGAGTGGTGAGCAGGTTGCCGTCATACGACGACGTAGTTTAATACAGTTCGATAAAAGCTGAAGTTAAATTGATAGCTTAACTATATTAAATACAGTTATCTTTTACCTTTACTTGAACGAGTCGTTCAAGTAGATTAGCTTCCTCTGCACGTTTTAGTGTACGTGAAGTTTCGTGGCACCTGGACAAAGGGTGCCATGTTACACTTAATGTATTCCAAAGTCGTGCACATACTCTTTACCTTCAATTGTACAATTGGAGCACCCTTTCTCTCTCGTAACTCGAACACTGAGAATATCGGTACATCCCGCTTGTTGCGAGCCCGAAGGGTGGAGTTTTTATTGACTCTGCGCAAGGTGGATGCCGAGCTTTTTAAATCTTACTTATCTGCGCTTGTCTGCCGGTGTGCAACTAACGCCTGGTGTACCTTTCACGTCAATCTAAGTGCTTCGTAGTCTGTGCCCTCTATTTAGGCATCACGCTTTGATGAGGTCACTAATTTTGTGACTGCAAGGATGTAATGTTTACACTCGCGCATGTTTGGCTTAAAGTGATGAAAAGGGCGGACAGAGTGCTAAGAAGCAAATGCTAGACACTCAGAGGCAGCGAGAAAGTCGCGCATTTCGCAGACAGTAAGTGTGAGTGGTTTTGATCTGAAAACCTTGAAATAGTAAGAGGTCAAGGTCACGGCATTTATCGGTAGCAGTGGAAGATCATTTCCTTTAGTTTCTCTTCAGCACGGAAATTGTAACGGGGCACCCTGAAGCTTGTACTGGTGACAGTACAAGCTACTTATTCTGATAACAGAATAAGGCGGTGCCTCGTAACTTCACGTACACTGGTACGTGCAGAGGAAGACGGTAAGGAGAAGCGAGTACTTGCTTGAAGTAAAAAGTAGAACTGTATTTATCATAGTTAAAGTCTGTTAATAAACCACTGTTTATCCTCATCTAACTATGTCTGAATACAAATGTGTAAATCAGTTATCTGCTCACCACTCATTGCGTGCGTCCGTCGTGGCGCGTCTTCGTTGGTTGATATAATAGCCTATATCAACCAATTAGTAACTACTCGTAAGTGCTGCAGAATATTTGTCCTTACGACAATATTCTGTGAATACAACTCTTATAGTTATATTCTATTAACAATTTCTTACAAATTGTTATGTAACGATTCACCCCGTTACATCAAGGATCCATCACCTTGACCCCTGCGCGAAAAACTATCGCGCTGAGAATGAGTTCTTCATCGATATTTTGTTTAGACATCGATGGTACAGTGGGAATCACAAACGTGATGGTCCCTCACTGCTTCAGGCGTGGAACGCCTACATCCATAACCTTGAGGATGTAGGTCGTGACGCTTCGAACGACAAACTTATCAAAGCTCGTGATAAGTTTGAAAAGCGAACCCCGACAGGTGCACGCTACGAGCTGCATCGTCTGTCAAGGGAAAAAGGATTACCCTGCCTCTCATGGGGAGACTCGTGCTCATGTTGTGTGAACAACTCTGCACGAGCACCTAAGGAGGCTTACCTCCTTACCAGCCCGTGGTGGCGCGTACGTATCTCTATTGAGATGTACGAAGGGATTGACAACATGAAATCCCTTTACGACCGTGCCGGGAAGACTTTCTCCGGCGGTCCTTCTGCGGCACAGGATATGCCGCATCGTACTGCTCGAACAGACCCAGCACGTCAACCATCAGTTGGGAGAGGGGATCCCAAGTATCCCAGGACGGGGGATAGCCGCGCCACCGGACGAGATGACTCGTCCGACGTTCGTTCACGTCGCGGTGGTTCAACAGCTGCTCAACTAGATAGCGCTGGCCACCGCGAGAGTCCTCTAATGGAGGTGGAGGAGGAGGGAAGACGCTCTCCACACGATCATGGGGATCCGTGTGTTCCCGAGAGCTTCTTTGATCGCGTAACGCAAGGGTTACGCGGCGATCTCGAACATGAGCAGGACAGGCGTCTCCAAATGGCGGACACTGTCTCTAAGCATCGAGCCGAGTTTGCCTTGCTCATCTTGAGAACGAGAGAGCTCTGACATCTCTGCGTGACGAGCTAAGGGTAGATCGTGGGGATGTTGACCGGTCTCGGGCTGAGATAACTGCTCTTCAGACACTTGTCGATGCCCACCATCGGGAGCACAAGGCTCTCTGCAAGATGCTTGAGCGCAAGGGCGTTCTTCATCGGGAGGAGCAGCGTACTGATGGTACGGCTTAATCCGACCAACGTAAAACTTGGGATGCGTTCGCATCTTACGTGGCAACTCGATCGTGTATGCGTTGCCTAGGCGGTGCAATACACGAAATGGGCCGATGTACTTGGGTAGTAGTTTACTGCTACCCAAGTAAGTCACTACATGCTTTGGTAGATTAACCGTAGACAGTAGGACTCAGTCACCTTTATTAAATAAAAGAGTGTTTGCCCTTCCATTCTTGTCAGCGTTTTGCTTTTGCTTATCCACCGCTTCGGCGATGGAGTCTTGCACAAAACGGACTACCGTTTCACGAGCCAGTATGAACTCATCTGATGACTCGTTAGCTTCAGTGCGCTGTGAGTGCACTGCAGCAACATCAATCTTTTCTTCAGTGAGGGCTTCCGCACTCTCACTGGCATCATCTTCTTCAATATCGATGTTATCGATATCGGCATCAAACGCAATGACCTCTTCGTCAGAGCGTGATGAGCGTGAACCAATTCGGTTTTTGCTAGCGCGAGTCCCCCCCCCCTTGAACCAGAATTACACTCTAGTAAGGTGGGTACACGCGGATGGCGCAAGCCATTCACGTAAAACGGTGTATGTGTCGTGGACGCATGCACCGAGTTGTTAATGGCAAACTCTACCATTGGCAAAAAATCACTCCAACTCTTAAAGGAGTGTACGTATCCTCGAAGTATCTCTTCGAGGACACGATTGGCACGTTCCGTCTGACCATCTGACTCTGGATGATCAGATGTCGACATCTTCAAGCGCGTTCCGAGTGATTTGAACACGGAACGCCAGAAATCAGCAGTGAAGCGTGGATCTCTGTCTGATACGAGTTCACGGGGCAACCCATAAAGTCGAAAGATGGTGTCAATAAAGACACAAGCACAGCCACTTGCCGTGATTGTCTCTGGTACAGCCACAAGGTGTACCATTTTGCTGAATCTGTCAACAAATACGAGAATACCCGTACTCCCGCGTGCGTCTTTGGGTAACCCGAAGACAAAATCCATTGAGATGGATTCCCAGCACTCAGCCGGAACCGGTAGACTGTAAAGGTGCACGCAGTGAAGGACTTGACTTCACTCGTTGACAGACTTCGCATGCGCGAACATACTTTCGCACAAACTGATACTGGCGGGGCCAGTAAAAGTCTCGACTCACCGTGAGAAATGTTTTCTCCCGGCCACGATGTCCTCCTAGAGGAGCATCTTGATACTCGAACATGATCCGCAAACGCAGATCAGTATCATCTGGAATGACAACACGTGGTGTGTCACCAGAAACGGCTGTATAATACAGTAAACCGTTACGAGTAGTGTATCGATCTGATGCAGATCGATACGCAGGCCATAATCGTTTCAACGATTCTCGAGATGGTTGGGAGAGATGTGTCAACAACTTCACAATCTCACCATCTTGGGCGTAAGCCCGCCTCACATCATCATACAACGTTGTAGATGGGACTGCGGACGTCATAACCGCAACAGTGACTGTCTCACTGTTGGGTTTCGCGACTGTTTCAAAGTCGGGACGACGTGAGAGTGCATCAGCGACGACATTAAGTCGTCCTGGTTTGTACTCGACCGTAAAGTTGTATTCCGCAAAGAATGAAAACCACCGCGCCATTCGTTGTGAAAGGTGCGGGCTGTTCACTGCCGTGCGTAATGACGCATGGTCAGTGTAAACAATGAAGGGGCTATCTCCTATTAGATAGACTCTGAACTTCGCAAGTGCATACTTCATGGCAAAGAGTTCCTTGTCATGCACTGGATAGTTCCGCTCAGCTGGTTGCAGCTGACGCGACTGATAGCAGACGACGCGTTCAACGCCTTCAAGATCGTACTGCATTAATGCACAGCCGATTGCGAAATCGCTGGCATCACAGACCACATGAAATGGCCTGTCCTGATCGGCTATTGCTAGGACTGGGGATTGTAGCAAGCTCTGCTTGATACCATCAAAGGAGCGCTGACATTCAGCGTTCCATAACCACCTCTCGTTCTTTTTCAACAAACGAGAGAGGTGCACAGTCATCTCGGCGTGAATTGCGTGAATACTTGTGCAAATACGCCGCTAGCCCAAGGAATTTTTGAAGACCTTTGACATCAACTGGCACAGGCCAGTCGGTGATCGCCTTGATCTTTCGGGATCAGGACGCACACCGTTCTTACCAACGATGCACCCAAGAAGTGGTGTTTCGCTTGCTGCAAATATACACTTCTTAAGATTTGCATACAATTGATGCTTTTGCATGATTGTAAGAACCTGTTGGACGTGGTGTCTGTGAACCTCAACGTCCGACTTTCCATCCATAGCTCGGCTGTGGATGAATACGTCATCGAAATAACTCGGCGCGAATTCTCGTACTGGTCTCAACAGATGTGATACACATCTGTTGAAAGTGGCAGGGGCATTACTGAGCCCTTGTGGCATCACTAGCCACTCCCAGAGCATGCCGCTAGGCGTGCTAACTGCGGTATAGGGTATATCCCGTTCTCGCATAAGGATTTGATAGAAGCCATCCATCAAATCCATGGACGAAAAGATGGTGCTCTTTGACATACCATCAATGATTACGTCCTTCCTTGGTATCGGCGTCCGAGCCGGTACCGTTGCAGCATTCAACTTGTTAAATGCATGCACTATCCGCCAGCCTCCTGTTGCTTTTCGAACACAGAAGGTCGGAGAGCTATGTGGGGAAGTTGATTCCCTCACATGGCCCGAAGCTAAACGATCGGCAAAGAACTTGTCGATCGCAAGTACTTGTTCACGAGGCAGTGGCCACTGCTTCATGACACAGTACTTCGAGCCTGGTTTAAGCTCGACCTCGTGTCGAATACCTTTATCCTTCGGTAATTGGCACGGAACAGTTTCAGGGAATACATTCTTGAATTCAACCAAATCTTCATAGAGAGGATTTGTCTTGAGCGATTCCCACGATTGGGAGTCATATCGCTCAACTCGTGTCTTTTCATCTAGGACACTCTCGTCCATAGATGAACTACTGAGAACTCTCTCGTTCTCAGTGAACACTGTTGCTGACCTTATGTCGGCTACACACTCGTCGTCAGCGACGAGTACGCAGATCTGCTTGACTTTGCCACTACGCAGATCACGCAAGAACCTTTTATGTTCGAGAGTTGGCAACTGAGTGATCTCCGAAGTCAACTTCGGAGGCGCAATCAGATCGAGTGTATAAGCGCCTACACTTGATCCGTTATTGACTATGACAATCAATGTCTCTGTCGTTTCCTGGGGACTTATTCCCTCAGGCCTCGAAGGACTTATTCCTTCGTCTTCCCGGGGACTTATTCCCGCGGGTTTCGGGGAACTTATTTCCGCCGTATTTTGTAATCTTGGGACTTATTCCCTTAACTTCCTCTAGCTGTGGTTGCGCAACCACAGCGAGATCCTCTACGAAAGACTCTCCAGTCGATCTAGGATTATCGTTTCGCTTAACCTGACGATCGATTGTTTCTCTTCTAGATGTTCCCCGCTAGGGATACATCTTTGTCCCGGTCCACTCGACTTATTCGAGTGGTGGACCTTCGGCGCAGCCTGTGTTTCCTCACAGCCGCCGGAACTTTGCTCCGAAGTGTAACTTTTTGTTACACTAAGGTTTTGTGCAGTCGTACTAACGACCGTACCACAAGTGAGGCCATCGCACTCACTCGTAGTACATCCACACGCTTGTGGACGCTCCAAAACGTTCATCAGGTGGCCATCTTATGAATATGCGGCAGGCATCGTTACTGTTCGATGTTGCCAGTTTACCCGTGGTTCGTACCTTCTGAGCCACGGTATTCCAAGGAAGACATCAAATTTGTCATCCAAATCCAATACGATAAAGTCATCGTCATATTGGATATCTTCTAGCGTATAGTGGTTTTTCACTATACGCTTCATGACAGTTACGGATGCGCCTGTCGCAAGACGTACCGTCATCCTCGTAGGAGGTGTGTCACATTCACTGAATTTAAAGTGACCATCTTCTAGCGATTGGCGTTGCACAAGATTGTTGGACGCCCCACAATCGACTAGAGCTCGAAGGGAAAACTTATTCGTCACTTCGAGTTTCAAGGTAATGAGTGAGACCTCATTACCTAGAGCAGCAACGCACAACGTCTGTGTGTTGGGAGCAACCTGCATCAAGAGGCCCACAAATTCTCTTGACGTTGCTGGACCAGTAGGGTGCTCCGCACCTACTGATCCTGTCCGTTTTTTGACGGTCCATCCCGTTGTTGCGTCTTTGCATTAAAAGCGGACCCGCGTCCCTGCCCCTTTCTCATGGGTGGACGGTCACTACGTCCAGTGTTGAGAGACACTGGACGAGGGGCACTACACTCGTAAGCGTAGTGTCCTGTCTTTTGACATCTATTGCATTTCTGCAAGTTCTTGTAGTCTGTAGAGCGAGCCTTCTCGCTCTCTACATAACAGAGGTCCATCGGCTCTGGACCTCCGCTGTCATATCGTCTTGGTTGACGATACGATGTCGAGCTGGCGCGAGCCTGTCTCAGACTGAAGTCTTCCTGTTCCGCAATGGAAATGGCTTGTTCTAGTGAATCTAGTTCAAGTCGGAACAGGTGAGTCTTGACGGGACCATCCGCAAGACCCTGCATGAACACCGAAACCAACGTGTGTTCATCCACCGGATTGGAACTTATACAACTCGTGAGATGTCGTATATGTTGCGCGTAAGCGTGCACATCACGCTTACCCTGCTTGAGCTTCAAGAGTTCTGTTCGAGCTCTGAACTCAGCTCCAGGCGGTTCAAACGTTTGTCTGATCCGCGACCTGAAGACTTCCAACGACCCAAACGCGTATGGGTCGTGCAACTTGAGCCCCAGTGCCCAAGTCTTGGCACGTCCTGCCAGATTTGACTGGGCAAATGCAACTTGCATTTCCCCATCGTCGATGCGACTCGCCCTTATGGCGTCATCCAATTCGACGAACCATCTTAAGAGGGAGTCCTCTTCGACTCCCCTTTACTTGGAGATGTCAATCTTCAAGGTCTCGGGTCAACGCGAGTGCGTCGACCCACCAGCAGCAGCCTGCTGCTGTCTCAACAATTCAAAATGTTGAGCACCCTGTTCTCTCAACAACTCTGCTTGTTGAGAACCTAGTTGGTGAAGCAAGGCTACTTTCTCGCGTTCGGCGTCAAGTTCATTTTGAATGAACTTGGCGATAGTAGCATGTTGGGCATCTCTATTAAGAGCCTCTAGCATGACGCTAACAGCATGGATGCCCATGATTGAACCCATTCGTTCAACCGCATCCCATTCGACATCGCTCAAATGGGAGTAGCCGTCACGCGTAGCGTGAAAGCTTTGGTCATCTTCATCATCCAACATATTCATGTTAGATGTGAACGTGGTCCTTGGACGGACTACGAAGTGCTACCAGGTGTAACGGGGCACCCTGAAGCTTGTACTGGTGACAGTACAAGTGACAGTACAAGCTACTTATTCTGATGACAGAATAAGGCGGTGCCTCGGAACTTCACGTACACTCGTACGTTTAGAGGAAGACGGTAAGAAGAAGCGAGTACTTGGTTAAATAAAGAAAAGTAGAACTGTATTCAGTATAGTTAATGTCTGTTAATTTAATCACTATTTATCCTCATCTAACTATGTCTGAATACAAATGTGCGTATCAACTATCTGCTCACCACTCATTGCGTGCGTCTGTCGTGGCGCGTCTTCGTTGGTTGATATAATGGCCTATATCAACCAATTAGGAACTACTCGTAAGTGCTGCAGAATATTTGTCCTTTGACAATATTCTGAGAATTTAACTCTGATAGTTATATTCTATTAACAATTTCTTACAAATTGTTATGTAACGATTCACCCCGTTACAGATGGCATCTTGCCGTTCGCTTGTGAATCAGAGGGCGAGAGTTCTCGCTCTCGATGTAACAGAGGTCACAGGTTTGGGACCTCTTGTTTCATGTCGTCTCATCGGACGATAGTTGGATGGGTTTGCCTGAGAGTGTTTCAGGCTGAAGTCCTCCTGTTACGCGTACGCTGTCACCTTTTCCAGCGTATGGAAGTCCTCTAGGGACATGTAGGTCGTTACCGGTCCATGTACAAGACCGTAGATGAATACGTTGATAAGCGTGTTCTCATAAACAGGGTTTTCCGTGACGCTACGTACAAGGAACCGTAGGAGTTGTACATAATCGTGCACATCACGCTAACCCTTTTTGAGCCCCAGGAGAGCAGAGCGTGCTCTGAGCTCGGCTCTGGGCGGCTCAAACGTCTCTTTGAGCCGAGACTCCAAGATCCCCAACGATTGAATCACGGCTGGGTCGTGAAGATTGAACCCTAAGGCTTAATTCTTTGCTCGTCTGGTCAAATTTGACAGGGCGAAGGTGACTTGCATCTTGTCACCCTCGATGTGACGGGCCCTAATGGCATCGCCTAACTAGACGAACCATCTCAAAAGGGATTCTTCATCGGTTCCCTTGTACCTTGAGATATCAATCTTCAAGGTTTCGGGTCGATGCATGTGCGTTGGCGCGCCCATCGACTGATGAGAGCCTTGCTGCTGTAGCAAGGCTATCATATGTCGTTCGACGGCAAGTTCCCCTTGTAGAAACTTGTTGATAGCAGCGTGTTGATGGTCTCTGCTTAGAGACTCCAACATACCACTCATGGCGGGTTCTGCCATGAAAACACTCATGCGACGGACTACCTTCCATTCTGAGTCACTCAGATGGGAGTAGCTTGTGACGTAAAAGCTATCGTCTTCTACGTCCAACATGTTCATGCTGGACGGACACTAAGTAGTCGTTGGACGGACTACAAAGTGCTACCAGGTTTAACGGGGCACCCTTTTTTTGGCAGCTACGAATCTTCACGTTTGCTCGTACGTGCAAATAAAGCTAATATACTTGAATGACTCGTTTAAGTAAAGGTGGAAAGAGAACTGTATCCAGAATAGTTAAGCTATCAATATAACTTCAGTCTTTATCAACCTTATTTAATATATGTTGTCGTATGACGACAACCTGCCCACCACCCATTGCACGCATCTAGCAGCGACTGATGGCATTCTATGGTTGACATATCTTTTATCGACCAATCTTCGATCAGCTCGTGAACAAGATCATAAGGGGATATTATTCCTTCAATATTGCCTATCTCAGATAATTTTGGCAGGAGATTGTCACGCTAGACAATCCTTCTGTGACACCGTTTGGTGTCAGTCTCATGTAACGGGCTACCCTGTTACGATCTTGAAGATCGCAATAACCTTGGGTTTATCTGATTAATCTATTGTTTGGATCGTTCTGATCTTACTTGGTCCAGTATGGTGGCTCCTTGTTAGATTTTCTTTTTTAATATTTAGAAACTTCGTTCTGTTTGTACTTTTCCTTTACGTTGTATCTGTATTAAATTAAAGTTGCAGAATGTCGAGAATTTTATATTTATTCAAAAGTTTTGTAGATATCACTTAAAGCTGTGGCCTCTTAGACCTTATGTTGAAATTTTGCTCGATGGAGAAGTCGAAACGTGATAATTCAAGTAGCTGTAACTCTTTTTGTTGAGCAGCCAAATAAGTACCCATAATGTTACCTTGCCTATTCACTGCAGGATAACCTTCAACGAATTACACTTTAAGATTCTACCTTGTTAATAAAGTGTCGAAATCTCTGCAATTTTTATGCTGATTATCACAAAACTGGGGGTCACCCGAAATGTTGCAATTTTCATATTATTACTATATCTAAGGGTGCAATTATATCCAGATTATTGAGATCTATCAAAATATTTGAATAAATTCAACACCGCGACAAATATGTCTCAATAAACTTTGTGGTATCAAATCGGACATCTCAATATATTTTCGGGACTGAACCTTTTATTGATGCCATACCCTCCTCCAAGTAATTCGATAACCGATGTTAGGATTTCACCAAGTTCACTCGTATTTCTAATCGACCGCAACACTGATCTCGAATGTATTTTTAAAACAATTTTGGGAGCTAGGATACGGATTACCAATTCCTTTCCACGATGTCGGCATAATCGTCTAGCACGTTGTTTTAAAATCTACCTACCCGTCCCATATTTGACGTTACGATTTAACTCGGTTCACTTCCAGATTGAATCGGGACAAATAGGATCCCCGATCTCACTATTCTTTTTTTAACCATTGAGATCCCCGTCTTATTTATCACAGTCACGAACCATCGATCTCAGGGTCAGCTAGGTGGATCTTGATCATACTGTAGTGGACCTGTTGGGACGATCTGAGTGTCGTCTGCATGATGTACGGTCCCCAATTGAGGACTTGCACTTCAAAGCCATCCATCAAAACGAAACCGGTTGTAGTTTCCTGTGCTTTTCTGCTAATAAATCAGCCCCTGATTTATCCCCCCATTACGTAGACAAGGCAGACACCGCCATTTTGTATCGTGCCTTAATCACATTGCTTGGATTTTGACCACCTTGTACATCCGTCAATTGGAATGGATTGAGCTTTCCATAGCGTCCTTGGGAGATGTCAATCACGCTCGGTATTTAGATGACTAAATGACCGCTGCGCGAGAATCTTCACACAGCGATATGGTATAGGTGTGATCTCAATTTCTAGATCGACCGTTCGGTTGCCGCAGATACTTCAACCCATTAACCTTGTCGTGCATCCAATCAAAATGATTTTTTGACTGAAAAAAATCGTTCGCAATACCTAATCCTGGAGATAGGCCCTACGATCAGATTCGTCTATCTAAAACGATCGGCTCGCACGCGCTTGACGCTTCTGATCCTTGCTCGAGCCCTCAGGTTGGTCTTTCGATCTCTTCTTTCAGATAAATCAACCTCACCGAGGTCGGCTGTCCAACACTTACACCCGCCTTCAATCGCAGTTGTTTGTTTCCTACGTGTTCTTAAGAACCCTGGTCAAACAATCCAAGAGCTGACATTGTCTTAAAAGCTGAGCGCGCGTGCTTAGCAACGACATGTAACCCCTGTTTCGAAAAAAATTGCTTCGGCTTCCCACTTCATTGATTCGGTGAGAAGCCAAATAAATCTCACCCAGAAGAGAGGGTCAGACGTCGTTGCTAAAACATATCAAATTAAACTCTGTGTCTTATTGAATCAAGGTTTTATAGTGCGTGTAAAAATCCGTTTAAATATTACGAATACTTCTCAACCTGCTGCCAAAAGTGAGCACATGATAAATCTTAACATCCAATACCGCGTCCTGGGAACACGTGTCAAATACCTGGATTACATTCTCCAGTATTGGCGTCAGTATCCATATGTTGTGAGTGTGACAAATATCGGGCAGTTGATACAAATATTGCGTTCAAATACTCAGTCCGGTTTTTTTTTACAATAAACTTAAACCATTTTTCCAAATATAGGATCTAAACCCACTCTTAGGTCATGCAAAAATTTGGTCAAAATTCAACCTAGCCAAGTTTTTGCCGTCAGTTGGTCTTCAACGACTATATTTCTTGATATTGTCTTACAAAAATAACCTCTGAGATCATCATCTGGTACACTCATGGTCACTGAATAGGCGCATACCTAGTCTAGGTAGATAATACGACCATCCTCCAACACAAGTTATTGCAATAATAGGAGACTGTTAGGTTTGTTGATGTACGATCCCCATTCAGGCGTCACCACGATCCTCTTCTCTTAGTCCTATTGAACTTTCACTGTTCATGATGTGTCAATACACTGAACATTAAGATCCAACGATCTTTGTTTACCTTCATCCTCTCAATCGATCGGCCGCTGTATTCAATCATCTGCTTACACATTTTTCGATTCTTCATACCAATTCCACTTCGGTCCTTCCAAATTTTTAATAACGTAAGTGTTTGCGTCATTGAGGAAGTCATGTAACGGTATGAATCGTTATATAACAATTTATACGAAATAGTTAATAGAATATAACTATAAGAGTTGTATTCTCAGAATATTGTCATAAGGACAAATATTCTGTAGCACTTACGAGTAGTTCCTAATTGGTTGATATAGGCCATTACATCAACCAACGAAGACGCGCCACGACAGACGCACGCAATGAGTGGTGAGCAGATAGCTGATATGCACATTTGTATTCAGACATAGTTAGATGAGGATAAATAGTGATTATAGTAACAGACATTAACTATACTGAATACAGTTCTACTTTTTACTTTAACCAAGTACTCGCTTCTTCTTACCGTCTTCCTCTAAACGTACGAGTGTACGTGAAGTTCCGAGGCACCGCCTTATTCTGTCATCAGAATAAGTAGCTTGTACTGTCACTTGTACTGTCACCAGTACAAGCTTTAGGGTGCCCCGTCACACCTGGTAGCACTTCGTAGTCCGTCCAAGGACCACGTTCACATCTAACATGAATATGTTGGATGATGAAGATGACCAAAGCTTTCACGCTACGCGTGACGGCTACTCCCATTTGAGCGATGTCGAATGGGATGCGGTTGAACGGATGGGTTCAACCATGGGAATCCATGCTGTTAGCGTCATGCTAGAGGCTCTCAATAGAGATGCCCAACATGCTACTATCGCCAAGTTCATTCAAAATGAACTTGACGCTGAACGCGAGAAAGTAGCCTTGCTTCACCAACAAGGTTCTTAACAAATAGAGTTGTTGAGAGAACAGAGTGCTCAACAGTTTGAGCTGTTGAGACAGCAGCAGGCTGCTGCTGGTGGGTCGATGCACTCGCGTCGACCCGAAACCTTGAAGATTGACATCTCCAAGTATAGGGGAGTCGAAGAGGACTCCCTCTTGAGATGGTTCGTCGAATTGGATGAAGCCATAAGGGCGCGTCGCATCGACGACGGGGAAATGCAAGTTGCATTTGCCCAGTCAAATCTGGCAGGACGTGCCAAGACTTGGGCACTGGGGCTCAAGTTGCACGACCCATATGCGTTTGGGTCGTTGGAAGTCTTCACCGCGGCTCAGACAAACGTTTGAACCGCCTAGAGCTGAGTTCAGAGCTCGAACAGAACTCTTGAAGCTCAAGCAGGGTAAGCGTGATGTGCACGCTTACGCGCAACATATACGACATCTCACGAGTTGTACAAGTTCCAATCCGGTGGATGAACACACGTTGGTTTCGGTGTTCATGCAGGGTCTTGCGGATGGTCCCGTCAAGACTCACCTGTTCCGGCTTGAACTAGATTCACTAGAACAAGCCATTTCCTTTGCGGAACAGGAAGACTTCAGTCTGAGACAGGCTCGCGCCAGCTCGACATCATATCTTCAACCGAGACAATATGACAACGGAGGTCCAGAGCCGATGGAACTCTGTTATGTAGAGAGCGAGAAGGCTCGCTCTACAGACTACAAGAAGTTGCAGAGATGCAACAGATGTCAAAAGAAAGGACGCTACGCTTACGAGTGTAGTGCCCCTCGTCCAGTGTCTCGCAACACTGGGCGTAATGACCGTCCACCCATGAGAAAGGGGCAGGGACGCGGGTCCGCTGTTGGTGCAAAGACGCAACAACGGGATGGACCGTCAAAAAAAACGGACAGGATCAGTAGGTGCGGAGCACCCTACTGGTCCAGCAACGTCAAGAGAATTTGTAGGCCTCTTGATGAAGGTTGCTCCCAACACACAAACGTTGTGCGTTGCTGCTCTAGGTAATGAGATCTCACTCATTACCTTGAAACTCGATGTGACGAATAAGTTGTCCCTTCGAGCTCTATTCGATTGTGGGGCGTCCAACAATTTTTTGCAACGCCAATCGCTAGAAGATGGTCATTTAAAGTTCAGTGAATGTGACACACCTCCTACGAGGATGACTGTACGGCTTGCGACAGGCGCATCCGTAACCGTCATGAAGCGTATAGTGAAGATCCACTATACGCTAGAAGATACCCAACATGACGATGACTTTATCGTATTGGATTTGGATGACAAATTTGATGTCATCCTTGGAATACCGTGGCTCAGAAGGTGCGAACCAGGGCTAAACTGGCAACATCGAACAGTAACGATGCCTGCCGCTTGTTCATCAGATGGCCGTCTGATGAACGTTTTGGAGCGTCCACAAGCGTGTGGATGTACTACGAGTGAGTGCGATGGCCTCACTTGTGGTACGGTCGTTAGTACGACTGCACAAAACCTTAGTGTAACAAAAAGTTACACTTCGGAGCAAGATTCCGGCGGCTGTGAGGAAACACAGGCTGCGCCGAAGGTCCACCACTCGAATAAGTCGGGTGGACAGGGACAAAGATGTATCCCTAGCGGGGAACATCTAGAAGAGAAACAATCGATCGCTCAGGTTAAGCGAAACGATAATCCTAGATCGACTGGAGAGTCTTTCGTAGAGGATCTCGCTGTGGTTGCGCAACCACAGCTAGAGGAAGTTAAGGGAATAAGTCCCAAGATTACAAAATACGGCGGAAATAAGTTCCCCGAAACCCGCGGGAATAAGTCCCCGGGAAGACGAAGGAATAAGTCCTTCGAGGCCTGAGGGAATAAGTCCCCAGGAAACGACAGAGACATTGATTGTCATAGTCAATAACGGATCAAGTGTAGGCGCTTATACACTCGATCTGATTGCGCCTCCGAAGTTGACTTCGGAGATCACTCAGTTGCCAACTCTCGAACATAAAAGGTTCTTGCGTGATCTGCGTAGTGGCAAAGTCAAGCAGATCTGCGTACTCGTCGCTGACGACGAGTGTGTAGCCGACATAAGGTCAGCAACAGTGTTCACTGAGAACGAGAGAGTTCTCAGTAGTTCATCTATGGACGAGAGTGTCCTAGATGAAAAGACACGAGTTGAGCGATATGACTCCCAATCGTGGGAATCGCTCAAGACAAATCCTCTCTATGAAGATTTGGTTGAATTCAAGAATGTATTCCCTGAAACTGTTCCGTGCCAATTACCGAAGGATAAAGGTATTCGACACGAGGTCGAGCTTAAACCAGGCTCGAAGTACTGTGTCATGAAGCAGTGGCCACTGCCCCGTGAACAAGTACTTGCGATCGACAAGTTCTTTGCCGATCGTTTAGCTTCGGGCCATGTGAGGGAATCAACTTCCCCACATAGCTCTCTGACCTTCTGTGTGCGAAAAGCAACAGGAGGCTGGCGGATAGTGCATGCATTTAACAAGTTGAATGCTGCAACGGTACCGGCTCAGACGCCGATACCAAGGAAGGACGTAATCATTGATGGTATGTCAAAGAGTACCATCTTTTCGTCCATGGATTTGATGGATGGCTTCTATCAAATCCTAATGCGAGAAAGGGATATACTCTATACCGCAGTGAGCACGCCTAGCGGCAGGCTCTGGGAATGGCTAGTAATGCCACAAGGGCTTAGTAATGCCCCTGCCACGTTCAACAGATGTGTATCACATCTGTTGAGACCAGTACGAGAATTCGCGCCGAGTTGTTTCGATGACGTATTCATCCATAGTCGGGCTATGGATGGAAAGTCGGACGTTGAGGTTCACAGGTACCACGTCCGACAGGTCTTACAATCATGCGAAAGCATCAATTGTATGCAAATCTCAAGAAGTGTATATTTGCAGCAAGCGAAATACCACTTCTTGGGTGCATCGTTGGTAAGAACGGTGTACGTCCTGATCCCGAACAGATCAAGACGATCACCGACTGGCCTGTGCCAGTTGATGTCAAAGGTCTTCGAAAATTCCTTGGGCTAGCGGCGTATTTGCACAAGTATTCACGCAATTACGCCGAGATGACTATGCACCTCTCTCGTTTGTTGAAAAAGAACGAGAGGTGGTTATGGAACGCTGAATGTCAGCGCTCCTTTGATGTTATCAAGCAGAGCTTGATACAATCCCCAGTCCTAGCAATAGCCGATCAGGACAGGCCATTTCATGTGGTCTGTGATGCCAGCGATTTCGCAATCGGCTGTGCATTAATGCAGTACGATCTTGAAGGCGTTGAACGCGTCGTCTGCTATCAGTCGCGTCAGCTGCAACCAGCTGAGCGGAACTATCCAGTGCATGACAAGGAACTCCTTGCCATGAAGTATGCACTCGCGAAGTTCAGAGTCTATCTAATAGGAGATAGCCCCTTCATTGTTTACACTGACCATGCGTCATTGCGCACGGCAGTGAACAGCCCGCACCTTTCACAACGAATGGCGCGGTGGTTTTCATTCTTTGCGGAATACAACTTTACGGTCGAGTACAAACCAGGACGACTTAATGTCGTCGCTGATGCACTCTCACGTCGTCCAGACTTTGAAACAGTCGCGAAACCCAACAGTGAGACAGTCACTGTTGCAGTTATGACGTCCGCAGTCTCATCTTCAACGTTGCATGATGATGTGAGGCGGGCATACGCCCAAGATGGTGAGATTGTGAAGTTGTTGACACATCTCTCCCAACCATCTCGAGAATCGTTGAAACGGTTGTCGTCTGCGTATCGATCTGCATCAGATCGATACACTACTCGTAACGGTTTACTGTATTATACAGCCGTTTCTGGTGACACACCACGTGTTGTCATTCCAGATGATACTGATCTGCGTTTGCGGATCATGTTCGAGTATCACGATGCTCCTCCAGGAGGACATCGTGGCCGGGAGAAAACATTTCTCACGGTGAGTCGAGACTTTTACTGGCCCCGCCAGTATCAGTTTGTGCGAAAGTATGTTCGCGCATGCGAAGTCTGTCAACGAGTGAAGTCAAGTCCTTCACTGCGTGCACCTTTACAGTCTACCGGTTCCGGCTGAGTGCTGGGAATCCATCTCAATGGATTTTGTCTTCGGGTTACCCAAAGACGCACGCGGGAGTACGGGTATTCTCGTATTTGTTGACAGATTCAGCAAAATGGTACACCTTGTGGCTGTACCAGAGACAATCACGGCAAGTGGCTGTGCTTGTGTCTTTATTGACACCATCTTTCGACTTCATGGGTTGCCCCGTGAACTCGTATCAGACAGAGATTCACGCTTCACTGCTGATTTCTGGCGTTCCGTGTTCAAATCACTCGGAACGCGCTTGAAGATGTCGACATCTGATCATCCAGAGTCAGATGGTCAGACGGAACGTGCCAATCGTGTCCTCGAAGAGATACTTCGAGGATACGTACACTCCTTTAAGAGTTGGAGTGATTTTTTGCCAATGGTAGAGTTTGCCATTAACAACTCGGTGCATGCGTCCACGACACATACACCGTTTTACGTGAATGGCTTGCGCCATCCGCGTGTACCCACCTTACTAGAGTGTAACTCTGGTTCAAGGGGGGGGACTCGCGCTAGCAAAAACCGAATTGGTTCACGCTCATCACGCTCTGACGAAGAGGTCATTGCGTTTGATGCCGATATCGATAACATCGATATTGAAGAAGATGATGCCAGTGAGAGTGCGGAAGCCCTCACTGAAGAAAAGATTGATGTTGCTGCAGTGCACTCACAGCGCACTGAAGCTAACGAGTCATCAGATGAGTTCATACTGGCTCGTGAAACGGTAGTCCGTTTTGTGCAAGACTCCATCGCCGAAGCGGTGGATAAGCAAAAGCAAAACGCTGGCAAGAATGGAAGGGCGAACACTCTTTTATTTAATAAAGGTGACTTAGTCCTACTGTCTACGGTTAATGTACCAAAGCATGTAGTGACTAACTTGGGTAGCAGTAAACTACTACCCAAGTACATCGGCCCATTTCGTGTATTGCACCGCCTAGGCAATGCATACACGATCGAGTTACCACGTAAGATGCGAACGCATCCCACGTTTTACGTTGGTCGGCTTAAGCCGTACCATCAGTACGCTGCTTCTTCCGATGAAGAACGCCCTTGCGCTCAAGCATCTCGCAGAGAGCCTTGTGCTCCCGATGGTGGGCATCAACAAGGGTCTGAGAGCAGCCATCTCATCCCGAGACCGATCAACAATCCCACGAGCTACACTTAGCTCGTCACGAAGAGATATCAGAGATCTCTCGTTCTCAAGCTGAGCAAAGGCAAACTCAGCTCGATGCTTCAAGACAGTGTCCGCCATTTGGAGACGCCTGTCCTGCTCATGCTCGAGATCGCCGCGTAACCCTTGCGTTACGCGATCAAAGAAGCTCTCGGGAACACACGGATCCCCATGATCGTGTGGAGAGCGTCTTCCCTCCTCCTCCACCTCCATTAGAGGACTCTCGCGGTGGCCAGCGCTATCTAGTTGAGCAGCTGTTGAACCACCGCGACGTGAACGGACGTCGGACGAGTCATCTCGTCCGGTGGCGCGGCTATCCCCCGTCCTGGGATACTTGGGATCCCCGCTCCCAACTGATGGTTGACGTACTGTGTCTGTTCGAGCAGTACGATGCGGCACATCCTGTGCCGCAGAAGGACCGCCGGAGAAAGTCTTCCCGGCACGGTCGTAAAGGGATTTCAGGTTGTCAATCCCTTCGTACATCTCAGTAGAGATACGTACGCGCCACCACGGGCTGGTAAGGAGGTAAGCCTCCTTAGGTGCTCGTGCAGAGTTGTTCACACAACATGGGCACGAGTCTCCCCATGAGAGGCAGGGTAATCCTTTTTCCCTTGACAGACGATGCAGCTTGTAGCGTGCACCTGTCGGGGTTCGCTTTTCAAACTTATCACGAGCTTTGATAAGTTTGTCGTTCGAAGCGTCACGACCTACATCCTCAAGGTTATGGATGTAGGCGTTCCACGCCTGAAGCAGTGAGGGACCATCACGTTTGTGATTCCCACTGTACCATCGATGTCTAAACAAAGTATCGATGAAGAATTCATTCTCAGCCCGATAGTTTTTCGCGCTGGGGTCAAGGTGATGGATCCTTGATGTAACGGGGTGGATCGTTACATAACAATTTGTAAGAAATTGTTAATAGAATATAACTATAAGAGTTGTATTCTCAGAATATTGTCATAAGGACAAATATTCTGTAGCTGTAACGGGGTTGCACGAAATCATGGTACTTTGTACCAGAGGTGTTACACACCTGAGGGTTCGCTTCTGTGAAGGTGATATAGAATATCTTATCGGTTTGTAGGGGCTGACAAGTGTCAGCCATTAGATACGAAAGATCTTTGAGTAGGATTAAGATATTCTATAGGCTTTAACATTAAATAAAATCAGTTCCCATTTTGATCTGAAAGACGCGTGGCTTGCGAGCCGTCTTGATCGTTGATCTCTGATCACTAAGAGTTAGCAACACCTCCTTGAGGTAGCTACTCTATAGCACTAAGTGCTGTCGATTCACTGAATCGTTAGGTCCCCTGGAACAGGGATCTGAAGCTGTAAAGCTTGCTGACTCGTAAAGTCGTTAGTTCTTTGGAACTAAGTTGCTCGTAGAGCGTTAAGTCTTCCTCTGACTTAAGGAGCTGTGTAGCTCCGCTACACTTGGTAGCACTTGTAGTCAATCTACGCCTGAGTCTTTAAGACTGATCCTCTGTGAGGATGGAAAGCATCACTCCCCTATCTGAGGCCCAAAAGGTCGCGCTTGACAAGCTGACCGCATCTTTGGGTCCAGAGTACGTGGAGTTTCTTGTTTCACAAGGTCCTGAAGTGCTTAATGCACGTGTTGACGGCTTCATGCAGTATGAAGCGACCCTTTTAGGGCAGGTCCAAGACCAAATAGCGTCGGCTATGCCTACACGCTTCGTGTCTGTACCAGACGAAGAGGCTAAGCCTCGTCCACTTAAAGTGGACGTAAAAAACTACTCCGGCAAGGAGGGTGAGAATCTCATCCTCTGGATCCGTGAGATCGAGATGGCCATGAGATCAGGCCTGATCACGCTTGACCATCAACAGGTCTCGCTGGCTATCTCGAAGCTCGATGGTAGAGCTAGAGAATGGGCCTTGACGTGTAGCACGTCGGTGGACATAGCGTTTCCCACATGGGAGTCGCTCAAATCACAATTGGTACAGGTGTTTTCTCCACCTAACCAGGCTTACCGCGTGCGCTCACGCTTTCTTTCTACCCGCCAGGGTAAGAATGAATTATCGGACTATGTCCAAGAGCTGCGAACGCTCATGGCTGCAATGCAGTCTGACCCTCTGCCTGAAGCAGTCCATGTGACTATCTTCATGGAAGGTCTACGTACTGGCATTGCCAGAACCGAGGTTTTTCGGGTTCACCCCTCTACGTTTGAAGAGGCTGTGAGAATTGCTCTTAATGCTGAGCATAATTTCAAGTCGGCCAGACTTGGTTGGAATGGATACAATCCTCGCTCTGTGAGAGCAAACTATTCGGGTACCACTGCCTATAATAGGCCGGAACCGATGGATCTCAGCTATGCTGAAGATGGAGGTGAAGCTGAGCTTCGAGCTGCTGAGCAGCAACACGTTGTAAGACGATGCTTTATGTGCGGAAGCACTAAACACTTGCGGCCTGGTTGCCCTTTGCGTAAGCAACGCCAGACTACGAGCCAACACTCGACCCCGAGTCAGAAGTCTGGCATGGCACGGGGAAATGCCGACACCCAGTAGGCGCGGGGCGCCCTACTGGGGAAGAACTATGTTCTGTTACACCTTTAGGAGGTAAAGGAATGCAGGGCTTAGCCCCAAAGAGTACCATACCTACGGGTATGGTGCGTGGATACAAGTCTGGCTTGTTGGTCGCCGAGGCGAAAATTAAGGGCTTCGAGAAGCCTTGGTCGATATTGATCGATTCTGGAGCGTCTTGCAATTATGCTCGACGCCGTTCCCTTGAGGGAAGTCAGCGTTATGTTGAGGCGCTTACAGCGCATGAGGGTGATTCTATCACGGTTCGTTTAGCGACTGGAAGTCGCGTAACGGTGCCTAAAGTTCCATTGAACTTAGGTATAACGTTTTTAGACTTTGACAGTATTGAGCGCTGTCTTGTCCTAGATTTGGACTCGAGATATGATCTCATCCTAGGTATGGCTTGGCTTGAGCGCCATGAGCCATGGATTGATTGGAGGTCTAAGACCTTAGGCGCTACGCGCAATGTTCCTAGCGAAGCTTTGGAGAGTCATGAACCCACCTTTGCTAGGCAGCAAAAGCGCTATTGGCGCGAGCCTTTGACAGAAGATGTCAATGTGCTGGATATTGGAATGTCCGAGTTATCTAACTCCCATGTTACAAACATAAGTTTCGAGCCTAGCTCGTCTAAAACTAGTGAAACGGCACGTACTCCGTTGAGTGGTACTCGTTGTGATAACGAGTCACTGCATGCTGAAAGCATGGTTGGCCTAGGGCCGAGTGATCAAGGACGTGATTCCTTTGATGTGTGTATGGTGGCACGTGAAACTACACCGAGTGCGGTCGGCCGTGAGAGCACCGCACTGAATGTCGGTAATGACATTGTTGGCGATACGCCGTATAGTGTGGGCGGCCGTGAGGGCACCACACCTAATGTCAGTAATGACATTGTTGGCGATACGCCGTATAGTGTGGGCGGCCGTGAGGGCACCACATCTAATGACAGTAATGACATTGTTGGCGATACGCCGTATAGTGTGGACGGCCGTGAGGGCACCACGCTTAACGCCGGTAATGGCGTTGTTGGCGATTCGCCATATGGTGTGGGCGGCCGTGAGGGCACCACACCTAATGTCGGTCAAGACAAAAGCTCTCGTATAGAGCATACTATGGTTGGTAGTAACCATGGGGACAATATTGTCCCGACCCCTAAGGGGTGTAAGGTCTCGAAGAGACAATCGAGACGCCGAGTAGCAGCTGTAAAGCGCCAGGCGTCCTCACAGTCACATAGTGAGATTATCAATACACTGTATACACTTGTTAATGGAGTGACTGGTCGGGTCGATGGCAGTGTTTGCCTTGAAACCCTTCCATCCGTGGACGCTCTTTGTGAGCTAGACGAAATGTCTGATGGCGAGTTTAGCCAGGCCTTGAAGGCAGGAGAGTTATCCGAGTTAGCGGTCATTAGACCTGATACTGAGTTGAACTCTTCCTCGTTAATGGATGAGTCTGTCCTAGAGGATACAAAGGCGGCACTTAGTGCACGAAGTGGATCTTCGATCCTTAAAGATCCGTCGGATCCGTTCTATCCTTTAGTCAAGGAATTTCAAGATGTGGTGTGTCACAACCCACCTTCTGCCTTACCTCCCGATAGAGGTGTACGTCATGAGATTGACTTGGTTCCTGGAACTAAATACTGTGTAACACGGCAGTGGCCTTTGCCTAAAGAACAGTGCGACGTCATTGACGATTTCTTTCGTGCTAAGCACGCGGCTGGGATGGTTCGTGAGAGCAAGTCTCCCCACTCAACACCGACATTTTGTGTCAAAAAGCCAAATGGCAAGTGGCGTATTGTGCATGCTTACAATAAGCTTAATGCAGCTACTATACCGGCGCAGACGCCTATTCCTCGAAAGGATGTTCTTCAGAACAATATGGCGGGATGTACACTGTACAGTGCACTCGACTTAGTCGATGGTTATTACCAACTGCTCATGCGAGCAAGCGATATTCCGCTAACAGCGGTGAGTACTCCGAGCGGTATGCTTTGGGAGTGGCTCGTTATGCCGCAAGGGCTATCTAACGCCCCGGCTACGTTTAACCGGTTGGTAACGCAACTATTCAGACCTCATCGAGGCTATGCACAAACGTACTTTGATGACATTTTTGTCCATAGTCGTGCAATGAATGGGCGATCAGATGTGGATAACCACATTGATCATTTACGAGCTGTGCTCGAGTGCATGCGAACGAATAAGCTGTATGCGAACGCATCGAAGTGCATCTTTGGTGCAGAAGAGATTCCCTTTCTAGGGTGCTTCATTGGGAAGCGAGGCCTTCGAGCGGATCCCGCTAAGGTAAAAGCCATAGTCGATTGGCCAGTCCCCAAGAACCAAAAGGACTTGCGTAAATGGCTTGGCCTTGCCAATTACTTACATAAGTATAGTGCAAATTACGCAGATATGGCTCGGCCATTGTCCAATCTCCTTAAAAAGGATGTGGGTTGGTGTTGGGGTAACACCGAACATAATGCTTTTGAAGCAGTTAAGGAGAGTCTCCTCCATGCGCCAATTTTGGCTTTGCCCGATTCTGGCCGGCCTTTCAGTGTCGTCTGTGACGCATCTGACTTTGCCATAGGCAGTGCTCTGTTACAAACAGATGTCGACGGACGCGAACGCGTCATCGCATTTGAATCTCGACAGCTGAAAGCTGCTGAAAAGAACTATCCTGTTCATGACAAAGAGCTACTTGCTATGAAGTACGCTCTTGTCAAATTCAGAGTCCATCTGCTTGGCTCGAAGCCATTTGTGATCTATACCGATCATGCGTCATTGCGCACTGCGACACAGTCGCCTCATCTCTCACAGAGAATGGCTCGTTGGCTATCTTTCTTTGCCGAATATAACTTCGAGGTGAAGTACAAGCCAGGTAAGCAAAACGCTTTGGCTGATGCGCTATCGCGTCGACCTGACTATGAGCTTGCTCATGTTACGACCCTGTCGTCGTCAGTCCCTGACTTAATTCGTGCGGCATATGCCAAGGACGATCAGTGTGTAGCTTTGCTACGTGCTCTTGGGAGCAATGAGTTTAAAGACTCGGACATAGAATTGTCGGCACGTTTACGTGCGAGGCTACATCGATATTCCATCGATAATGGCCTATTGTGCTATCGCACGGATATTGAGGACAACCCTCGTATCGTAGTACCTCATAATGAGGAATTAAAGTATCGGATCCTCTATGAGGCACATGATACTGCTTTAAGTGGTCATCTCGGTCGTGAGAAGACTTATAGCTCGGTGAGCCAAAGCTATTGGTGGCCCAAACTTTATAAGTGGGTGCGCACCTATGTGCGTACGTGCGAAACGTGTCAACGGGTAAAACCCTCGGCACATGCGGCGGCGCCGCTGGCTAGTTTGCCAGTACCCAGTGGTTGTTGGGAGTCCATGAGCATGGATTTTGTGTTTGGCCTACCGAAAGATTCGGAAGGCAACACTGGTATTGTGGTCTTTGTTGACCGATTGAGCAAGATGGCTCACTTAGCGGCTGTGCCGGATAGCATCGATGCGGAAGGTACAGCAAAGCTGTTTATCGACCGTGTGTTTCGCCAACATGGCTTGCCTGTGGCAATTATCTCTGATAGAGACCCCCGCTTCACTGGGAAGTTTTGGAAGTCTATCTTCAAGGTGCTTGGCACTCGATTGGAAATGTCACGCCGGATCATCCGCAGACCGACGGTCAAACTGAGCGTGTAAACCGCGTCATCAACGACATTTTGCGCAGTATTTGCGCTGATACGCCTAGGCGTTGGAGCTCAATGCTCCCTGTTGTTGAGTTTGCGTTGAATAACGCTGTTCATGCCTCAACAGGCTTTACTCCGTTCTATATAAACGGTCTCACTCACCCTCGCGTTCCGTTAACGCTATCACTACGTGAATCAGGGCTTGGTGGGGGAGAGGTTGCCGATCGGCTTGCTGATATCAGCCCTGCTACTGTTCAAAAACAGGTAAGCGAGTTTCTCGCAACGCGATTAAATGTCCTAAGACATGTGCGTGACGCAATGGCTGATAGCCAAGATACCCAAAAACAACAAGCTGATGCCAAAAGCAGAAATTGCATTGAACGTTATGAGGTCGGAGACCAAGTACTACTCAATGCTAAAAATCTACCTACAAATGTAGTGTCTGCTGTCTTTAAGACAAAGTTGCGTCCACGCTTTATTGAACCTTTCAAGGTCACGGCCAAAAGGGGACTTGCGTATACGCTAAACCTCCCACGCAAATTGCGCACACATCCAGTGTTCTACGTAGGCTTACTTAAGCCGTACCGGGATCCTTCCCATGTGAACTTGGAGGCGCTTGCGCCGACGACAAGGGCACCGCCCCGGATTGCTGTAGACGAATCAGCAAGTCCAACTGAGCCTCGCTCCGAGTTTGAGCTTGCTCCATCGCCTGAAGGCGGTTTTGCATCGCATCCAGCATGCACTGGGACTTACCCAAGGCCGCTTGAAGACCCTTCACTTCGAGAACCAATTTCTCGTGGGCCTCCACCGGTACACCGGCCGCCACCGACGTTGCTCGATGAGCATGGGTGTCGTCAATTCCATGTCGAGAGACTACTGAAACGACGTCGTCGTCAGGGCCAATATCAGTATCTGGTAAAGTGGCGTGGGTACCCTGAGTCTGAAAACTCATGGGAATTTGAGGTACCCCTTCGGCAAGACTGCCCATATGCTTTGGAGGCTTTTGAGCATCGTGGCCATGGTCATCGCGAGGCCGAGGCCGTTCACCACCACTAGTGGTGCGGGTTGGCGGGTTGTTGGTCACAGACTGACCAGCACTCGCGGCTACCTTAGTAGCCGAAGCATAGCGCGTGCGCTTGCGCAATTGGCCTCTGGCCTTAAGCTTGGCATAATCATACCGAAGCTTGCGTTCGAGACGCACATCCGCCGCATGGGCACTAGCCCTTAGAGCAAAAATGTTGCTGAGGCGACGCACATAGTGCACCCAGTGAACAAAGGCATCGTCTTCTTCACTCGCTGTTTCGCCTGCGAGCAGGAGAATGGGTATACCCTTCATCGGTGGAACTGGTGCACCACGTGCTTGCATGTCAAGGCGTGCCTTGTATTGACTTTGAGTCGTTAGGTGCGGCTCCAGGTACCTCTCACGAAGTGCCTGGCAGCTCACCACCTCCTCAGGAGTCTTAGGCCCATGGCCAATGACCCACGTTGCCAATGTTTGGCCGGCCGCTTGACGCAGACGTTCCTCCACACTGGGTGGGGTGAACACATAATCACGCTGGCGTTCAAGGGTTGCAGTCATCTGTGCATAACGCTGAGCGTTTTGTTCTCTTTGAACAAGCAGTTGTTGTTGCTCATCGAGCGGGTTCGCGATGATAGTCTCATCAAACCCAGATGCTGCACGCTGCGCTGGCGGCGCGCTCGCACCTCCACGTTCAGCGAACGGATTTGGGGTGTTCGAAAGTTGTGCCTCAGGCATCAGTGAGCCGGACGTTGTCCCTGTGTCACCGCGGACACTGGTATCGCTACCATAGTCCACCTCTTCCTCTATTCCGAGGTAGTCACACAGAGCCTTTGACTCGTTTGGTGATGAGGACATCGTGCTAGAGCGTACGTTACCGTGAGGTTCACCGTACGCGCACTGTTCTCGCTGAGAATACGAGTTCGATTGACGTTTTGGGTAAACGTCAGTCTGGTGGGGGAGGGTGTAACGGGGTTGCACGAAATCATGGTACTTTGTACCAGAGGTGTTACACACCTGAGGGTTCGCTTCTGTGAAGGTGATATAGAATATCTTATCGGTTTGTAGGGGCTGACAAGTGTCAGCCATTAGATACGAAAGATCTTTGAGTAGGATTAAGATATTCTATAGGCTTTAACATTAAATAAAATCAGTTCCCATTTTGATCTGAAAGACGCGTGGCTTGCGAGCCGTCTTGATCGTTGATCTCTGATCACTAAGAGTTAGCAACACCTCCTTGAGGTAGCTACTCTATAGCACTAAGTGCTGTCGATTCACTGAATCGTTAGGTCCCCTGGAACAGGGATCTGAAGCTGTAAAGCTTGCTGACTCGTAAAGTCGTTAGTTCTTTGGAACTAAGTTGCTCGTAGAGCGTTAAGTCTTCCTCTGACTTAAGGAGCTGTGTAGCTCCGCTACAGTAGCACTTACGAGTAGTTCCTAATTGGTTGATATAGGCCATTATATCAACCAACGAAGACGCGCCACGACAGACGCACGCAATGAGTGGTGAGCAGATAGTTGATATGCACATTTGTATTCAGACATAGTTAGATGAGGATAAATAGTGATTAAATTAACAGACATTAACTATACTGAATACAGTTCTACTTTTTACTTTAACCAAGTACTCGCTTCTTCTTACCGTCTTCCTCTAAACGTACGAGTGTACGTGAAGTTCCGAGGCACCGCCTTATTCTGTCATCAGAATAAGTAGCTTGTACTGTCACTTGTACTGTCACCAGTACAAGCTTCAGGGTGCCCCGTTACAAGTCATCATTGGTCGCACTTACGCCAATCATTGTGTCGTACCTCTGTGCTGATTTATTTTTTAGATCAGAAATCTATTTAAATTCGACTGAAGTCCATCAACCACCAATGTTTACCCTTACCATGTAAAATCACCAACACAGTCGACGCTAGGCGCTTTGTCCACGTCGATGGATAGATGGACGACGGCGGGTCGAATGTGCTGATGTCGATTCCAAACTCGGCCATCATCACTAGGGCTCGCGAAAGTGGCCGTTCGCTGATCAAGTGATGACCATTCAATAATTAGGACTAATGGATAGCCGGCACAGTTTCGGATGGGCAAAACAAAAACAAGCCGGAAGTGTGAGTGGATCCAGGCAACAAAATGACTGGATGTGAAGTCTCCGCGCCGGACAGCGCCCAGGTAAGTATTGCCATATCGCAATTTGCCTCGCCCTCAGCAGCCCACTCCTCCCCCCTCGTCATCTCCTGCTTCTCTTCATCCCTCTTGCCAGCCATGAAACTGATCATCCTCGACATCGTTGCCATCACCGCCTTCCTCGCCTACGCCCAGAAACTGTCCCTCGTGTCCGCTGCATCTGCTGTCCCACTGCCCGCCTTGACTGCCTCTTCCACCCCCTTCGTCGCTCCCGTCGAGAGGAGGTTGAGACCTTCAGTCGTCCCCGGGAACGAGGCGGCTAACGGTCTTGCTGATCGAGTGAGTCAACTTTTCCTTGGCGGGGCGAGCAAAGCGGTGGGCGCGACCTTCAATGGTCTCGCTCGTTCGCACGAGAAGTTCAGAGATGTCACAGTCCTCCGACACTATAGAGTCTTTGACAGACAACTGGCTAAAAAAGAGAGAAGACCACGTAATACTTATGACGAAGTTTAACTTGAAGGAGGAGAATTCGAAGTGGAATGCGGCCGGTAGAATGTATCTCAGACGCCTGATGGAGATGTGGAAAGACAAGTCTTTGAGCGAGATCGTCGAGATTCTAAAACTCCAAGATTACGGTTTACAACCCAAAGACAGCGGTAATGAACTCAACGTTCTGGTCGAGCTCGACAGGTTGGTCGAGAAGCGCAAGACCAAGGCACAGGACAAGATCGAGGCTTTGGAGAAGCAGCTGAACCATCCCAAGCCTGGTGACTCTCAAGCGGACCTACAGGCAAAGATTGATGCGGAGAAGAACATAGCGAACGAGTCGCTTATGTCGGAGCTGGAACCTTACTATCAGGGCAATGAACTGTTCCAATTTCTGTATGCATCGAAGAACCGTAACAAAGATCATCTTCTAACGCGTCTGTATGAACACTGGAAGGCCATAGGCCGGACCGCTGTCGAGGTAGAGCAAACGCTACGCGCCATTGACCCATCGGTGTCCGAGAAAGAAGTCGTACGCGCGATCAAGGCGGTGGGCTCCGTGAAAGGACGCTAGTATGTCGCTTGATCATCTGTAGTCGCTGGGCAAGGAGCTGCGGATTCAACAAGCGTCCGGATGGCGTACACGGTCGTGCTAGAAGGAAGGTGTGGTCTTGTGGCGCAAGGTGAGCTCGAACGTTCGTGCGCGACGATTGCTGGCAGTTGAAGGCTGAAGAAGAGTGCATCCGGGCGCGACGCTACTGCGAGGGAAGAAGGTGACGACGGTGGGTGTGTTGATTCTGCTTGACCTGCGACGTTAGCGTTGTGATTGATGGAGTGACTCATGGTGTGTGCTGTTGCTTTGACTGTTTTCCTCGTCACGAAAGTAACGGCTGGGTATATCCGACAACCCATTGCATGCTCTACAGGTCGAGGCATCACGACCGCGTTACGGCTGTAGCAGAGTGCGATAACACGTTAATACAATTCATGTTGTTCATGCATTTTAAACGTAATTGTCATCTCGGTCGATGTCATGCCAATTTCGCGTTACGCCACCATGTCCATTATATCTGTGCACTCCTTCTAGGAAGTAATATTACGTGGTGGCAGCAACATCACACAGCTTTTCACTTTGCTCTCACTTCGGTGCCTCTTGGTTCGTGAGAAAGGAGCTTGTTATGGTTGGCTTCTATGATCTTCTTGCAAATGTAGTAGCCGTCGTTGTTGTCGCTTACATTTGTCAAGTAGTTTTAAGCTGACCGATGAGATGCCCATCATGGACGTTCACACAACGGCCTACCTTATTGTGATATGAGCCGATAATCTCGACCTTGAGATCATGGCAATTTACGAAACGAGCCTACAGTGCGTATAGTCGAATTGGAGTCAACAGGTGCAACCACAATAGCAGAGAGAACTCCCTCGCGCAATGACATTGTCCCTCTATGCCATGTTACCAAGCAGCATTTAGCAGAAATACCGACTTGAAGTTATCGCTCAATGAACGACTACTCTGATGGACGTCCTTGGCCTGATGGCAGCCAGCTCAGCTGCCTACAGCACTCTTCTCGAACGTCAAATACCTCGCTTGATAGTTCTCACATGTATGGACAGCTACGTTTATACCGATCTGGCGCTAGCTACAACCGAGGTAGTTCCTTGCTCGAGGTTGATGAGCCAAGTCATGCAAGTCCAGTCTTTACAGAACCAAGTACACTACCTCTCACTGTTATTGCTGTCCCTATTACATGGTGCACTGCAGCCGTAGACGTAGCACAATGGAGTCCGTGTAGAGGTAACAACAAGCATGGAAGAAGACGCGCTGGAGACATGTACAATTGGTGACTAGTGGCGATAGCAGTGAGTCATTCAAAAGAGTGATGTGAATAGTCAATCGGGTCAGGCACGGCGTCAGGACGAGTTTGAAAGTCTAGCGCTTGCACGATAGTCATCTGCTGAGGCATCAGGCTGCGAATCGAGCGATCACTTTTGATATCGTGCTTTAATCACGACTCAATCACCTCCGCGTTCCGTGTCTGTCTCCACACATTTCTCCCCAAGCCGAGCAGACAGGAGTTTGCACCGGAACTTCATGTGCACAACGCTGGTTGTTTTCGCGTGCTTCTGCGCCCGAGTTCGACATCTCTCTGTTTTTCTCTTTGGAGGCGTAAGTAGTAAGTAGTCCCCTGCTGAAATGCGTAGCATGTGCCTGTTTTACAGCCATGTGCACAATCACCACTGGCCGTCCTTTGTGTATAGAATATTCAATTAGACGACGTCCGCGCATGAGATCGACAAGGAGCTCACACGGGGAGGCTCGTGGCATCCGGACATTTGCAATGAGCGACGAGTTGGCTTGGCACGCCGCCTCACCAAAAAGGCTAAATTGTGTTGTGTCGCGAAACGTTTGAGGAGCGTAGCTTATTTTTTCGAGCCATGAACTAAGCACGTTGCTCAAGTATAGCGGCTGGGATGCAAGTACCGACCTTTGACTTGTTGTGACGCTTTTGCCAAATAGTATATTCACGCGCTAAATTGCATTGACTATTCCTCTACAATGGCGCAGATTCGTTGAGCAGAGGACAGAAAACAGGGTCACGACGCGGCAACACGACATGTGACCATGCTGCAACGAATAGAACAACACTTGCACAAAGGCACTAGCGTGTCGAGAGTACGTGGAGACCGTGCGGTTTCTTTTCGCACATAATCGAGACACTAGCGGATCGGTTTTAAGATGTTGTGGCAGCGATCGCATGTGTATGTACCTAAAGGTGGAACATTATCTGACAAAGACTTGGGTTGGCAGGAATGCATCCGTCTACGACAGTCACGTTCGACATTCACGGGATCACAAATAGTTTTGGGTTTCTCGTTGCGCAACATGCAAGCAATCGCAAAGAGGGAGCATGAAACGCAGTGATAACTATTAATAGTGCCAGACTATAAGAAGTGCGTCGAGTTGGTAAATCGAGAACTAGAGAGTCCCCACCTTCCGCTGGAAAAAGCCACCACCAGCTCCCAGGTCTCTCGTTTAATATACTGGTTTAACGTAACGGGGTGGCCTGTTACATGAAATTGACACCAAACAGGGTCGATAGAAACATTGTCTAGCATGACAATCTCCTGCCAATATTATCTGAGATAGGCAATATTGTAGGAATAATATCCCCTTTAGATAATATTCATTGGCTGCTCCAAGATTGGTTGATATTAGACATATCAACCATAGATTGCCACCAATCGCTGCTAGACGCGCGCAATGAGTGGTGAGCAGGTTGTCGTCATACGACGACGTAGTTTAAAATAGTTAAATAAAGACTGAAGTTATATTGATAGCTTAACTATATTAAATACAGTTATCTTTTTACCTTTACTTGAACGAGTCGTTCAAGTAGATTATCTCCATCTGCACGTACTAGTGTACGTACAGATTCGTGGACCCAGACAAAGGGTGCCCCGTTACACCTGGTAGCACTTTGTAGTCCATCCAACGACTACTTAGTGTCCGTCCAACATGAACACGTTGGACGTAGAAGGCGACAGCTTTCACGTCACAAGAAAAGACCAACTCCCACCTGATTGACTCAGAATGGAAGGTAGTCGGTCGCATGAGTGTTTTCATGGCAGAACCCGCCATGAGTGGTATGTTGGAGTCTCTAAGCAGAGACCAGCAACATGCTGCTATTAACAAGTTCCTACAAGAGGAACTTGCCGTCGAACGACAGATGATAGCCTTGCTACAGCAGCAAGGCTATCATCAGTCGATGGACGCACATGCGTCGACCCAAAATCTTGAAGATTGATATCTCAAGGCAAAAAGGAATCGATGAAGATTCTCTTTTGAGATGGTTCCTCGAGTTAGACGATGCCATCAGGGCCCGTTACATCGAGGGTGACGAGATGCAAGTCACCTTAGCCCTGTAAAATTTGACAGGACGAGCAAACTCTTGGGCCTTATGGCTCAAGCTTCACGACCCAATCGTGTTTGAATCGTTTGAGATCTTGAAGTCTCAACCCAAAGAGACGTTTGAGCCGCCGAGAGCCGAGCTCAGAGCACGCTCTGCACTCTTAAGGCTAAAGCAAGGTAAGCGTGGTGTGCACGCTTACGCACAACACCTACGCTACCTTGCGAGTAGCGTTACAGAGAACCCTGTTGACTAGCACACGCTCATCAACGTGTTCATCTACGGCCTTGTAGTTGGGTCGGTGAAGACCTACAAGTTCCGAGAGGACTTCCATACGCTGGAAAGGGCGATAGCGTATGCGGAACAGGAGAACTTCAGCCTATGACAGTCTCAGGCAAACCCATCTAACTGTCGTTCAACATAACGACAGGAATCCGGAGGTTTCAAACCAATGGATCTCTTTGTATCGATACCGAGAACTATCGCTTTCTGAGTCACAAGCGAACGGCAAGATGCTATCGCTGCCAGAAGATTGGACACTAAGCTCATGAGCATAGTGTCCCGAGCACCGCAACATGTCCAAAGACAGGACGTGATGACCACCGTTGGCCAAGAAAGGGTCCAAGGCGCGGGTCCGACCCTGGTGCTAAGCTGCGACAGCAAGTGGGACCGCCAAAAAACGGTCAGGGTTTGCAGGGTTGGATTACCCTATTGATTTAGCAACGTCAAGAGAATTTGCAAGACTCTTGACGAAGATTGCTCCAACACACAGTCGCTGTGTGTTACTGCCCTTAGTGATGATGTGGCACTCATCACTTTGAAGATCGAAGTAACAAGTGGAATGTCACTTTGCGCCCTAGTTGACTATGGTGCGTCGAACATTTTTAGTCGACGCCAGTCGCTATAGGATAGCAGTCTCAGCTATGTTGATCGAGCGTTCTCTCCGACGTGGATGACGGTGTGCCTCGCTACAGACGCATCCGTAACAGTGAACAAACGTGTAGTGGCAATCCACTACACGCTAGAAGGAAAACAACACGATGATGAATTCATCGTACTGGATTCGGATGACAAAATCGATGTCATCCTTGGTCTACCATAACTTCGAACACACCAGCCATGGATAGTTGGTAGCATTGATCCGTGAAGCTGCCTGCCGTTCGTTCATCGTATGGACATCTGACGAACGTCTTGGAGCGTGTGATGGCCTCACTTATGGTACGGTCGTTATTGCGACTGCACCAAATCACAGTGTAGAAGACCACTGCACTGTGGGATCATCTTCCGGCACCTGTGTAGAGACACAGGCTACGCCGAAGGTTCACCACTCGAAAAGATCTAGTGGATTGGAACACGGATGCACACCAAGCAGGGTGCATCCAAGAGGAGATGTTAGAGTTGTTCAGAAATGGTTCATTTTAAACAACACATTAAAGCTAAATCGACTAACAGAAAGCCAATGTCAAAGCAAACACAATCAACAGAAAGATATTCCTGAGAGTGACACTCCCGAGAGAGTTATGTTGAGCGTGTGGATCCCCAACAACCTACGATTTTTCCCCCACGAAAGCACCAAGACAGTGAATATCTTGGTGAATGACGGATCAAGTGTAGGCGCTTATGCTTTTTGATCTTACGACACCTCCGAAGTCAGCTTCGGAGGTAATCAAGTCGCCAACGCTAGAATCTAAACGATTCTTGCAAGATCTGCGTTCTCGTTACAAAGGACGAGTACGTCGCCGATATTCGGTCGGCAGAGTGTTCACTGAGAACGAACGGGTTCTCAGTAGCTCATCGATGGACGAGAGTGTCCTCGATGAGAAGACTCGGATCGAGCGATACACTTCTCAATCTTAGGAGTCTCCTAAAGACAAATTCTTTTGTAAGGATTTGGTCAAATTCAAGGATATTTTCACTGAATCCGTGCCATGCAAGTTGCCCAAAGACACAAGCACTCGGCATGAGATCGAACTGAAATCTGGTTCGAAATACTGTGTCATGAAGCAGTGGCCACTGCCTCGTGAATGGGTCACATCGATCGACAAGTTCTTTGCTGATCGCTTAGCGGCTATTCATGTGAGGGAATCAACATTCCCACACAGCTCTACACCTTCTGTGTGGGAAAAGCCACAGGAGGGTGGCGGATAGTGCACGCGTTCAACAAATTGAATGCTGCAACAGTACCGGCTCAAACGCCGATTTCAAGAAAGAATGTCATCACAGATGGTATGTCAAAGAGTACCATCTAAACGTCCATGAATTTGATGGATGGATTCTATCAGATCCTCATGCGTGAACGGTATATCCCGTACACAGCAGTGAGCACCCCCAGTGGTATGCTCTGGGAGTGGCTAGTGATGCCACAGGAGCTTAGTAACGCCCCTCAACGTTTTACAGATGTATAACGAATCTGTTGCGATCGGTGCGCTAATTCGCACCGAGTTACTTCGGCGATGTCTTCGTCGATGTCTTCGTCCATAGCCGGGCTATGGATGGAAAGACGGGCGTGGAAGTTCATAGAATCCACGTCCAGAAGGTTCTTACTCTAATGCGAGAGCATACGTTGTTCGCGAACCTCACGAAGTGTAAATTTGCAGCGAACGAAATACCACTTCTTGGCTGCATCGTGGGTAAAAACGGCGTACGCCCTGATCCGGAAAGATCAAGGCGATTAGCGACTGGCCTGTGACAGTCTACGTTGAGTTACTTCGAAAGTTCCTCGGCTTAGCAGCGTACTTGCACAAATACTCACGCAACTACGCCGAGATGACCATTCATCTCTTTCGTTTGATAAAGAAAAACGAAAGGTGGTCATGGAGTGCTGAGTGTCAGTACTCCTTCGAAGGTACTGAAAAAGCTTGATACAATCGTCTGTCTTGGCGATTGCAGATCAGGATAGGCCATTTCATGTGGTCTGTGACGCCAGCGATTTTGCAATCGTCTGCGCGTTATCGCAGTACGACTCAGACGGCGTTGAGCGCGTTGTTTGTTATCAATCGCGTCAGCTGCAAGCAGCTAAGTGAAATTATCCGGTGCATGACAAGGAACGCCTTGCCATGAAGTATGCACTGGCCAAGGTTCGGGTATATCTCTTAGGAGATAGGCAGTTCATCGTTTACCGACCATGCGTCGTCACGCACGGCCGTAAACAGTCCACACCTCTCACAACGAATGGCGCGGTGGTTGTCATTCTTCGCGAAGTACAACTTCTCCGTCGGGTATAAAATAGGACGACTAAATGTCGTCGCCGATGCTCTTTCGCGTCGGCCCAATTTCGAGCTGACTGCTTAACCCAACAGTAGGGGTGATCCCACTGTAGCAGCACTAGCAGTGAGTATTCCGTTGTCGAATCTGCTCGACGAAGTGCAAAAGCATACGCAGAAGATGAGTCTCTTCTGCGGCTGATGGATTACGTATCCAATCCATGTGGTCGAGCTTTGAAAAGCTTGTCGTCTCAATACCTCTCTTCAACCGAACAATATTCGGTTCGTGATGGACTGCTGTACTATACAGCAGTCTACGGCGACACACCTCGTGTCGTCGTTCCCGTACATGATGATTTGCGATTGCGCAGCATGTATGAGTGTCACGATGCACCAACAAGTGAGCATTGAGAAAAGACTTACCTTACGGTAAATCGTGACTCCTACTGGCCATGCCAGCATGAGTTCTTGCACAAATTTGTCCGGGCTCGCAAAGTTTGCCAACGGGTGAAGCTTAGTTCTTCATCCCCTGCCCCCCTTGCAGCCTCTTCCAATTCCGACAGAGTGCTGGCAGTCCGTATCGATAGACTTCGTCTTCGTGTTTCCCAAAGACGTTCACAAGAATAGGGGTATTCTTGTGTTTGTTGATCGGTTCAGCTAGATACTACATCTTGTTGCTACACCGGAGTCAATCACATTCCATAGCTGTGCGCGTGTATTCATCGATACTATCTTACGACTTCACGGATTACCCCATGAACTCGTGTCTAACAGGGCCCTTCGCTTCACAGCGAAGTTCTGGCAGTACATGCTCCATAACTTGGAACATGGTCAAATATATCTACTTCTGACCATCTTGAAAGGTATGGTCAGACAGAACGCCTCCATCGCTTCCTCGAAGAGATACATCGAGGGTACGTTTACTCTTTTACGAGTTGGAGTGAATACTTGCCGATGGCGGAAGTCGCCATCAACAAATCGGTGCACGCGTCGACAACGCACAAACCGTTCTTCTTAAATATCCTACGCCATCCACGTTTACCCGCCTTTTCATAGTGTGGCCTTAGCTTAAGGGGGCGGGGGTGGACTCGCTCGAACAAAAACCGATCTAGTTCTTGCTCATCACCCTTCGACAAAGGTTTCGACGTAATGGATAGCGATGTCGATGCGATTGATATCGATGATGACGACGATACTGGTATATTCAGCATCGCCAATGAATGCCAAAGTGAGGACGATGACACCCTCACTGGTGAAGGCAACGCTCTTTCAGCAGCGCACACGAAGCGCACTGCTGCTGACAAGGATGAATCAGCAGAGGAATTTCTGCTGACTCGCGAGGCGGTTCTCCACTTCGTTCAAGACGCTACTATAGACGCGATCAAAAAAACAAACATAATGGCAGACAAACAGGGAAGAGAAAATGCTCGTTCATTTGATGAAGGAGATCTATTTTTACTGTCAACAGTAAATTTAACAAAACGTGCAGTGTCCAACGTGGGCAGCAGTTAATTACTGCTTAGGTATATCGGTCCATTGTGTTTTGCGCCGAATGGGAAAAGCATACACGATTTAACTGCCCCGTACGATGCGCACGAATCCTACGTTTTACGCCGGTCGCCTCCGCCCGTACTATCAGTACGAGCCCGTTTCGAGAGGCGAAAGACACCTCCGCGGTCAAGGACCGAGACCACCTTCGAGTGGTCCCGTTCCAACGAGCCAGCCTCGTCGACTGGCGAAGAGACCTGCTCACGCAGTTAAGCGACGTCCTGAAGCGCTGCAGTCAGCTCGTCACGAAGACAATAAATATGGGGTGATTTCTCAAGTTGCGCGAACGCAAAAGCGGCACAATCGTTCGATTGATCGTACGTTAGGGAATTGTAATAATCCCTTACAAGATCCTCAAGCCCATAACGCCCAGTCCGTTCAGGAGCCAAGTCATCTTGAAACTGTTCCGTTACACGGTTGAGCTCTTGAACATCAAGCTGATCCGACCCTCGAGCCGGATCAGGTGTTTCCGCTTGAGTCCACCGCATCCTTTGGTGGACTCAAGCGGTGGTCAACGCTTTCTAGTGGAGCGTATTTTGAATCACCGCGATGTGAATGGCTTCCAAACGAGTAACCTCGTCCTCTGACGTGGCTATCCACCGGCGCGGGACAGCCGGGAGCCTCGTGCCCAGCTGATTGTTGATGTTCTGGGTCTCGTCGAGCAATATGATGAGACTTACCCGCTGCGTTCGAAGAAGGGACGTCCGAAAACGACCTCCCCAAACGCGAGTACAGGGATTGCAAAGTGTCAATCCCTTCGGCTATCTCAGAAGAGATGCGCGCCTTCCAGTAGGAAACATTAGGGAGGTAGGCCTTCCTAGGGGTACGGTTCGAGCTGTCCAGGCAACCTGGACACGAATCACCCCACGAGAGACAGGGTAATCCTGCCTCTCTTGACAGTCGGTGCAACTTGAATCGTACACCGACTGGGTTCTCCTCTTAAACCTGATGCGAGCTGCATCAAGTTTACCGAGCCAGGCCTCACAGCCAATTCTCTAAAAGTTATGGATGAAGGCATTTCATCATCGAAGGAAGGCCTTACCGTTTCGGCCAAGGTTGCCATTTGTACCACCGATTTTGAGTGTAAACATCGGTGAAGAACTCTTTCTCAAAACGGATAGTTTTCGTGCTGGAATTAGGAGGACAGGTCCTCGTACAGTTGAACAACGGGATTCGATCCCGTTCGGTGGTCATACCGGCCACTCGATCTATTTATTTGGATATTGGCATTCAAGGAGACTCCACTTGAGGAGCGTGGCGAAGGACATTTCGGTCCCTGGCCTCTTACGTGGTGTCAGCATGAGCACTGACACCACTTCCAGCTCGATCACTTGATTTGCTCCTCTCTTGGTGACGCATAGGTGAGTCACCACCATCACCGCCCAATCTAGTGTCAGATGGACCTGCGTGAGACGAGGATTCATCAGACGAATCGCTCGGTCCGATTATCTTGGACATCATGCCGCCACGTTCCTTAGAGCCAGTCAATTTGGCTCTGCCAGTGTCCGACCCGGATGATCCGGAGGCAGGAGGTGCCGCCTTCGAGTTGGATGCATTATCAGACTCTTCAGAATAGATGAGCTCTATTTCAAGCTCATCTACATTGCAAGGCACAGCACCCGCTGCAGACGTAGCAGATGTAACTGTCGCATGTGGTGACTTACCACGTGGACAAGTCGCAACAGGCCCTGCCGTTTGTGTTAACATTAGGTGATGCGACATGTGTGATATGGACATTAGGATGGATTAGTGTGTCCATGGGTCAGAGGTTAGTATCAGTAGTACTACATGTAGACCAAGCTTGCTGTAGCTCAAGTGGTTATGTGTGGAAGCCGTAACATAGAGGTCACTGGTTCGATACCCGGCAGCAAAAGTTAAACCTGGTCCTGGTGTTTGGGGTTCACCAGCACTGTCCTGCCAGACAGTGACGTCCCCCATTTTGTGTGTCAACGGAAAGCTGTGTGCCACATCAGAGATCCCGTTATAGGAACGGAACATGGGAAAGGAACATGGGAAAGGATTTGCTGCATTGATGGGACGGGTAGCATGAAGAATGGATCGGAAGGATGAGTAGCAACGGTAGGAACGAGTTGGCACTCAAAACATAATTCACTTTTGGTTTTGCTACTTCGACCAACAGTCATCTTCACTTCAACGCTCTGCTAACTTTAACAGGTTGTGAGCCCAAGTAACGACTCCACGCCCAAGGTGGCACAGTTTGACGGCACAAACTATCCGTTATGGGCGTTCAAGATGAAGATGTACCTCATCTCCAAGGGGTTATGGGAAGCGGTTAACGCCACATCTGGCGTCTCCGAGGCGAAGGAGCAGCAGGCGCATGCGGCAATCGTGCTCAACTTGAGCGATACTCAGCTCATGCATGTCATTACAACGAGTAGTGCATGCGAAGCATGGGGAGCACTCGCGCGAGTTTATCGGACCCAAGACATGGCAAGTCGGCTGTGGCTAAAGGAGAAGTTTGCGACATTCAAGTTTGCGGCATCGGACATGAGCGCCCACGTTATGGAGCTGGAGCGGCTCGTGCTGGAAATGAATGGAGCTTCGTGTGGACCAAGTGAAGAAGATTCGTGTGCAACGTTGCTGCGAAGTCTCCCGGCGCAATACGAGGGACTGGTGCAGGCTTTTCGCATGAGCGTCACACAATTCAGCTTTAAAGATCTGGTGAGCAAGCTGATCGCCGAGGAAGTGCGCAAGAAGGATTCGACGCGCATTGAAAACGAGACAGCGCTACATGTTGGCAAACGACAGGAGAAGAAAAGCTTTAACAAAACTAGCGGTGGTCCGCGGAAGACAGGGTCAAGTGTTCAGTGCTTTTATTTGTGGTAAGCGCGGACACTACGCGCGAGACTGCAGGAAAAAAGAAAGCTGCTAATGGCGAGAGACAAGAAGATCACTCGAATGTGGCGTTCACAGTCACTCAAGGAAATATGAGCGACTGCTGGATCATGGACAGCGACGCAACGGCGCACATGTGCAAGGACAAAGACGCGTTTATCGAATATACAGCATCACCGACGACACGCAATGTGAAAAGCGCGAAAAACAGTGCAAGCTTAAAGGTGCTTGACAAGGCACGGTGATCTTGCGTGTTTGGAATGGCACATTGTGGATTAATGCCCGGCTGGAAAATACACTACACGTGCAAGATCTCAACAAGAACCTGTTCTCAGTGACATCAGCTACTGCACGCGGGATGACGGTTGAAATCACCAGCGACGGGTGCACTGTTTTAAAGAGCGGGCGAATCGTCGCGACAGGAAAGCGATGTGGTATGCTTATCAATCTAAATGTCGAAGAAAGTCCACAATGCCATATGGTGGAGGGTGAAGCTGAACTGTGGCACCGCCGACTTGGACACGTGTCATACTCGACTGTGAACAAGCTGATTCACGGAAAGCTGTGTGCCACATCAGAGATCCCGTTATAGGAACGGAACATGGGAAAGGAACATGGGAAAGGATTTGCTGCATTGATGGGACGGGTAGCATGAAGAATGGATCGGAAGGATGAGTAGCAACGGTAGGAACGAGTTGGCACTCAAAACATAATTCACTTTTGGTTTTGCTACTTCGACCAACAGTCATCTTCACTTCAACGCTCTGCTAACTTTAACAGTTTGCTCACTTAAACAGCAGACTAATTAGCACGTGCTGCTGAAGCTTTGAGAAGTGCTCTCTTTGGCTGCACGCATGCGTGCAAGCTCCTTCTAGGCTGCTTCAGCAGCACATGGCATGGATTTCAAAACCATGCAATCAATTGGCAAATGAGTCGGAACTTGACCAACAAGTGCTCCCGTTCCTAGAGTGATCCAACAATGATCACCTTGTCCCCAACAAATGTGATTTTGTATACAGGTGAATGATATTGAAAGAGAGGGGGTGATGTAACAGGGTAGCCCTTTACATGATGTTGACACCAAACGGTGTCAACAGGGAGATTATCTAGCGTGACAATCTCCTGCCAATATCATCTGAGATAGGCAATATTGAAGGATCAACCCCCCCTTATGATCTTGTTCACCGGCTGCTCGAAGATTGGTCGATAAAAGATATGTCAACCATAGATTGCCACCAATTGCTGCTAGACGCGCGTAATGAGTGGTGAGCAGGTAGTCGTCGTACGACGGTGTAGTTTAATACAGTTCGATAAAAGCTGAAGTTAAATTGATAGCTTAACTATATTAAATACAGTTATCTTTTACCTTTACTTGAACGATTCGTTCAAGTAGATTAGCTTCCTCTGCACGTTTTAGTGTACGTGAAGTTTCGTGGCACCTGGACAAAGGGTGCCATGTTACACTTAATGTATTCCAAAGTCGTGCACATACTCTTTACCTTCAATTGTACAATTGGAGCACCCTTTCTCTCTCGTAACTCGAACACTGAGAATATCGGTACATCCCGCTTGTTGCGAGCCCGAAGGGTGGAGTTTTTATTGACTCTGCGCAAGGTGGATGCCGAGCGTTTTAAACCGTACTTATCTGCGCTTGTCTGCCGGTGTGCAATTAACGCCTGGTGTACCTTTCACGTCAATCTAAGTGCTTCGTAGTCTGTGCCCTCTATTTAGGCATCACGCTTTGATGAGGTCACTAATTTGTGACTGCAAGGATGTAATGTTTACACTCGCGCATGTTTGGCTTAAAGTGATGAAAAGGGCGGACAGAGTGCTAAGAAGCAAATGCTAGACACTCAGAGGCAGCGAGAAAGTCGCGCATTTCGCAGACAGTAAGTGTGAGTGGTTTTGATCTGAAAACCTTGAAATAGTAAGAGGTCAAGGTCACGGCATTTATCGGTAGCAGTGGAAGATCATTTCCTTTAGTTTCTCTTCAGCACGGAAATTGTAACGGGGCACCCTGAAGCTTGTACTGGTGACAGTACAAGCTACTTATTCTGATAACAGAATAAGGCGGTGCCTCGTAACTTCACGTACACTCGTACGTGCAGAGGAAGACGGTAAGAAGAAGCGAGTACTTGGTTAAAGTAAAAAGTAGAACTGTATTTATAATAGTTAATGTCTGTTAATTTAATCACTATTTATCCTCATCTAACTATGTCTAAATACAAATGTGTAAATCAGTTATCTGCTCACCACCCATTGCGTGCGTCCGTCATGGCGCGTCTTCGTTGGTTGATATAATGGCCTATATCAACCAATTAGTAACTACTGTAAGTGCTGCAGAATATTTGTCCTTACGACAATATTCTGTGAATATAACTCTTATAGTTATATTCTATTAACAATTTCTTACAAATTGTTATGTAACGATTCACCCCGTTACATCAAGGATCCATCACCTTGTCCCCAGCGCGAAAAACTATCGGGCTGAGAATGAATTCTTCATCGATATTTTGTTTAGACATCGATGGTACAGTGGGAATCACAAACGTGATGGTCCCTCACTGCTTCAGGCGTGGAACGCCTACATCCATAACCTTGAGGATGTAGGTCGTGACGCTTCGAACGACAAACTTATCAAAGCTCGTGATAAGTTTGAAAAGCGAACCCCGACAGGTGCACGCTACGAGCTGCATCGTCTATCAAGGGAAAAAGGATTACCCTGCCTCTCATGGGGAGACTCGTGCTCATGTTGTGTGAACAACTCTGCACGAGCACCTAAGGAGGCTTACCTCCTTACCAGCCCGTGGTGGCGCGTACGTGTCTCTACTGAGATGTACGAAGGGATTGACAACATGAAATCCCTTTACGACCGTGCCGGGAAGACTTTCTCCGGCGGTCCTTCTGCGGCACAGGATGTGCCGCATCGTACTGCTCGTACAGACCCAGGGACGTCAACCATCAGCTGGGAGCGGGGCTCCCAAGTATCCCAGGACGGGGGATAGCCGCGCCACCGGACGAGATAACTCGTCCGACGTCCGTTCACGTCGCGGTGGTTCAACAGCTGCTCAACTAGATAGCGCTGGCCACCGCGAGAGTCCTCTAATGGAGGTGGAGGAGGAGGGAAGACGCTCTCCACACGATCATGGGGATCCGTGTGTTCCCGAGAGCTTCTTTGATCGCGTAACGCAAGCGTTACGCTACGATCTCGAACATTAGCAGGACAGGCGTCTCCAAATGGCGGACACTGTCTTGAAGCATCGAGCTGAGTTTGCCTTGCTCATCTTGAGAACGAGAGAGCTCTGACATCTCTGCGTGACGAGCTAAGGGTAGATCGTGGGGATGTTGACCGGTCTCGGGCTGAGATAACTGCTCTTCAGACACTTGTCGATGCCCACCATCGGGAGCACAAGGCTCTCTGCAAGATGCTTGAGCGCAAGGGCGTTCTTCATCGGGAGGAGCAGCGTACTGATGGTACGGCTTAATCCGACCAACGTAAAACGTGGGATGCGTTCGCATCTTACGTGGTAACTCGATCGTGTATGCATTGCCTAGGCGGTGCAATACACGAAATGGGCCGATGTACTTGGGTAGTAGTTTACTGCTACCCAAGTTATTCACTACATGCTTTGGTACATTAACCGTAGACAGTAGGACTAAGTCACCTTTATTAAATAAAAGAGTGTTTGCCCTTCCATTCTTGTCAGCGTTTTGCTTTTGCTTATCCACCGCTTCGGCGATGGAGTCTTGCACAAAACGGACTACCGTTTCACGAGCCAGTATGAACTCATCTGATGACTCGTTAGCTTCAGTGCGCTGTGAGTGCACTGCAGCAACATCAATCTTTTCTTCAGTGAGGGCTTCCGCACTCTCACTGGCATCATCTTCTTCAATATCGATGTTATCGATATCGGCATCAAACGCAATGACCTCTTCGTCAGAGCGTGATGAGCGTGAACCAATTCGGTTTTTGCTAGCGCGAGTCCCCCCCCTTGAACCAGAGTTACACTCTAGTAAGGTGGGTACACGCGGATGGCGCAAGCCATTCACGTAAAACGGTGTATGTGTCGTGGACGCATGCACCGAGTTGTTAATGGCAAACTCTACCATTGGCAAAAAATCACTCCAACTCTTAAAGGAGTGTACGTATCCTCGAAGTATCTCTTCGAGGACACGATTGGCACGTTCCGTCTGACCATCTGACTCTGGATGATCAGATGTCGACATCTTCAAGCGCGTTCCGAGTGATTTGAACACGGAACGCCAGAAATCAGCAGTGAAGCGTGAATCTCTGTCTGATACGAGTTCACGGAGCAACCCATGAAGTCGAAAGATGGTGTCAATAAAGACACAAGCACAGCCACTTGCCGTGATTGTCTCTGGTACAGCCACTAGGTGTACCATTTTGCTGAATCTGTCAACAAATACGAGAATACCCGTACTCCCGCGTGCGTCTTTGGGTAACCCGAAGACAAAATCCATTGAGATGGATTCCCAGCACTCAGCCGTAACCGGTAGACTGTAAAGGTGCACGCAGTGAAGGACTTGACTTCACTCGTTGACAGACTTCGCATGCGCGAACATACTTTCGCACAAACTGATACTGGCGGGGCCAGTAAAAGTCTCGACTCACCGTGAGAAATGTTTTCTCCCGGCCACGATGTCCTCCTGGAGGAGCATCTTGATACTCGAACATGATCCGCAAACGCAGATCAGTATCATCTGGAATGACAACACGTGGTGTGTCACCAGAAACGGCTGTATAATACAGTAAACCGTTACGAGTAGTGTATCGATCTGATGCAGATCGATACGCAGACGACAACCGTTTCAACGATTCTCGAGATGGTTGGGAGAGATGTGTCAACAACTTCACAATCTCACCATCTTGGGCGTATGCCCGCCTCACATCATCATGCAACGTTGAAGATGAGACTGCGGACGTCATAACTGCAACAGTGACTGTCTCACTGTTGGGTTTCGCGACTGTTTCAAAGTCTGGACGACGTGAGAGTGCATCAGCGACGACATTAAGTCGTCCTGGTTTGTACTCGACCGTAAAGTTGTATTCCGCAAAGAATGAAAACCACCGCGCCATTCGTTGGGAAAGGTGCGGGCTGTTCACTGCCGTGCGCAATGACGCATGGTCAGTGTAAACAATGAAGGGGCTATCTCCTATTAGATAGACTCTGAACTTCGCAAGTGCATACTTCATGGCAAAGAGTTCCTTGTCATGCACTGGATAGTTCCGCTCAGCTGGTTGCAGCTGACGCGACTGATAGCAGACGACGCGTTCAACGCCTTCAAGATCGTACTGCATTAATGCACAGCCGATTGCGAAATCGCTGGCATCACAGACCACATGAAATGGCCTGTCCTGATCGGCTATTGCTAGGACTGGGGATTGTATCAAGCTCTGCTTGATACCATCAAAGGAGCGCTGACATTCAGCGTTCCATAACCACCTCTCGTTCTTTTTCAACAAACGAGAGAGGTGCATAGTCATCTCGGCGTAATTGCGTGAATACTTGTGCAAATACGCCGCTAGCCCAAGGAATTTTTGAAGACCTTTGACATCAACTGGCACAGGCCAGTCGGTGATCGCCTTGATCTTTCGGGATCAGGACGCACACCGTTCTTACCAACGATGCACCCAAGAAGTGGTATTTCGCTTGCTGCAAATATACACTTCTTAAGATTTGCATACAATTGATGCTTTCGCATGATTGTAAGACCTGTCGGACGTGGTACCTGTGAACCTCAACGTCCGACTTTCCATCCATCCATAGCTCGACTATGAATGAATACGTCATCGAAATAACTCGGCGCGAATTCTCGTACTGGTCTCAACAGATGTGATACACATCTGTTGAACGTGGCAGGGGCATTACTAAGCCCTTGTGGCATTACTAGCCATTCCCAGAGCCTGCCACTAGGCGTGCTCACTGCGGTATAGGGTATATCCCTTTCTCGCATTAGGATTTGATAGAAGCCATCCATCAAATCCATGGACGAAAAGATGGTACTCTTTGACATACCATCAATGATTACGTCCTTCCTTGGTATCGGCGTCTGAGCCGGTACCGTTGCAGCATTCAACTTGTTAAATGCATGCACTATCCGCCAGCCTCCTGTTGCTTTTCGAACACAGAAGGTCGGAGAGCTATGTGGGGAAGTTGATTCCCTCACATGGCCCGAAGCTAAACGATCGGCAAAGAACTTGTCGATCGCAAGTACTTGTTCACGGGGCAGTGGCCACTGCTTCATGACACAGTACTTCGAGCCTGGTTTAAGCTCGACCTCGTGTCGAATACCTTTATCCTTCGGTAATTGGCACGGAACAGTTTCAGGGAATACATTCTTGAATTCAACCAAATCTTCATAGAGAGGATTTGTCTTGAGCGATTCCCACGATTGGGAGTCATATCGCTCAACTCGTGTCTTTTCATCTAGGACACTCTCGTCCATAGATGAACTACTGAGAACTCTCTCGTTCTCAGTGAACACTGTTGCTGACCTTATGTCGGCTACACACTCGTCGTCAGCGACGAGTACGCAGATCTGCTTGACTTTGCCACTACGCAGATCACGCAAGAACCTTTTATGTTCGAGAGTTGGCAACTGAGTGATCTCCGAAGTCAACTTCGGAGGCGCAATCAGATCGAGTGTATAAGCGCCTACACTTGATCCGTTATTGACTATGACAATCAATGTCTCTGTCGTTTCCTGGGGACTTATTCCCTCAGGCCTCGAAGGACTTATTCCTTCGTCTTCCCGGGGACTTATTCCCGCGGGTTTCGGGGAACTTATTTCCGCCGTATTTTGTAATCTTGGGACTTATTCCCTTAACTTCCTCTAGCTGTGGTTGCGCAACCACAGCGAGATCCTCTTACGAAAGACTCTCCAGTCGATCTAGGATTATCGTTTCGCTTAACCTGACGATCGATTGTTTCTCTTCTAGATGTTCCCCGCTAGGGATACATCTTTGTCCCGGTCCACTCGACTTATTCGAGTGGTGGACCTTCGGCGCAGCCTGTGTTTCCTCACAGCCGCCGGAACTTTGCTCCGAAGTGTAACCGTTTGGTACAATAAGGTTTTGTGCAGTCGTACTAACGACCGTACCACAAGTGAGGCCATCGCACTCACTCGTAGTACATCCACACGCTTGTGGACGCTCCAAAACGTTCATCAGGTGGCCATCTTATGAATATGCGGCAGGCATCGTTACTGTTCGATGTTGCCAGTTTACCCGTGGTTCGTACCTTCTGAGCCACGGTATTCCAAGGAAGACATCAAATTTGTCATCCAAATCCAATACGATAAAGTCATCGTCATATTGGATATCTTCTAGCGTATAGTGGATCTTCACTATACGCTTCATGACAGTTACGGATGCGCCTGTCGCAAGACGTACCGTCATCCTCGTAGGAGGTGTGTCACATTCACTGAATTTAAAGTGACCATCTTCTAGCGATTGGCGTTGCACAAGATTGTTGGACGCCCCACAATCGACTAGAGCTCGAAGGGAAAACTTATTCGTCACTTCGAGTTTCAAGGTAATGAGTGAGACCTCATTACCTAGAGCAGCAACGCACAACGTTTGTGTGTTGGGAGCAACCTTCATCAAGAGGCCCACAAATTCTCTTGACGTTGCTGGACCAGTAGGGTGCTCCACACCTACTGATCCTGTCCGTTTTTTGACGGTCCATCCCGTTGTCGCGTCTTTGCATTAAAAGCGGACCCGCGTCCCTGCCCCTTTCTCATGGGTGGACGGTCACTACGTCCAGTGTTGAGAGACACTGGACGAGGGGCACTACACTCGTAAGCGTAGTGTCCTGTCTTTTGACATCTATTGCATTTCTGCAAGTTCTTGTAGTCTGTAGAGCGAGCCTTCTCGCTCTCTACATAACAGAGTTCCATCGGCTCTGGACCTCCGCTGTCATATCGTCTCGGTTGACGATATGATGTCGAGCTGGCGCGAGCCTATCTCAGACTGAAGTCTTCCTGTTCCGCAATGGAAATGGCTTGTTCTAGTGAATCTAGTTCAAGTCGGAACAGGTGAGTCTTGACGGGACCATCCGCAAGACCCTGCATGAACACCGAAACCAACGTGTGTTCATCCACCGGATTGGAACTTATACAACTCGTGAGATGTCGTATATGTTGCGCGTAAGCGTGCACATCACGCTTACCCTGTCTAAGCTTCAAGAGTTCTGTTCGAGCTCTGAACTCAGCTCTAGGCGGTTCAAACGTTTGTCTGAGCCGCGGCCTGAAGACTTCCAACGACCCAAACGCATATGGGTCGTGCAACTTGAGCCCCAGTGCCCAAGTCTTGGCACGTCCTGCCAGATTTGACTGGGCAAATGCAACTTGCATTTCCCCATCGTCGATGCGACGCGCCCTTATGGCTTCATCCAATTCGACGAACCATCTCAAGAGGGAGTCCTCTTCGACTCCCCTATACTTGGAGATGTCAATCTTCAAGGTTTCGGGTCGACGCGAGTGCATCGACCCACCAGCAGCAGCCTGCTGCTGTCTCAACAATTCAAAATGTTGAGCACCCTGTTCTCTCAACAACTCTGCTTGTTGAGAACCTAGTTGGTGAAGCAAGGCTACTTTCTCGCGTTCAGCGTCAAGTTCATTTTGAATGAACTTGGCGATAGTAGCATGTTGGGCATCTCTATTGAGAGCCTCTAGCATGACGCTAACAGCATGGATTCCCATGGTTGAACCCATCCGTTCAACCGCATCCCATTCGACATCGCTCAAATGGGAGTAGCCGTCACGCGTAGCGTGAAAGCTTTGGTCATCTTCATCATCCAACATATTCATGTTAGATGTGAACGTGGTCCTTGGACGGACTACGAAGTGCTACCAGGTGTGACGGGGCACCCTGAAGCTTGTACTGGTGACAGTACAAGTGACAGTACAAGCTACTTATTCTGATGACAGAATAAGGCGGTGCCTCGGAACTTCACGTACACTCGTACGTTTAGAGGAAGACGGTAAGAAGAAGCGAGTACTTGGTTAAAGTAAAAAGTAGAACTGTATTCAGTATAGTTAATGTCTGTTAATTTAATCACTATTTATCCTCATCTAACTATATCTGAATACAAATGTGCATATCAGCCATCTGCTCACCACTCATTGCGTGCATCTGTCGTGGCGCGTCTTCGTTGGTTGATGTAATGGCCTATATCAACCAATTAGGAACTACTCGTAAGTGCTACAGAATATTTGTCCTTATGACAATATTCTGAGAATACAACTCTTATAGTTATATTCTATTAACTATTTCGTATAAATTGTTATATAACGATTCATACCGTTACATGACTTCCTCAATGACGCAAACACTTACGTTATTAAAAATTTGGAAGGACCGAAGTGGAATTGGTATGAAGAATCGAAAAATGTGTAAGCAGGTGATTGAATACAGCGGCCGATCGATTGAGAGGATGAAGGTAAACAAAGATCGTTGGATCTTAATGTTCAGTGTATTGACACATCATGAACAGTGAAAGTTCAATAGGACTAAGAGAAGAGGATCGTGGTGACGCCTGAATGGGGATCGTACATCAACAAACCTAACAGTCTCCTATTATTGCAATAACTTGTGTTGGAGGATGGTCGTATTATCTACCTAGACTAGGTATGCGCCTATTCAGTGACCATGAGTGTACCAGATGATGATCTCAGAGGTTATTTTTGTAAGACAATATCAAGAAATATAGTCGTTGAAGACCAACTGACGGCAAAAACTTGGCTAGGTTGAATTTTGACCAAATTTTTGCATGACCTAAGAGTGGGTTTAGATCCTATATTTGGAAAAATGGTTTAAGTTTATTGTAAAAAAAACCGGACTGAGTATTTGAACGCAATATTTGTATCAACTGCCCGATATTTGTCACACTCACAACATATGGATACTGACGCCAATACTGGAGAATGTAATCCAGGTATTTGACACGTGTTCCCAGGACGCGGTATTGGATGTTAAGATTTATCATGTGCTCACTTTTGGCAGCAGTGTAAGAAGTATTCGTAATATTTAAACGGATTTTTACACGCACTATAAAACCTTGATTCAATAAGACACAGAGTTTAATTTGATATGTTTTAGCAACGACGTCTGACCCTCTCTTCTGGGTGAGATTTGTTTGGCTTCTCACCGAATCAATGAAGTGGGAAGCCGAAGCAATTTTTTTCGAAACAGGGGTTACATGTCGTTGCTAAGCACGCGCGCTCAGCTTTTAAGACAATGTCAGCTTTTGGATTGTTTGACCAGGGTTCTTAAGAACACGTAGGAAACAAACAACTGCGATTGAAGGCGGGTGTAAGTGTTGGACAGCCGACCTCGGTGAGGTTGATTTATCTGAAAGAAGAGATCGAAAGACCAACCTGAGGGCTCGAGCAAGGATCAGAAGCGTCAAGCGCGTGCGAGCCGATCGTTTTAGATAGACGAATCTGATCGTAGGGCCTATCTCCAGGATTAGGTATTGCGAACGATTTTTTCAGTCAAAAAATCATTTTGATTGGATGCACGACAAGGTTAATGGGTTGAAGTATCTGCGGCAACCGAACGGTCGATCTAGAAATTGAGATCACACCTATACCATATCGCTGTGTGAAGATTCTCGCGCAGCGGTCATTTAGTCATCTAAATACCGAGCGTGATTGACATCTCCCAAGGACGCTATGGAAAGCTCAATCCATTCCAATTGACGGATGTACAAGGTGGTCAAAATCCAAGCAATGTGATTAAGGCACGATACAAAATGGCGGTGTCTGCCTTGTCTACGTAATGGGGGATAAATCAGGGGTTGATTTATTAGCAGAAAAGCACAGGAAACTACAACCGGTTTCGTTTTGATGGATGGCTTTGAAGTACAAGTCCTCAATTGGGGACCGTACATCATGCAGACGACACTCAGATCGTCCCAACAGGTCCACTATAGTATAATCAAGATCCACCTAGCTGACCCTGAGATCGATGGTTCGTGACTGTGATAAATAAGACGGCGATCTCAATGGTTAAAAAAAGAATAGTGAGATCGGGGATCCTATTTGTCCCGATTCAATCTGGAAGTGAACCGAGTTAAATCGTAACGTCAAATATGGGACGGGTAGGTAGATTTTAAAACAACGTGCTAGACGATTATGCCGACATCGTGGAAAGGAATTGGTAATCCGTATCCTAGCTCCCGAAATTGTTTTAAAAATACATTCGAGATCAGTGTTGCGGTCGATTAGAAATACGAGTGAACTTGGTGAAATCCTAACATCGGTTATCGAATTACTTGGAGGAGGGTATGGCATCAATAAAAGGTTCAGTCCCGAAAATATATTGAGATGTCCGATTTGATACCACAAAGTTTATTGAGACATATTTGTCGCGGTGTTGAATTTATTCAAATATTTTGATAGATCTCAATAATCTGGATTTAATTGCACCCTTAGATCTAGTAATAATATGAAAATTGCAACATTTCGGGTGACCCCCAGTTTTGTGATAATCAGCATAAAATTGCAGAGATTTCGACACTTTATTAACAAGGTAGTATCGTAAAGTGTAATTCGTTGAAGGTTATCCTGCAGTGAATAGGCAAGGTAACATTATGGGTACTTATTTGGCTGCTCAACAAAAAGAGTTACAGCTGCTTGAATTATCACGTTTCGACTTCTCCATCGAGCAAAATTTCAACATAAGGTCTAAGAGGCCACAGCTTTAAGTGATATCTACAAAACTTTTGAATAAATATAAAATTCTCGACATTCTGCAACTTTAATTTAATACTGATACAACGTAAAGGAAAAGTACAAACAGAACGAAGTTTCTAAATATTAAAAAAGAAAATCTAACAAGGAGCCACCATACTTGACCAAGTAAGATCAGAACGATCCAAACAATAGATTAATCAGATAAACCCAAGGTTATTGCGATCTTCAAGATCGTAACAGGGTAGCCCGTTACATGAGACTGACACCAAACGGTGTCACAGAAGGATTGTCTAGCGTGACAATCTCCTGCCAAAATTATCTGAGATAGGCAATATTGAAGGAATAATATCCCCTTATGATCTTGTTCACGAGCTGATCGAAGATTGGTCGATAAAAGATATGTCAACCATAGAATGCCATCAGTCGCTGCTAGATGCGTGCAATGGGTGGTGGGCAGGTTGTCGTCATACGACAACATATATTAAATAAGGTTGATAAAGACTGAAGTTATATTGATAGCTTAACTATTCTGGATACAGTTCTCTTTCCACCTTTACTTAAACGAGTCATTCAAGTATATTAGCTTTATTTGCACGTACGAGCAAACGTGAAGATTCGTAGCTGCCAAAAAAAGGGTGCCCCGTTAAACCTGGTAGCACTTTGTAGTCCTTCCAACGACTACTTAGTGTCCCGTCCAGCATGAACATGTTGGACGTAGAAGACGATAGCTTTTACGTCACAAGCTTCTCCCATCTGAGTGACTCAGAATGGAAGGTAGTCCGTCGCATGAGTGTTTTCATGGCAGAACCCGCCATGAGTGGTATGTTGGAGTCTCTAAGCAGAGACCATCAACACGCTGCTATCAACAAGTTTCTACAAGGGGAACTTGCCGTCGAAAGACATATGATAAGCCTTGCTTGCTACAGCGGCAAGGCTCTCATCGGTCGATGGGCGCGCCAACGCACATGCATCGACCCGAAA